>OY796889.1:1204654-1433738 GCA_963680785.1 Diplosoma virens | reverse complement strand
CGAATTTTTGACTGTGTATTTATTATCGCCAACTAGTGGTGATAAAATATTTGTGAAAAATTTGGAAAGATTGTAAAGTGGTGAATTTATAAAGGAAACTATCGGTCGAAGTGGCGTGTGAGGTTTGTGAATTTTTGGTAAGCCGTAAAAATTCACAAACCTCACACGCCACTTCGACCGATAGTTTCCTTTATAAATTCACCACTTTACAATCTTTCCAAATTTTTCACAAATATTTTATCACCACTAGTTGGCGATAATAAATACACAGTCAAAAATTCGTATTAATTTATCGATAGCATTGCAGAAAGAAATATAAGTGATGATGAATGTTTGGCATCTTTTGATGTTATATCTTTATTTACAAAAATCCCTACTGATATTCCTAAATCTGTCATATGTAATTTATTAAACAATGATAAATGTTTGAAAGAACGCACTAATTTAACGATAGAAGAATTAGCTGAAGGATTAAATTTATGTTTAGACAACACATGTATACAGTTTCGTGAAAATTACTACAAACAAATTTTTGGTGTACCTATGGGTTCTCTTATTTCGGTCACTATTGCCAATCTTGTCATGGAAAATGTAGAAAACAGAGCTCTCCAAACTTTTCCAAATCCTCCCACCTTATGGAAAAGATACGTTGACGACACGTTTATCATAATTAAAAAGAATGTTTTAAATGCTTTTCATGAACATATAAACAACATAGAACAAAGTATAAAGTTTACCGTAGAATTGGAATCAGATAATTCGTTGCCATTTCTTGATGTCTTAATAGTCAAAGAACGCAATGGAAAATTGACCACGACTTTATATCAAAAACCTACACACACGAATCGTTTTTTAAATTATAATTCACAACATTCCGTAAGTCAAAAACGCGGCCTCATTTGCACACTCTTGAACAGAATAAATTCGAAACTAATAACTAAAAAGAAAGACAAAACAATTGAAATGAAAAAACTAATGGAAGCTCTTAGACACAATAATTATCCGGACTGGTTTCTAAAGCAGACGATAAACCGCATGAATATTTCAAGAACAAAAAGCAGAGTTACTTCAAATCATCAAGAAAAGAAAGCTACAGTCATTCTACCGTATATATCAGGACTCAGTGAAAAAAATTACAAGAATTCTAAAAAGTTTTGATGTCCAAGTCTGTACTCAACCTTTAAAAACTATAAAAGACATCTTACCTTCAACTAAAGACAGAATTGAACCTACTCGACGACAAGGAGCTATTTATCAAATTCCATGTCAAGATTGCTCTGCATTGTATATAGGAGAAACTGGTCGTAATTTTAAAACACGCTGTGCGGAACACAAACGTGATCTTTACCCAGGCAATCTGGCGAAAATTGATGATAACAACATAAATAAAAAAACTGCTCTTGTCAAACATATTATTAAATTCGACCATAAAATCAACTGGCTTGGCTCATCAATTCTTACTTTTGAACCTGACTTTTATAAACGCCGTTTTTTAGAATCATATTTCATACAAAAAACTAATTCATCGATAAATGACAAAGAAGGTGTCTATTACAATGAAATATATAATGAATTAAAATAAAACCTGTTTTTGTATTTTATTTACTGTACTTTCAAAATTTAATTGCTGTTTTAAATTGTTCTCTCACGCTTGTTCGATTCCGTGTTGCGCATTTCATTGTTTTTTACACGAAACTTGTTGTTTTTTTTGAAATAATCATTTAATACTACGCTTGAGTAATTTCCGCTATGTTTTGGCAACTGTTTTTTGAAAACAATTTTAGTTGATTTCTTAACTTTACATTCATTTTAGCTTTGGTCCTGACGAAGCGTGCTTCTAACCGCACCCGAAACGTTGACTGTTTGTTTTTAATTTTTAGTTTTTAATAAACTGAAAAGGTTTTTAACAAAAAAAGTTTTCTGTTTTTTACCAGAAGAACAACAAAGTATAATGAAGAGAATACACCTGGTAACAAGAAAAATAATTTTTCTTTCTTTGACACATTTTCTCTAAAAAAAAAAAAAGACAGTTAAAACTACCATTGACTAAAAACAATTTTATATACTTCAAATGATAACAACGTCAAATATGTATGATCGCTGCACATATACACATATACACCAGAAGGAAACCACCAAGATTGTTGGTGTGACTGAGAGAACTGTGCAGCACATCCAGCATGCCAAAAAACTTGGTAGAGGTACAAAGAGATCTCCTGGCATTGGGGGCCACCACAAGAAGAGAAGCAAGGTCTTCCTCAAGACTCTAAAGGAAAATCACAGAGGATCCTACAATCAGCATGAGAAGACATGCTAAGAATTTAAATCTACACCCAAAGACCATTAGAACTGCTGTCAATTTGGGCTTGGGCCTTAACTCTTTTTTCAGGCAGCCACAATATCTTCTCACCAAGAGCATAAAGCAAAAAAGGTTTGATATCTTCAAAAAATTTTTTTCTTTCTTCAATAAGTAATAAGAAAATATTCACTGTGGACAAGTTTATAAAAGAAAGAATGATCACTGAATTACACCAACAAAAGATGTCAAAAGTGTTTTCAAAACAAAGAATCCAGATCAAGTTATTGTTCTGGGAGACTTAGGGTCAGATGGCAGTAAGATGCCCCATATTTCTTCAAACCTGATCAGAAAATCAGATTTCATATGTACTGTACTACGTTCTGACATACACAGTACACCATGGCTAAAGGCCACTTACCTTGACAACAATTATGTGTGGCAACAAAATGGAGCTCCTGCCCATACATCTAAAACAGTGAAAAAGTTCTGCAGTACCAATATGGCAAGCTTCTGGTCTAAAGACTTTTGGCTTCTGAGTTCATATGATTTCAAATCCCTGGATTATTTCTGGTGGTGCGCTATCGATAGTAAAACCAATCACACTCCCATGGCACTTTGGACTCACTGAAGACTGCAATCGCCAGGGAATGAAATGATTTTGCCAAAGGGGATATCAGGAGGGCCTGCACCACTTTCAGATACTGTATCAGGTCATGCATTGTGGCAAACAAAGGCTAATCAAATGAAAATGTTCGAAATGCCTACTCCATGTGTTCACCTAAATTTCAAACCAAAATTTCTGAAAATACAAAAGTTATACTAAATTAGATATTTTATTATCTGGCCAGACAATTTTGCTTCCCCACCCAGTACAATTATATATGGTTTGTAAATTGGCATGTTGATTCATGCAATAACAATTAAGTCTTTTAATATGTAAAAAAAAATTATCTTTCCATGCACTGTTTTTAAATATCAATGAAAAGTGTAATCTGTTTTTAAATATCAATGAAAAGTGTAATCATAAGCACACAGAAATTGTTTTTTTTATTAAATAAATTCAATTAAAAAAATATGATTAGAAACGAGTACATCAGGGGTACAGTTAAGGTAGAACAGTTAGGAATCAAGATGAGGGAGGGCAGGCTGAGGTGATATGGACATGTAATGACGAGAGAACAAAAGTATGTAGGAAGAAAGATGATGGAAATGGAGTTATCGGAAAAGAGGAAAAGACGGAGACCAAAGAGAAGATTTTTAGATGTTCTGAAAGAAGATATGGGAAAGTTGTTGTGAAGGAGATGGACATTGAAGACATGACGGTTTGGAAAATGATGATATGCTGTGGCTACCCCTGATTAAAGGGAAAAACCAAAAGAAGTTACCACAATATAATGACTGGGAAAAAATCTGTCAACAAATCTACATCCAGCAAGCAGGCAAATGAACATGAAGCTGTTATAGATATTGTCGAATCCATTCTGTTGACACCGATATACTGCAGGAGACTATGATATCATTAAAGTTTTTAGAAAAGTGTTCCTTGAATCAACTTTTTGATTGCCTGATGATTATGAAAAATTTGAAGTCTGACATAGAATTTCTGGAAATAATGGCTTCTAAATGAGTGAATCAATATTAAATAATGATTCTCTCAGGCAAATTGTTTGTGATTCACTGGTTGTTGAATTTAAAAACGAAATTTTACAACTAAAAAAGGAAAACTGTAACTTGACGAGTCAGAAAGACAATTTGGATGTAACATTGTATAATCAACAACAATACTCAAGAACAGTGGCTTCCAACCTTTTTGTATATGGCGAAACACTTCAGTATTTAAATTTTTGCAGCACAACCATTATATTGGTTAAGAATAAAAAGTACTTCATTAAAATTTTGTCAATCATTTTTTAATTTTTCTCCCAAAATCATGGTCATCTCCAAAAGAAAAAAAAACAGTTAAAAAAAAAAGTTTATTGATCAATATTAAGTTTTCAAATTTGTTTTGCTTTGCAATATTTTAGCACTACTTTGTTTTCTAAATCATATTGAATATAAATAGTCTTTGCAATATCTAGAATGTAAGCCCAGTTATGTACTTTTACATAAATAAAAATATGCTCAGGCCTAATTCTTTCTTAATATGCATAATCAAGTGAGATTGAAATTTTTTTGCTGTTCTTTTGTAAACTTTTGTTTCTTTAAAAAACTCTTTTGTTTTTTGTTTTTTTCTATTATTAAATTTAGTCACACTAACACCATTGTTATTGTTAATTGTAGTTTAATCAAGAAGCATCTTGACTAGTTAACCTTATGGTTGTTTGATGCTTTCTTGCCTTTTTTTTCTTGTATTATATTTCTTTTGTTATTGTTTTATATGGTTTCGGGCAAAATAAACTTTTGTGTGTCTGTCTGTGTGTCTTCACTAAAAATTTGTCAATCATTTTTCAATTTCCTCCCAAAATCATGGTCATCTCTGAAAAAAAGTCTCTGCTTGAGCTCATGCTCTCTCTTTCCCTCTGAATCCCATGTATAAAAACTGCAAAAATCGACGTCCCTAACTAATTTTTTCTCAAAATCTTTTACAACACATTTGGAGATCTCTCATGGCACATTAGTGTGCTGCAACACACCAGTTGGAAGCCATTGCTCTAGAGGAAACTGTTAGCTGATTCTTAGCTTGACTTCACTAAAAAATGAAATTACTGATAAAATGGCTATAGATCTTTTTCATTCTCACCTTGAAATTACAATAAATAAAAAAGATTTAGATTGCCTATATATATATGCCTATAATCCAGTAATGTTTCATCTTGCAGGTACAGTGCTCAATAACACACGATTAGAACAAGTATATTATATTTATTAAACACTACACTTTATTAGTTAAAACCACAGCAGTCTGTTTCATCCTATTGAATCGTCAGGTGGTTACTAGAAAATCAGAAATATATAGTTATTTGCGGTAGAAATAATACGCTTGATAATAATGCAAATAATGCAGCTCCTGTGACGTCATATAAGAAAAATAACTCAAAAATATAGAAAATGCATGTATAGAAATTTGCATCCATTTAAAGGTAAGGGATGGTGAGTTAGGCGTATTGTAAAAAGTTTAAAAGAAAGAAGGGAAAATCTACAAAGCAATGAAAAGGTTATGAGAGAGATCAAATGGGCTGAAAAAGTTAAGTAAGTGAAGTACTGTGCAAATGATAGAGAGCAGATTAAACTAATGGACAAAAAAGATAATTTAATTAATTTGAATTTGTTCTTGTGGTGTTGTTTTCTGGTAAGCTTTGATCGTTTGTAGGGTGTTGTTGGTACGATAATAGTGGTCTGATTCAAACACAAAATACAGTAATTCTAATATTGATATCTATAGGTAAAGCCATGAGTAATTACGAAAAGTTTTTTAATTTAAATTTGTTTTTATGATGGTATTTCCCATTTAGTTCCGATCTTTTATTCAGCATTGTGGTAGGGTCTGCTCGGAGGATGAAAAGTTTTTCAGCTAAGCGGAGGTTGCACTATCTAGCTCCCAGATGGTATGGTGTGGTGTGGGCCCAATGGTCCATTCAATGAAGAGATTCTTTCCTGTATCTTTAGCTTTCCAAAAAGCCTTAGATAGCTTGGTGGCATTAGACTTATGCCGGTATCTAAAGCTGTAATTATGGTTTTAGGAGCGAGTTTTAAATTCGGTTTCACTACAACCATAATAATTTTTGGCAATGCCATCTGTTGTTAGGGTGGCTTTATAAATGATGGAGCTTTCGCAGCATTTTCCCTTTATCGAGCATCTGGTTTTAGCCCTGCAGTTGCAAGGTGGTACAGTGCTGGCAGGCTCGGTTCTTTGGGCAAGAAGCACTTTGTTGTGTCTGGAAATTATAGCTGCCATGTTGGGAATGCAAGTATAGCTCAGTTTGATGCTGTTTTTATTGCATATTTTGTGCAAGCGGTGATGGGGAGGAAAGGGCTTCTCGTGGAAGTGAAGAACCAATGTTAGTTTTTAGATGCTCGTTGAAGGGTGGGTTAAACCACACTATTTTCTAGCGACCATCTGACGATTCAATAGGATGCAACAGACTGTTGTGGTTTTAACTAATAAAGTGTAGTGTTTAATATATATAATATATAGGCTTAATTAAATTACAAAAGCCACAAAAGAGATTTTATTAAAACCTCAACAGTCTGTTTCGCCTTTTCGGCTCATCAGGAGGTGATTCTTATTCAAATAGAATCTATTTGAATATTCAGTTTTGTTTATCATTATAGTTTTGTTTATCCTCATAGAAAATATAAAATTGTTGCATAGGGTGGTACAAATTCTACTTTAATCCATCAACTACAAATAATTCAAAAACTTATTCATCTTATAAATTTCAAATGTCTGAAAGATCATGTTAAAATGATAACCTTATATAAATCAATAAATATATTAAAAATCAGTGATATCTATGAATTGAAAGTAGCAAAATTTATACATTCTTACAATCAAAAAAAGATTTCCTGAGAACTTTAACATGTCCTTTAAACCAATTAATCAATTCCATAATTATCAAACAAAATTTCTCACAAATGAGAACTAATAGTTACAAAAAGTAACACTGCAGAATATTAAATCTTTTTACTTTTTTAATGGGCTAAAAATTTGGAATAAAATTTCCCTTAAATTAAAAAACTTTTCAAAGCAAAGCTTCTCTAAATGGTTTAAGATTAATAAAAATAATCAATATTAACTCAAAACTGATTTCCGGTAAAAAATATGTAATGAAATAAAAGCTTTTATATAGGTATTGTATTGTGCTTGTTTAGCTTTTTTGTGTTTATATGTGCTTTTATTCTTAATTTGTTGCTGTTTATGTAAAATTAGTTTTATTCTACAATATAAAAATAGACAGTTTTGACTTGATGGCCATGAAATGGTCTTTTGCTGTCCAGTTCAGTCATGATTTATTTGATGTGCTCTAACTTATTAATTAAGCATAAGTTTTGGAGAAAAAAAAAAGTTTGCATTGTATTATAATATTTAATATTTTCTTGTTCTTTACTGTAATATATTTTTGTCTCTTGTAATTCTAATACTTTATATTTGCTCGTTTCTTACTGTAATTTATTTTTCTGTCTCTTGTAATTGTTTTCCTTTTAATTGCAATGTGCATGTCAAACATACTGGACAAAGAAATTTCTGTTCTGTTTTGTTCTCTTCTTGGCAATAGATTGATTCCCAGTGGATGATGTGAAGCTGCATGTGTATAGAAGTGCAACAGTAAGTAATGTGTGATAAAGTGGAAACTGTAAAGGGATTTTGCTATCTTGGCAATAGGTTGAACGCCAGTGGAGGATGTGAAGTTGCAGTAACTGCAAGAACAAAACAGGGTTGGAAGAAATTTAGAAAGTGTGGTGAGATACTGTTTGGAAAAAGATTCTCTTGGCGAATGAAAGGAAAGACATATAAGAGCTATGTTAGATAAGCTACAGGTATGTTATATGGAAGTGAAATGTGGTGTTTGAGAAAAAATGAAGTAGCTATTTCTATCAAGAGCACAAAGATCTATGGTAAGGTTGATGTGCCATGTAAAGTTGGTGAACAAGAAAAATACAGAGAAGCTGATGTTGGGATTGAAGAAAGCAGCAGATAAGCTGGCAAGGGCAAATGGTGTGAGGTGCTATGGTCATGTTTTAAAAATTTTTGATGAAGGCAATGGTACATGAAGTGGATGAAAACATAAACAAGGTCGACCAAGGATGAAATGGAGGAAACAACTTGAAGGAAACATGAAAAGGATTGGTTTAAGGAAAGAAAATGTGGCAGATTGATGTAGGTGGAGAGGTGTAAAAAGAGTTGCACAAGTAGTGAGATGCATTCGGTCACCTCCAGTTACTGGGGATAAACCAGATTATGATGATAAGTTTTTTATCAATTGGCTGAAATGAACAATGGTTTGCAAAAATGTAATAAATAATAAAGTTGATTAAATAATTTAATTACAGTACAACGCCAGCTTCAAACTAAGCAAATGCATAAAAAATACTTTTACAACTCTACTAAACACAATAACTTAAATTGAAATGATTATCTTGCCAATTTATACATTTATTGATTTTAAAGAAATTGTTTAAATTCCTTAAAGTCCAGTGGTTTTCAACCGAAAGTGGGGTCCATGAGCTTTTCATGCTCAAAACGAAAGCAACAAGTTATAGCAAAAAAGAAACTCCTGCATGACTTAGCCTGCAAAAAATCATTAGTTTGTGCAGTGCCAGAAACTAAACTCTACAACCTAGCACAAAATCTAAACCATATGAACAAATATGTTTATTTGCTTCAAACGTTCGGTATTGAAGTAATAAACCAGTCACTTACCTTTACTCACTACCCTCAATAAGCATCACAAGACCAAACAAACTTTGTCGACAGCATGGTTGAGTGGTTAAGCGCCAGGCTCGTAACCAACACGGTCTCATACCAATAGTGCCATTTTGTTGTGTCCTTGGGAAAGACACTTTACAACACTTTTTCCTGCTTAGTGGTCTTGCAGTTCTAAATGTGAATCATATCTCTATTAAATTACAAGCAGACAGCAATATCTTGGCATCTCTGGAAGCAGGTTGGGGCAATTGCCTAGCCAATGTACAAGTGCTTCCGTCGCTTTCCTGCAAGTCAAGAGGATAAATATAGAGATTAAAATAAAATAAAAAAAACTTGCTTTCACTTCACTAAAATAATAACAAACTACCAAAAAGGATTGGACTTCATTTAAACAACATATTTAGAATCTCATCTTCTACAGACTCCACAGCACAAATGTTCATCAGGCAAACAAACACCTTATCAAGGCAACTTTGGATGCTGACAGACTCTTTATTCCTAAAAGAAATCACAACAGCACAAATCACACTCACTTACCATGCATATCCATAAGCTTATTCCATCATCGCCAACAAAACAGATCAGACCCATAAATCAGTACTCTTAACAATCACATAAACAAACCTTAAAGTACATGAACATGAAACAGACACCTAGAAACAACATCTTGACAAAATTGATCACCAACAAAAAGCTACCTACACAACAAAACAGAAGCATTTGCTTCCAAACTAAAATAGCCATCACTGACATAGACAAAGCAAAAGCTTTTAATAAACAATTTACAATGTCACTCCATATAGCACACAACAAAATCAACAGGCACATAGACCATACACTCAAGCCCCTTCCGATCAAAAAAATATGACTTACCATTACACAAGTGCAACTAGCCATCTTAAATACTACAAACAACAATTACACTGGACCTGATGGCATAAACATCAGACACCTCAAACATCTAGGGCCACTTGCCATCAGATACCTTACAAATATGTACAACAACACTAACACAATACCCCATCTTTGGAAAGGTGTCACAATCATTTCCATTCTAAAACCAAACAAAGACCACAACTTTGGCACAAACTACCGACCCATAGCACTTCTATCATGCATTACCAAAACACTATCCCATACATAATAAAAAAACAAAACATTTTAATTAATTCTCATCAACATGGATTCAAATCTAAACACTCAACACACACTACTTTGCAAAACATCTGCCACCAAATCACAAAAGATTTCAACAATCCAAGGCCTCCACAACGCACTGTAGCTGTAGCTTTAAACATGAGCAAAGTGTTTGATGCAGTGAACATACACAAACTTATACACAAACTCACACTAACAAACACTCCCAACATCATCATCATCAAGTTCATAAAAAACTACATAAAAAGACAAGCATGCACTCAATACAATGGCACACTCTCAAAACTCAAAACAAATCAACACTGGAGTACCAAAGGGTAGAGTTTTATCTCTAACATTATTCAACATTTGCACTTCTAACATTCCACTTCCCCCAAAAGACATACAAATCACAGCATATGCTGATGATGACATAACAATTACTGCATCTTACACCAAACACTGTAAGGCGCAAAAATTCATTCAACCATATCTTCATAAAATCTATGAATAACCCATTACTAATAATCTCCATATAAACACAGACAAAACTACCAACATACTTTTTACACCAGACACAGCTCAACAGGGCACAACTCTATTACTTAAGTCTATTTGAACATATTCTATTCGAATAAGGACATGATTTAGGTGTTGGTAAAATTTAATGAGGTCTTAAACATATATGTAGTATAAAGATTGTATATATATTGTTGTTAACAACAATATGTAATATATATTGTTGTTAATCAAACCCCAATAATTGCCAAAACTTGATTGTCGCTAATCCAAAAAATGGAAGCACTTTCTGAACAACTAAGGGAAATCATGAATACCCTTCATGACATAAAAGGATAACAAAAAAAAATATCAAGCTGATTTCTATCAACAACATTGTGAATTAAATTCACTTTGCTAAGATGGAAATATAACTGGAAATTACCAATTAGTTCAATTCAACTTCCTATCCAAATCAATAGCATGTATTGAAAAGAAAACTCAAGGCCTAAAAAGAAACATTTAAAACTTAGAACTGCACTTGGATGATCTAGAACAATACCGAAAGTCTAACTGCCTCATTTTGCATAGAAATGACATTGCAAATAATGAAAACTATAATGAGTTTCTAAAAGTGATTAATATATTCAACATCAAACTTAAACGCCATCAACAAATGTCATCCAAAAACAAGATAATGATATTGTCCATTGCCTGCCAGCTTTAAACAGAAGTAGACAGGACAGAGCTGGAACTAAGTTTATCCTCCTATTATAATTAAGTTTGTGTGTTGTACAAAACTATATCTACTCATCAAAATCCAAACTTATTGGTTCTGGATTGTTTATAACAGAGTCACTTACAAGAAAAAGACTTCATTTATTAAAGGTGGCTCAACAAGAATTTCAAGTTCAAAACACATGGTCCTTAAAAGGTTCAATTTTTGTGCATATTAAAGGTGAAAAGATGATAATAAACATGGTTACTAAAGATGATAATAACAAATTTTTTCCTTATTATTTTTAAGGTTTTTGTAAGCAAGCTCATATATCTCATTAAAATTGTATGTTGAGAATTTGCAGTAAAAGCTTTTTGACTAAAATTAAATTAAGAGATGTCGCCAATTTATTTTTGGTTTAAAAGTGTGTCACTTACACAAATAGTTTGGAAAGCACTGGTATAGATAGTGACACAGTCTGACACATAATACCTGTGAAATATCCCTGTAATAAATTTTTTAAAGTTAATCCAAAATCTATTTGTTGTGATGTATGCAAGGCCTGGACTCATTTGAAATCTACTAAATTAACATTAATAGATCTGACAAACTTGGTAAATCTAGCCAATCATACTATTGCTATAACTGCTATAAAAACCTTTTTTCCTATCAAAATCTAACCAATGTTGGACTCTTTAATGAATTAACATCTAATGATTTAAACCAGTCTACATTAAATATAGTAATAGATAAACACTTTCCTGAAATGGAAGGTTGTTATTTATCAGTACAAGATTTTCATGATAAGTATGGCAACTGTAAAGATTTATTCATACTTCATTTAAATATGCATAGTTTAAATAACTCAATTTAATGAGATGCCAGATATTATAGCGATATTTGAAACAAAATTGTCTACCACCATGACAATATGTCTCTTTGTCATGGTTTTTGAAATAGCTTATTTCATGTATAAGTATTGTAATAAACATTTGATCGAAGCCTTTGAAGGGATGTTAAATCAAAATACATTACGTTTAAGTAGCAAAGAATCTTGCCAAACTAGGAGTAAATTAAATTTGCTTCTGCTATTTTGTACACTACACCTAAATAAACAATCTTTAAGTTATAGAGGCCCATTAATTTGGAATAAAATACCACCAACAATTAGAAAAAACAAGTGCTTTACCACTTTTAAAAGCAATATCACCAGCAAGTTCTCATTTTAGAGTAGGTCTAAATATTTCTATAGTAGCTTTGCATCGCAATCTAATACAGCTAGCAGGGTTTCCCATGTTTTCAAACTAAAAACATTGCTGCTTTATTTTTTCTATTACAGGTTTAAGAAGCATCTCAACCCATAGGTGCTATGCCAGTTGATGAAACAACACTTGATCAAAACAACAGTTGATTGAAGTGACATTTGATTGAAATGACAGTTGATTAAAACAACACTTGATTAAAATGACAGTTGATAAAAAAAGATTTACTTTTGTATGCTTTTGCAATTATACAATCTCTTTGTTACTGTAAATTAGATTCATATAATTAGATCAAGTGTTGTTTCAATCAAGCATTGCTTCAATCAAGTGTTGTTTGATCAACTTTCCTATTATCAAGTATTGTTCATTCAACTGTTGGGTCGCACCACCCATACTCCTCAGATGGATCATATCCTGAGACTTTCAACAACAGCTCATAGAAGATGATAAAAAGATAAAAAGATAAATGCAACTTTTAAAAGAATTGTAACTTTGACCTGCAAATATTTAGTTTATTTTAGTCTTAACAAGATTATATTTTTGGTAAACTTTATTGCAAGATTGTATTTTTGGTAATCCTGTCCCTTAGTGTAGTAAACAATTCACAAATGGTTTTTGTTTTAAGTAATAATAACCACACGGGGTATCCGGATCCGGGTTAGTTTACAAGAGTTAGTAAAAAAATGGGATTACCCAATTTTCGATAGTGAAACTAACCTGGATGCCTCCCTGTGCTTATTATTGCCTCAAATCAAAAGCATTCATGAATTTTTTTACTGCACTAAAGTACAGGATTACCGTATTTTTTAAAAATTTATTTGAAAAAATCAGTTATCTCAACCACCCCTGGTCGTAATTACTTCAGATAATTGCTGTTCTTATGCATTTTAACATATAAATCATTGTTTATTGTCCAAGATTTAAAATTGAGACTATGATATTCCATTTTATTCTTGCTTAACTACTGGCCACTTATTTAGTGGTTAGCAAAAACAACAATATTTGATAGCAAAGTAGAAATTAAAATGTTAAAAAAATTTTTAAAACTTACATGTTCTATTCATTAAAAGCTAAAACAATTCCATTAAACAAAATTTCATATTTAGTATTTGATAATTTAAATAACCTTACCTTGAATTACTGCAAAGCAATTATATCATAAAAAACTCTAAAAAAATTTAGAACCTCAGTGATCTCTTAAAACATATAAAGAAAATTAACCAAGAGTTAAAAGCCTTAATTAAGCACCTGAAATGTCAAACCTTACAAATTACATGCAACAACATGAATTAAAAAGTAAATTTGGAAACTTATAACAAATGCATAAAAGAAAAAACTTAAAGTACACAATTAATGTTTAACTTTAAAGTGAATGAAGTCTTGCCATCTCAATCCCATAAATATTAGGGTTGGCATTAAAAAACCCACCTAAAAAAACACAATAAAACTCGGCTTCAAATGTTTTTATTTTTATTTTTTTAATTTTTTATTTTTTAAGGTATTTGAAGCATTTTATATCAATTATATTAATATTTTTTTTCAATAAGGGAGACAAGAATCAGTCCAAATTTATTAAAAACTTATTTATTTTAAATTTAAAATCGATTTCGATCAAAAGATCATCATCAGTTAACGATTCTATTAAGTCTGTGAAATTTTAAGAATAAAAATTAATAGAAAATTATTGAAAATTATTGATTAATGATTAAATTTAGTAAATGTCATAGAATAAAATAAAATGTACTCACTTAACAAAACAATTCTTTTCAAATAGTAAAGTAAAAACTTACTGTCAAAATTGTAAACTGCTAGTGCCAATTAAATTAAATGAATTATACAATAGTAAACATTAAGAAAAACAGCTGATTGCATATTAATAAAGGCGATTGTGACATGTGAAGAGTCAAAAGTTGAAATACAAAATTTCGTAGTAATGTAAATCAAGACAGAAATAATATAGTAGTGAAATGAAGAGTGTAAGTGCAAGGTAGTGTAAGTGTAAGTAGAAAGTGTAAGTACAGTGTATTATTTAAAAATTTTTTTTTAATAGGAATATAAAGAAAAAATGTCTGGAGAAATATATAAAGGAAGAAAGAGAAAAATATAAAAATATAAAAATATAAAAGAAACGTACAATAAAAAGAGAAGAGAAGCATTCAATGTTGAATAGGAAGAAGAGTAGCTTGAATATTTATAGAGGCATCTAAGAGATGAATCCAGCGGGATTCACAAATGTCTAAAGAAGAATTTGAAGGTTGTTGTAAGAAAGTAACTGTATAGCATTCTGAAATAGGTTTATTCTTATATGGAAGATCAGTGTGGTTCTTGTGGTAATGTATTGATAATGCTGCCTTTTCAGAATCCAATGTGTTGCTATTCCAAATATGGCGGTGTGTATTCCAACGTATGGAAAAACGATTTATAGTTTGGCCAATATAAATTTCAGAGCATATATTACAAGAAGCGGCATATATACCAAAATTAAGAAACATCTTAATCCGTTATCCACTGTTATTTATAAACGACCAGCTACACTTCAAAATCTTTTAATAAACCACAAAAAAATATCCTTAAATTTACAGCCTAAAAACCATAAAAATGGATCTTCTTCTGCATGTGGTCACTGTGCTCTTTGTGGTAATCATGGAACACATAAAAACATGGTCCAAAACACTAATTTTATCAAAAGTAAAAATGGTAAAATTATTCAACTTAAGCAAAACCTGAACTGCACTAATTTCGGTATATATGCCGCTTCTTGTAATATATGCTCTGAAATTTATATTGGCCAAACTATAAATCGTTTTTCCATACGTTGGAATACACACCGCCATATTTGGAATAGCAACACATTGGATTCTGAAAAGGCAGCATTATCAATACATTACCACAAGAACCACACTGACCTTCCATATAAGAATAAACTTATTTCAGAATGCTATACAGTTACTTTCTTACAACAACCTTCAAATTCTTCTTTAGACATTTGTGAATCCCGCTGGATTCATCTCTTAGATGCCTCTATAAATATTCAAGCTACTCTTCTTCCTATTCAACATTGAATGCTTCTCTTCTCTTTTTATTGTACGTTTCTTTTATATTTTTATATTTTTATATTTTTCTCTTTCTTCCTTTATATATTTTCTCCAGACATTTTTTCTTTATATTCCTATTAAAAAAAAATTTTTAAATAATACACTGTACTTACACTTTCTACTTACACTTACACTACCTTGCACTTACACTCTTCATTTCACTACTATATTATTTCTGTCTTGATTTACATTACTACGAAATTTTGTATTTCAACTTTTGACTCTTCACACGTCACAATCGCCTTTATTAATATGCAATCAGCTGTTTTTCTTAATGTTTACTATTGTATAATTCATTTAATTTAATTGGCACTAGCAGTTTACAATTTTGACAGTAAGTTTTTACTTTACTATTTGAAAAGAATTGTTTTGTTAAGTGAGTACATTTTATTTTATTCTATGACATTTACTAAATTTAATCATTAATCAATAATTTTCAATAATTTTCTATTAATTTTTATTCTTAAAATTTCACAGACTTAATAGAATCGTTAACTGATGATGATCTTTTGATCGAAATCGATTTTAAATTTAAAATAAATAAGTTTTTAATAAATTTGGACTGATTCTTGTCTCCCTTATTGAAAAAAAATTTTAATTGAGATGCGTTTTACGAGAATCGTCCTAAAATCTTCATCCAATAGGGTTGAACAGATCCACTGGGTTTTTTAACAAATTAAGCTTAATTATATTAATAAATTGTCATAAATAATGTCAGTCAAGAGAGTGGAAATAAAACTGCAGCCTCAATTCATTTCTTCAATTTATTTTCATTTTACACAAAAATCAAAACAAGCATTTTACTCAGGGTTGGCATTAAAAAACCAGCCCAATGCAACCTTGTCTCAAGTAGGTTTTTTTTTGTTTTTTTAAATTTTTCATTTTTTAAGGTATTTAAAAGCATTTTATATCAATTATATTAATAGTAACAGTATTACTGAACATATTACGTACCTTGTAATAGTGGAAAAATATTTGTATATACTTGCATACATTAAATATGCCTAAATGGGTATTATATCCTTCGCTGTGATCGTAAATCTGGCCGCGGAGGTGGTGTCATGATGTTGTATAAAAATAATCTTAATGTAACATTTACTACTCCCAGCAGTAAATATGATGATGTTGAATTCATTGTTGCTGACTTGAACACAAACAAATCCCTTTCAAAAATGAGAATAATATGTGTTTATCTCTTTCCTAACACTGCTTCTAGTGTTGAAAACTTTTGTAATATTTTATACAACTATGTTTGTCTGAACTTTCCTGTATTTATTGTTGGATATTTCAATATGCCTTAATTGATTGGTCTATACCTGCTACTTCTGCAGGAAAAAAGCAACAGGTTTTTTTGAAATTTTTTACAGATAACACATTAAAACAATTGATATCTGAACCTACTGATTGCAACAGTAATATTCTTGATCTTTTACTTTGCAATACCATAGGTAACAAGTATCTGAACTCACACTGTGTTGATAGACCCATTAGCAATTCTTGTGATCACTATTCCATTCATTTTTCTCTTATTTGGCCTTCTACACAATACAAGTCTGTTACAAAGATACCTAATTTTAGGAGAGCAAATTATGAATTAATTTCTAATATGCTTTCTACAGTTGATTGGAAACACATTATTGATAAAAACAATGACAATATTCAAACTCTTTATAATCATATTATTGACAAACTGTCCAAAATGATTTATGATTATGTACCTTCTAAAAGCAAGTCGCATAAAATTAAAAAGCTACGACATATAGCAGTTGTTTTAAAAGAAAAATTACAGCTGTATCGCAAATGCAAAAGAAATCCACAGTTGACTCCAGCTTACAAGTCTAAGTCAAAACAATATGACCAACTTGTAAAGCAGTGGTATAATCAAATTGAACTCTCTTTATGTTGCGATCTCACTCCTAAATTTTATGGTTATGTCAATAAAAAACTGACCTTCAGATCATTTATACCTCAGTTACTAACTGACAAAGGTAACTTAATATCTTCAGATAAAAAAAAAGCAGATTTATTAAATACTTTCTTTCATAGTGTTTTTACTCAAGATAATGGTCATGTTTAAAACTTAACCACAAAGTAACAAGACCACAATTCATGAAAGATGTGATAGTACGTAATTGAGGCAGATGTAGCCAAATCTATACAGAAACTTAACAACTCACTTTTCAGAACCCCAAAAAATATACCTGCCTACTTTTTAAAAAATATTGCTTTTCCTCTACTACATGTTTTGACTCATTTGTACAATCTTTGTTTATCTAAAGGCAATATGCCTTATCAGTAAAAACTAGCTATCATTACTCCTGCTCAAAAAAAAGGTTCATGGGATACTGCATCTAATTATAGGCCAATTTCCCTTACTTCAGTATTTTGCAGAGTTATAGAGAATATTGTTTCTGAAAAATTACTGCAACATTTTTTTACTTATAATCTTTTGTCTCCTAAACAATATGGGTTTGTACCTTTTTGATCTACCTGCTCACAATTACTTAATGTGTTAAATAAATGGTTTAAATCCTTTGATGAGGGATATGTTACTAATGTCGTATACACTGATATCACCAAAGCCTTTGATACAGTATCTCACTTCAAATTACTGAAAATTTTGCAATCTTATGGGATAAGGAATAATGTTCAAAATTGAATTACTGCATTTATTAATGGAAGAAGCCAATCAGTATGTGTAAATAATGTTTTATCCTCTTTTTTGAGTGTGACTAGTAATGTCCCACAAGGTGGTGTTCTGGGTCCTATCTTATTTATAATATACATAAACGATTTAAATGATTGTTGCCTAGCAAATACTGGTTGCAATATGTATCTTTATGTTGATGATGCAAAAATTTTTGGTCATGATTCTACACAGGTTCAAAACTGCATTAATAAAATGGTGTCATGGATGGAGAATCACCAGCTAACTCTATCTCCAACTAAATGTCAATACTTTCCAATTTCTCACAAACCTTATAATAGTAATCATGCATCGGAATATCACATTAATTGTTATAATATTTCCACTACATTCAGTGTTTGTGACCTAGGTGTAGTTATTTCCTCTGATCTCAAGTGGAATAATCACATTTCCAAAATTGTGGCAAAAGCATCCATTGGTTTATATCATATTTCTCATTCTTTCAACAGCAATAATATTTGGATATTATTAAAAGCGTACACTACCTATGTGAGACCAAAATTATAATATAACACTTCTATTTGGTCACCTTATCTTACCAAAGATATTGCAAAGATTGAATCTATCCAAAAATAATTTACTAGATACATTTGCATTCGGTGCAAAGTGCCATTCTCTTCGTACCATGACCGTTTAAATAAGCTTAATATCAAGTCTTTAGAATATAGACGAGTTGAATTTGACATGATCCTGACATACAAAATTTGTTATAATTTGATTGATTTAAAATTTGACGAATTTTTTATTAAGTGCAATAATGACAGCTCCTACAATCTACGTAAACATAGCTTCAATATTAAACCTCTTCATTGTGCAAATACTGACTCCTATAATCATTTTTTTACTCATCTTGTCCCCAAAACTAGGAATAAGTTACCAGAAAATATTATTAGTGCTCCCAATTTGATGTTATTTAAACGATTAAAAAAATTTGACCTGGGTTCTATTGTAGCATTAAAATTTAATTTAACCTGCTTTATATGTCTATCTATCTTTGTGCAATATCATTTAAACCTCACTTGCAAGTGCATCACTGAATGTTGGTTCTGGTGCCATTGTGTGTTGCAAATATAAATAAATATCCTATGAATAACATGCTAACAGTTGATAAATATGATTTTCATAAATAAGTCATTAAAGATAATGAAAATAATCAAATCATTATGTCAATTTATTCGCATTTTACACAAAAATCAAAACAAGCATTTTACTCAGGGTTGGCATTAAAAACCAGCCCAAAAAAACCTGGCCAATAGAACCTGGGTCTCAAGTGGGTATTTTTAAATTTTTCCTTTTTTAAGGTATTTAAAGCATTTTATATCAATTATATTAATAGTAATAGTATTACTGAACATATTACCTTGTGATAGTGGAAAAATATCTATATATACTTAAATATTCTATGAATAACATGTTAACTAAAATTTTTTTCAATAAGGGAGACAAGAATATTCTTGTCTCCCTTATTGGAAAAAATTTTAATTGAGATGCGTTTCACGAGAATCGTCCTAAAATCTTCATCCAATAGGGTTAAACAGATCCACTGGGTTTTTTAACAAATTAAGCTTAACATGTTAACAATTGATAAATATGATCATCATAAATAATGTCAGTCAAGAGAGTGGAAATAAAACTACAGCCTCAATTTATTTTGTCAACTTATTTCCATTTTACACAAAAATCAAAACAAGATTTTACTCAGGGTTGGCATTAAAAACGAGCCCAAAAAACCTGCCCAATAGAACCTGGCCTCAAGTGGGTATTTTTAAATATTTCCTTTTTTAAGGTATTTAAAGCATTTTATATCAATTATATTAATAGTAATAGTATTACTGAACATATTACCTTGTAGTAGTAAAAAAATATATGCATATATTTACATATCCTAGGAATAACATGCTACCAATTGATAAATATGACCTTCATAAATAATGTCAGTCAAGAGAGTGGAAATAAAACTACAGCCTCAACTCATTTCATAAATTTATTTCCATTTTATACAAAAATCAAAACATGCTTTTTACTCATAAAAAACCTGCCCAAAAATCCCACCCAATAAAACACAATAAAACCTGGCCTCAAGTGTTCTTTTTTTTATTTTAGGTATTTAAACAAGCATTTTATATCAATTATATTAATAGTAATAGTATTACTAAACATATTACCTTGTAATAATAGAAAAGCATATGTATATACTTAGATATCCTATGAATAACATGCACCAATTGCTAATTTTGACTTTTTTAATTAACCTTTAACATACCAAGGGAGGTCTCTCAGGGATTCCAGAGGTCAATTCTAATTACAGTTTTTCTCTTAATCTTTGTATGTGTCATAAATTTGAATAAAATAAATATAATGTGATCAAATTTGTAAAAAAAATTTTGAATATCATTTTAATTTAAATATTCTGTGCATCATTATACAAAAAAAAGATGAAATAACACTTGGGGTAAAAATCAGCATTTGTTACAATGTTATGTCAAAAAAAGCCATCTGTTTCACCTACTACAAACTTGGTTTTTATATTGATTGTAAAAATCATTCTAACTAATGGTGAAGAGTGTAGGTAGCAATTTTGCTAGTGTTTAGTTCACTAGTATACTCGTATTGTGTTTTGGGCTGGCTGTATTTTTCTGTAGGTGTAGGTAGCAATTTTGCTAGTGTTTAGTTCACTAGTATACTCGTATTGTGTTTTGGGCTGGCTGTATTTTTCTACAGAAAATAAAAAGTAAACAAAAACTGGTACCACAAATATTTATGTTATGTCCAAAAATGGTTGTGTTATTGAAATAGTTTTCAGTAACACATAATTCTATAGTTTAAACTAATTTATTACACTTAGCAAACCATTAAAGCATTGAAAACAATGGCATCCTCAGAGGACCCCACCTTGGTAAACAATGTTGGTGAGCCAGCCTTGGTATGTTGTAGGTTAATGTCAGTCATGAGAGTGGAAATAAAACTACAACCTCAATTGAATTCTTCAATTTATTTCCATTTTATGCAAAAATCAAACAAGCATTTTTACTGCATTTACCACTAGTTAGATAAATAGGTTATAATAAATGTTCTTATTTAACCTATAATCAGTTTAGGTGAAGTCATGGGGACAGAGACATCAGTAATATTTAGATTAACAGGGACACTGATGTCACTATTTCTGCTTGAAAGTTTTGACATGTCTTAAAATGGGAAAAAATGTAAACTGTCAGAAACCTTTGCTCCCCTAATCTAATGCTCATCCAACGGCATCGAGCTACCTATGCTCTTTGATTATAATCATTCCTAGTTAGATGCGAAAAAAAACTGGTGTGCACCATGACCATTTCTCAATATATAGTACAATGAGAGTTATATATGTTCAATACAATTCAATGGGACAAATCTAAATGCAAGTTTGATGAATTTATTGGTAATAGTTGTTTGTTATATAGGCTATAGCTAATGGCTATGTCAGTATGTCAAAAAGTAAACATATTAGTCTATTTGTAATTTATATTAATATTTGTTTAATATTTGTGTTACCATTCCTCACTTTATTAGTCACTTTTATAGCTTCTTTTTAATAGTAAAATGTCTCAAAAACAATTTCAGTAACAATAAAATATAAAAATTAATAAAACCAAAAAAAACCCAATAAAACCCAATAAAATCAAAAAAAACCTGCCGGGCTGGTTTTTTCAAAAAAAAACCCAGAATTTTGCCAACCCTGATAAATATGGACCAAAACAGTTTATAAATATTAAAATTCAATAAATATATAATATTCATGTACATAAACAGTTACCAACTGTCCTTTTTTTAACTGCATTATTTTTGTTATTTATCAGGCCTGGGAAATAAGGCCCAATATTTTTTTATCAAATTACATCTAAGCAACAAACTTTAACTAAACATAAATTTGGGTGTGGGGGCTTGAAGCAAATTTGTATACTTTAATATGGAAAGGAAATAGCTTTTCAAACATTTGATTTTTTAAAAACAATCTTCACTTTATTTATGATACATTTTGGTCCTCAATTTGTAACCTTTGTTGTTACAGAAGCATTAAATGAATTGTATAGCAATTGCCCTAAACTGGTTTGTAGATACCAAATTTAATGCCTGTCGTTGTCTGGTATATTAGACAGATAAATAGTCAGTGATGGCCTCAAAGAAAGGGAGGCCTGGTGCAAGAATGTTAGTGTTTGAAGGCAAAGCAATTTCAAAAAAGAGCCATTGTCATAAAGGGAGCCAATTTTTAATGTATCAGAACAAAGTCACCACTAAAAAAAAGCTCTTCAATTTAGGGAGGCCCACTGTTAAGTGTTCTTGTGATCTTTACAAAAAACTCCTCATTTTATTTAAAGGACCACTTTTCCATTTTTTGGTGAATTAAAAAAAGTTAACTCTAAGAAAGGGTCTTTATTTTAGGGGGTGCCACTGATAAGTGTTCCAAATCAGCATGTTCTTTAAAAAAAGTCATTGTTTCAGGAGGGGCCACTTAGTGTCTCAAAACAAAATAATCTCTAAAAAAATTCTTTATTTTAGACATCCATTGACATCCTCATGCTACTATGAAGAAATAGAGCAATGTCTTGCATAGGGGGAAACTTTTTTATGTATTTTAGAAGGGACTCAGTGCAGATGCTCTGTTGGCACCCTATAAAAGCCATCACTGTAAATAGTTAATTGATAATGAACATCATAAATACAAATCTTAGAAACATGAAATGGTAACCATGGTTATAGACATTCAAAATAGAAATGACATCAAAAAGTAATGGTTGGTCTTTGATTTGAAACAATAGTTAAGACCGTTTTTTGCAATCTTTAATAGACTTTCAAAGACCAAAATTTGTTTTCGGTTTTAAAACTCTTATCTTTTTATATAATTGTAACTGGAAAGAGTTGGAAATTGTACAGCTTACTCTACATAATATATAATACAGTTTAACGAAAAATATTTAATTTAAAAATCAAATGATTAAAAACTTTACAAAAAACTGTAGTCATTTACAACTAAATAAAAGCAAAAACAATAACCAATACATTTTCAGCAATTTCTCACAAAAGATACAGTTTAATTGTAAAGCAATATAAAAATAAAACATTAAAATTACTTAACAAAACTCCAAGCAGCTATCTTACTTGCATACTGTACAGAAGTTATATATGCTTAAAATTATTTCTGAGCATAAATATTTACACGCATTGTTATGTAACGTTTAAGAATTTCTTGATCAAGAGAATTACGAAAGTCATTTCCGTCTTATTGAATTTCCAATAAATAATTAATAAGCCATTTAGAACGTCTGTCTTCGTTTCTTGGAAAACGAAACAAACGCATACCTTTTTTTGTACTTAAAGTCATAGGTGGGCACGGTACTTCTTAAAAGTACCGCGGTACCGGTACGGTACTAAAAAGTACCTCGGTACCGGTATCGGTACTTTTAAATAATACGAATTAATGGTAATGACTAAAACTCTGTCATACATTAGATTTTATTTGACATTTAAAAATTGTGTTTAACAAAGCAAAAACAATATCGTACGTATCCAATTGTTCATTTTCAAAAATCAATTATGCTTTGGATGTAAAAAAACATACAGTAAATATGTTTTTAACTTGATTTTTCGCATAAAATATGCCTTGGATATATGAAAAGCCCAATAAACACGTTGTCTTCTGCTTTGTTTTTTATATTAAAAAAAGTTGGTCAAAAATCGTGCTAATTTCCGTATAACCTTTTACGGTGGTTTAGTCAAAGTTATTCCCAAACTTTTTGGGTCACGAACCTCTATTTGCAAATCTTTTTTTATCATGGACCCGAATCTTATATCACATCAATTTTCTGCCCAACCAACTAGGAAAGATAAAACAAACCCAAAAATAAATAACACAAAATCCGTTAAAAAATAAATGCTTATAAACAGCATACCATATTTCCGTAGGGACAAACCGGGACGCTCGTTTATAGACAAAAATTCGTCCCTAAAGAAAGTGTTCTCTAAAAAAAAGGTCTTCACTTTGAATCTGTCTCGGATTTCATGGTATGGATTACTTTACCAGTTATATATGTTGATAAATTTTGTCATATCGTCGCGGACCCCTTGTGCGCTCATCACGGATCTCATTTTGCGAAACTCTGGTTTTGGTAATTTAGTAAAATTACTCAACCTTGGCTGGCCGTTAAATGTTATGATAATTTTTTATACTTTTGCTTGCAAAGCAACAAAATTAAAATTTCATCAAGTCCCTTTTGCATTGGTATGAATATGAAATCTGGTGTTTAGTGGATTTTTGATTTTATGCAAAATATTTCCATTTTTATAATTAGACAACTAGAATGTTCCTTGCAAATGCAATACCTTCAGAAAATATTTACTACACTAAGATTGAGTTCTATAATTTCTGATGTACCATATTTAGCGCCGAAACCGCTAAAGATTTTGACATAATTGCACGCAAAAATGCTACTTTTGCCAAAGCTACAATGTCTTTTTTGCACAATAATTACTATATGCACATTAAACACAATAATCACTCTTTTTTTTTGCACAACTGGTGTGGTGACCATGCACAATTTTTTTTGTACATGTTATAACGTATATAGTTTAATGAAAACAATGCACTACCAGCGTAACTACGACAAGTACGGCTAAGCCGCAAGGGCATACTGACGGTGGTTTCGATATGCTGACCACATCATCGAGTCAGCTAACACGAATCGGGTAAAGTCAAGTTAAACCCTGCAGTTCCATTGCTAGCATTAAGTAAGAATAGTCAAGTCAATCAACGAGCAAATGCCGACAGACCTGTTTCGTCCTTGTTAGGACTCGTCAGGATACTACAGCTTGTTGTTGACCTCAGCTGAAATCAGCTGTATCCCCAGCTGAAAACAAAAGTGTCATTTAAGGTTGCATAGAAAAAAATTCATACTCTTTAAATAGAGATACTTAAATGTTGTAATAAAATATTATTTCGGATTAAAAAAGCAAGTTTTGAAAGGTAGTCAAATTTCGTAAATTGGCCGAAAAGCAGAGATTGGTTTCAAAAAGTTAACGACTTTGGCAGTTTGATTGATCGTATGATTAAAAGTAAAATTCTTTCACGGTTGGAATCCTCTTAGGGAGGTTACTGCAGTTTACAGAAGAAGAAACTCAATTTCTGCAAAATCTGATTTCATTATTAAAATTCTTCGATCTTAGCAACAACGAATGTTTTCAAAATTCACTGTACTTTTTAAACAATTTTGAAAATGAACTTTTCATATAATAAAAAAAATACAATTCATTCTAAGAAAAAATTGAAATTTTAAGTGTCACATCGTATTTTTTTATAATTATTTCAAAATGTTATAATAAGCCTAATTTAAAAAATTTAGGATTGATTATTTTGGTGAAATAATTTTTTTTTGATTTTTGCAAGCTTTTTTCTTTTTTAGTAGGTTAATCTAGCTTACATAGTAGAATATTTTATAGTTGAACTTGACTAATGCTCTGGTGTATATTTTTTTATTTTAAATTTACCGTACATTGAATTATTTATTAATACAGAGCAGTCTAGGGTTACCAACTTTTTGCTTCGCCATTCCGGGACACCTTAATACAGGGGCGTCAAACCTTTTTAAGCCGAGGGCTATTTTGGCTCATCAAAAATATTGGCAGGCCAAACAAATGAAACACCTCAATTTTTGTCCCAAACTCATAGTGATCTCTCAAAAAAAGGTCCTCACTTGAAATCAGTCTCGGATTTCATTATTTTTCTCTGAAAACTAGTGATGTCGGAAAAAACAAGAGAAAAAGAAGTTTTTACATAAAATCTGTCTTCGATTTCCTGCGAAATTTTTGCCAAAATAGGCAGGACAGAGCCCCAAAAAGTTGCCCCAAAACAATCCAAAGAGCTGTCAGTAAATTCCGGGACAAAAGTGACCCAGCCCGGGACAAGGGACGCCAGAAGTCAATTCCAGGACTGTCCCGGCCATTCCGGGACGGTTGGCAACCCTAGAGCAGTCACGTCAGAGCAGGGCTGCCCAACCCGAGACCTGCAAAGTCTATTGTTGAAGCCTACCAAAGAATTTTTAATTACATAATCAATCAAATTATTGTAATGCTTTGAATGAATCCAATGACTCACAGAAAAATCGGAATAAATAGGCTAATTTTTGTTCCACTAGAGATTTTTCGCTTTATATAAGAATAAAACACGTAGATATACAAACTGGTGACCTTTTTTGTTTGGTCTTTAACTAAATTTGTAGTTCGAATTTCTGTTATCAAGCAGGTTCAATAAAAAATAACATGTTAAAAATAAGTAAAAACAAAAAAGAAGATACTTTGATTTCTGCACCGATTGCGACTCGCAAAAAACTTTTCGACAAAAGTTGGACCATAAAGGTTAAAAGATTGAAGATCCCTGTGTCAGAGTATAAAACAACTTAACATTTTCTAAAACAGTCATTATCATCAAAATAAATTTCTACCTAGAGTAATTTGGGATTTTAATATTAATTTTTGCACAACTTACGACACCGACATTGTTTCTTTCAGAATTATTTAATTTATAATACGAATTTTGACATTAGAATATCGGTATCATAACATCGGTACAACCAATCATAGCCGCACCTTTCGGGGGGGGGGGGCAGAGAGGAAAAATGCTCACCCAAGTTTCTAAGATTTGAGCAAAATTGAAATTTTTCAGGTAGTGACAAGAAAATATTTGGGCAAAGTCAAAAATTTTAGGACAGTGACAATGATCAAACTGCAAAAAATAGTTACTAAATTTCGGTGAAAACTTTTTCTTTGTAGAGAACAGCTTGCTTTTGGGTCGAAAATTGAAAAATATGAGACTGAATTCAAGTAAAGACTTTTCTTTTTGTTTTAGAGATTGCCATGATTTTAGGACAAAATTTGTTCTTGGTTTGCAAATTTCAGACAATTTTTTGTTCTATCCGTAATGTGCTAGAAAATTATGATTTGGGCAAACGTCACAAAATTTGGGCAAAACTTCATTGACCCTTATATTTTTTTGGCTGGTACGCCTATGCAACCAATTAATGATATTGCACTCAAGCGTAACACAATATGTATGCTATTCAAATGTCTTTCGACTTTGTTTACGTAAATGTTCGATACAGTTCCCAGCATAATTCAAAAGTAGGGCGGAAGTCCTTTGATAATTTGGATCACCTCAAGCAAACTGCGACAAATATTTCTTAAAACTTCGCTTTTTAAATGAATCTATATAGTTTGATCTTTTGGTTATTTTCATCAAACGCTCAGCGCAACAAAGACAAGTAGGCTATTCTATTTAAAGTTATTTCAAACATAAACTTACAAGGAGGAAAAACAAACGCACACCTATCTAGATATTGTACTGTACAGAAAGTAACATATAAAAATAAAATAGCTATTCACGCCAAGTCATTTATGTTAAATTTTAATACCGGTGCGTAGTGTTGTAAAGTATTTTTCACTGCCTGTTCTTGTCGCAAACAAAAATATAAGAAAAAAGCTAGAGCAGGGATCTTTTAACTCTGCTACATTGGATGTGTCATCTTCTTGAACAACCTCTGTTGGTGCGTTTTTCGTTAAGTTCAATATTAACACTGAAAAGTGATTGTGCCATTTTTTTGTGGTAATTAGAATTTTATTGGTTGATTTCATTTCAGTAACCTCTTTTTATTCTGTTAAAATTGGTCCAAAAAAATGGAGTTTGAATAAAGTTTCAAAAAAAATACAGAGTCGAATGACATAGATTGACGCTGGCGTATATGATATAATTAATTGAATAATCTAAAACTTTAAGCACATAAGCAATTAATGATCTTTCTTCAATTTAGTCAAAACAAAACCTGACATTTAAATGGATAAGTTAAAAAATATATTTTCAACCAATTTTAAAATTGTTTTTTTTCTATGCACATTAATAACATGATTAAGATTGATTGAAAAATATAAGACAATATAAGCTTCATACACAAACCCATCATTTGTTTTCAAAATTTAAAATTTTTATTGATTTTTATCGTATTTCAACTCCATTTATTCTTCAGACTCGTACAAAACGTTATACTAAGGGCATCTGTTAAGCAATACCGTACCTGTTTATTTAATGCTATATGTACAGGTCCGCAAGCAACCAGAAGATCTAGCAGATAATTGCTTTTAGAGATGCCAAAATATTGTAGTGAATTGGAATTTTTAATTTACTTTTTTAGTTTTTATTTAAGACAACTGAAATGCTAGTCTACCCAGACTACCCTACTAGCCTGAGTAAGCTTAGCCTAAATAAAAAGTTGCAAAAGGGCTACTGGTTATGAAGTGCGTAAAACGTTCCTAAACCTGACCTTACTTAAAATTAACTAGTAACTACTACCGAAAGAATGGGGAAAGTACTGGTAAACACTTAAGTTCAACAAATGTCAATTGGTGATAATACTACTGTAAATCAAGAAACTACTTTGAAGCTGCCATCGATACGAAAAACAAAAACATGTTGCAATGCATGCAAAAAAAAATTTTTAATGACCCTAAGATTAGACGGAGTACCGCCGTACTCTATAAAAAAAGTACCGCGGTACCGGTACTTGATACCAAGTACCGAAGGTACCGGTAACGGTACCAAAAAAGTACCGCGGTACTTTTGTACACGATACTGCCCACCTATATTTAAAGTGCAATTTGAAGCACTACACTAACCCATAATTACCCTTAAATCTTTTAGTACGGTACTTATTAGTTTATAAACTCAAACATTTTTTTTCAATTCTCAAAACTTTAGAAAGGTATTTTATTTTTTCTAATACTAACTTTTTTGGCAAAAAAATTAAAAAAAAATCTTATAAAAGACTGAGCATAATTTTTGAGATTTTATCATCATTTTGATCGGCCGGCTTAATTGTTATTGCTTTACGTATATACAATAATATTTTTATGTTTTTGTTGGTATATAATAAGTGCAAATTTGTAATTTCTGCTTAAAAATATCAGGTTATTTTTTGTCTTTGATAGTAGCCTATCTATTTAGTCAGTTCAATTTTTAGTTCTATTGAAATATAATTTAATGTTATGTAGTGGCGGAAAAAATTTAAAAATATAGTTTTAATAAACTGTGTGCATGCTAAAGGCTCTACACTTTGCCCCCTATTATTTTTAATTTATGCAAATGATTTTCAAAACAGTCTGCAGAAGGGTTTAACTGCAGAATACTTTAACGTTTACTGTTTAGTTTTTTTATTTTAGTTTAAAGGGTTTAACTGCTTAACTGCAAAATGGTTTAATGTTTGCAGATGACACCACTATATTTTTTCAACATAAATGTTTGTCCGAATTAACTTCGATAGCAAACACTCAATTAGAAAATGTTAACAAATGTCTAATTGCTAATAAATTATCATTAAACATTAACAAAACTAACTATATAATTTTTCAACCCCCTCTATGTAAACAAAGCACTAAACAATTAAATATTATTTTAAATAACCACGCATTACAAAGAGTTCGTGACACAGAATTCCTTGGCGTTGTTATTCATGAGCATTTATCTTGGAAGCCACACATAGAATATTTGCTAAAAAAGATTAGGTCTAGCATTTATTGCATTAAAAAAATTAAAACTTTTCTTGATCGTAAGGATGTTGGCAAGAGGCAGACGGTCTCATACGTCATGAAAGATAACAATCTACTGACAATACGTCAAATTAGAAACCTAGAGAGAGCAACTTTTGTGTATATAAATTTATGAATAAACTACTACCGTTGCCATTTGTTCTTTTAAAACTGCTCTTTTAAAACTGCGTGCTCTTTTATTTACATGCTCTTTTAAAACTGCGTTTAAAATTATAAAAAATACCAGGTCACAATCCTTACTTTATCCATCGTTTTGTAGAGTGCATATTACAAAACAAGCTATAAGCTATAAAGGACCACTTATTTGGATGATATTCCATTTATTATTTTATTTATTTATTTATTTTATCTCTATATTTATCCTCCTGACTCGCAGGAAAGCGACGGCGGCGCTAATACATAGGGTAAGCAATTGCTCCAACCTGCTTCCGGAGATGCCAAGATATTGCTGTCCGCTTGTAATTTAATAGTTATATGACAGTAATTTAGAACTGCTTGCCAAGACCACAATTAATTTTCGACAAGATTCTAAATCATCAAAGTCATTCCGTTCTGCAGATACAAAATTTTTTTTAACTAAACCTTTGCAATCCTAAAACTATATAACCTTGCAATTCCATTTCAGCAAACTATTTCATTGCTGTTTGTTACATTACTAAACTATGATAAATATTGAATATTATATTTGTGTATTTTACTCAAAATTCCAATAACATTCCAATAACTTCTTGCTGTCTGCATTTGTATTGTAGTTGCAATTTGTCATATTATTCCAGTTAAGCAGAACGAAAAGACTATTTTGAGAAGCAGATTGTCTAGCGTAAGCGTTAGATCTTTAAATCTGTCTATTATATCAGATCTTTCATCAAAAAGTTGCAAGGCTGCTAATCATATTTAAAAATTTGTTATTGTGACCCAAACCTATAATTTCATTTGTATATATTTTGTCTTACCCTCACAATAATTTTATAATTTGCATGCGATAAAAGTAATTTTTACTTGAAGGCCTATATGGTTTTGCATAAATATTCACCACAAGTCTTAGAAGCTTGTTCTGATTTGTCCCTTTCAAGTTTTTTGTTTGTGTTTTATTGTTTTTAAGGTGCAGTGACTTTGATTATTATGATTATTATAATGATTTTGTTGTATCTATACAATGTATTGTTTGCATGTTATAATGACTTTATTTATTATTATAACGACTTTTTTGTATCTATACAATGTTTTGTTTGCATGTCCTACAACGTATATCGTTTTTACTGCTTCCTTTCTTTTCAGCTTTTGTTGTGTTTTTGTGCTCTGGTTTGTGCTGTTGCGGCTGAGAAATAAAAAAACATGCATAAAAGCAGTCCAACAACTTACAACTTTTAAACTCAAACCTAGTTCAAGTTCTTTTCAAAAAGGTCAAACCGATTTCAAGTCCAACGCTACCAAAAATAATATAATTTTAGTATAAGACCATTAAAGCTTGAATGGTAGTTCAAGAAACTTGAATTTATAAAACTGTTTTCCCCAAGTCGTTTCTATACATTGCCTACAGCCTAGCTTAGGTTACTAAGCAAAAAAAAACTATTTTAAGTCAACAATTATTGATTCGAGATCTTGGGTTGAGTCCTTGTTTTTTGTAAAAAAAACGAGTTCAAGCAATGAAGGGATTTAAAAACTTAAAAAGAACAGGTTGCTTTTCTTATAGTATAAAACTTTACGAGCAATAAGTTCTTTCATTAAAAGAAACAAAGAAGTACAGAGATTACGTTAATTAATAGCCCGCTCCCTGAATGTTATGACATTCCAAGAACGTGTTCACGCAAAACGGTGCAAGCACCCTGAATCTTATCACTGAAATCAAGTCTGTCCAAGACTTTTTCAAGTTAAAATATGAAGTTTAGTTAAAAACACGTGAACTGGAGAAATTCAGTTTAAAAGTGATCCATGAAGCACAGTGCATTAAGCGCAATATGTTATTCGAGTTAGGATAAGTAGTGCAAAACTAGCGCAATGCTTTATTTGAACTATATTAAGCAAAACATAATTAGCGTTTTGTGTTTTTCAACGCATGTTAGCAAAACGCAAATAACGCAATGTAGCTTTAAATCAACTAACACACAAAAAATATTTAATACATTTTCCTTTATCAATCTAAGCATAATGCAATAAGCGCAATGTGCTATTTAAATCAACTTAAGCACTGCAAACCTAGAGCAATGCTTTATTTGAACTATGTTAAACAAAACACAAAGCTTTTTGTGTCTCTTAACGCATGTTCAGCAAAACGTAAATAACGACGAGTATCTTTCAAATCATCTAACACACAAAACAAGTAACGCATTCTGTTTTAATCAATCTAAGCATAAAGGCCCGTTTCCATTACGAGCGTGGAAAATAGCATTTTTTGTTTGTTTTATTGATTTTTTTTGCGTTCGCTTTAATCGAAGATCAATAAAAGAAACAAAGAATGCTCTTTTCCACGGTCGTAGTTGAAACGGGCCTTAATGCAATAAGCACATTGTGTTACTTAAATCAAGTTAAGCACTGTAAAACTAGCGCATTGCTTTATTTGTACTATGTTAAACAAAACACAACTAGCGTTTTGCGTTTCTCAACGCATGTTAAGCAAAACACAAATAACGCTTATAAATATCTTTTAAATCATGTAAAACACAAAACAAGTAATGCATTTTAAGCATTCGAATCTAAGCATAGTTCATTAAGTGCAATGTGTTATTTGAGTCAAGTTAAGCACTGCAAAACTTGCGCAATGCTTTTTATGAAAACACAAAACCCAAACAACACAAAATGTTTTTTAAATCATCTAACACACAAAACAAGTAACACATTTTGTTTTCATCAATCTAAGCATAATTGAATAAAGTGCAATATGTTAATTGAATCAAGTTAAACAGCACAAAACTAGCGCATTGCTTTATTTGAACTATGTTAAACAAAACACAACTAGCGTTTTGCTTTTTACAACGCATATTAAGCAAAACGCAAATAACTCAAAGCATCTAATACAAAACAATTAATGCATTCTGTTTTAACCAATCTGAACACGTCCATTGAACGCAATGCGTTCTTTGAATCAAGTTAAGCACTGCAAACCTAAAGCAATGCTTCATTTGATCTATATTAAACAAAACACAACTACGTTTTGTGTTTTACAAGGCATGTTAAGCAAAACGCAAAAAACGTAATGTATCTTTTAAATTATCTAACACACAAACAATTATGCATTCTGTTTTCATACATCTAAGCAGAGTGCATTAAGCGCAATATGTTATTGAGTTAAGATAAGTAGTGCAAAACTAGCGCAATGCTTTATTTGAACTACTGTATATTAAGCAAAACATAATTAGCGTTTTTTGTTTTTCAACACCAGTTAAGCAAAACGCAAATAACGCAATGTAGCTTTTAAATGATCTAACACACAAAAAATATTTCATGCATTTTCCTTTAATAAATCTAAGCATAGTGCATTAAACGCAATATGTTATTTGAATCAAGTTAAGCACTGCAAACCTAGCGCAATGCTTTATATGAACTATACTAAACAGAACTCAACTAGCGTTTTGTGATTTACAACGCATATTAGGCAAAACGCAAATAATGAAACGTATTTTTTATATCATGTAACACACAAAGCAGTTAGCGTATTTTGTTTTATTGTGTCTAAGCATAGTGCATTAAGCACAATGTGCTATTTAAATCAAGTTAAGCAAAACGCAAAACTAGCGCAATGTATTTTTTGAACTATATTAAACAAAACAAAACTAGAGTTTTGTGTTTTTCAACGCAAGTCAAGCAAAACGCAAATAACGCTATATATCTATAAATCGTGTAACACAAAAAACAATTAACGATTTCTGTTTAAATCAATCTAAGCATAGTGCATTGAATGCAATATGTTATTTGAATTAAGTTAAGCACTGCAAACCTAAAGTAATGTTTTACTTAAACTGTAGTAAGCACAATTCCAATAGCACTTTGTGTTTTTCAACGTATGTTAAGCAAAATGCAAATAACGCAATATATCTTTTTAAATCATGGAACACACAAAACAATTAATGATTTCTGTTTTACCTAATGTAAACATAGTGCATTAAGCGCAAAATGTTATTTGAGTCAAGATAAGCAGTGCAAAACTAGGCAATGTTTTATTTGAACTATGCTAAACCAAACACAATTATTTTTCAACGCATGTTCAGCAAAACGCAAATAACGCAATGTAGCTTTTAAATCATCTAACACACAAAACGTTTAACGCATTCTGCTTTAATCAATTTTAGCATAGTGCAATAAAGTAATATGTTATTTGAATCAAGTTAAAGCACTGCAAACCTAGAGCAATTATTTTTTTGAACTATAGTAACCCGAACTTCAATAGCAATTTGGTTTCTACAACGCATGTTAAAGCAAAACGCAAGCAACGAAATCTATATATTTTAAATCATGGAACACACACAAAACAAATAATGCATTCTGTTTTACTCAATGTAAGCATAGTGCTTTCAGCACAATGTGTTATTTGAATCAAGTTAAGCAATGCAAAACTAGCGCAATGCTTTGTTTGAACTATGTTAAACAAAACACAACTAGCGTTTTGTGTTTTTCAACGCATGTTCAGCAAAAAGCAAATAACGCAATTTATCTCTTAAATCATCTAACACATAAAACAATTAACGCATTTTGTTTAAATCAATCTAAGCATAATGCAATAAACGCAATGTTATTTAAGTCAAGTTAAGCACTGCAAACCTAGAGTAATGTTTTTCTTAAACTATAGTACGCACAACTCCAATAAAACTTTGTGCTTTACAACACATATTAATCAAAATGCAAATAACGCAATGTATCTTTTAAATCATGTAACACACAAAACATTTCACGAATTCTGTTTTGTTGAATGTATGCACAGTGCATCAAGGTAATATGTTATTTGAATCAAATTAAACACGGCAAAAATAGCGTAATTTTTGTTTGAACTATGTTAAACCAAACACAACTAGCGTTTTGTGTTTTTCAATACATGTCAAACAACGAAAATAACGCAATGTATCTTTTAAATCATGTAAAACACAAAACAAATAACGCATTCTGTTTTAATGAATCTAAGCATAATGCATAAAGTGCAATATGTTATTTGAGTCAAGTTAAGCACTGTAAAAAACCCAGCCATCGGAGGCATTTTTTTGTGTCTCTTGATGCTGGTCCCAAGCCCGGATAAATGGGGAGGGTTGCGGCAGGAAGGGCATCCGGCGTAAAAAATTTTTTGCCAAAACAGACAAATGCGTAATCATCATCAATCCATACCGAATCGGTCGAGGCCCGGGTTACCAACGACCGCCTCAGGTGTCGCACAGCAGGGCAGCTGTGAAAATTATGCTACTGCTAAACATTGTGAAAATAAAAGCAAAAAAAGATGAGGAAAGCGAGTGAAGAAGCAGCGAGAAGCATGGAAAGGAAGATGCTCACTCATTAGGGTGGGTACTTTAAACATTGGAACGATGACTGGAAGGGGAAGAGAGCTGGCGGATATGATGGAGCAAAGAAATGTAGACATATTGTGTCTACAGGAAACAAGGTGGAAAGGGACTAAAGCAAGGAACATTGGCAGTGGATGCAAAATATTTTACAACGGAGCTGATGGAAGAAAAAATGGGATAGGGATAGTGCTGAGGGAGGAGCTGGCTAAAAGTATCGTGGAAGTGAAGAGGGTGTCAGACAGACTGATGGCCATGAAGCTGGAGGTAAATGGGTTCATCCTAAATATAGTAAGCGCATATGCTCCACAGGTTAAGAACAGCATGGAGCAGAAAAATGATTTTTGGGAAGACCTGGATGGATTGATTGAAAGTATATCAAAAGAAGAGAGAATAGTTCTTGGTGCAGATCTTAATGGACATGTGGGCGAAGGAAACATAGGAGATGAGGAAATAATGGGGAGGTACGGTGCTGGAACAAGAAATAAGAAAGGATCAATGGTTGTGGATTTTGGAAAAAGGATGGATTTGGCGATTGTCAATACTTATTTCAAGAAGAAAGATGAACACAGAGTGACATATATGAGTGGAGGAAAAAGTACCCAAGTAGATTATCTGATGTGCAGAAGGAGAAACTTGAAGGAAATGTGTGATTGTAAGGTAATATTGAATGAGTGTGTCGCAAAGCAGCACCGTATGGTGGTATGCAAAATGGTTCTTATGCTGAAAAAGAAAAAGGCAGAGAAAGTAAAGCCAAAGATACGATGGTGGAAACTAAAAGAGACAAGCTATCAAGAAGCGTTTAAACAAGAGGTGACCAGGATTTTGGGAGGCAAGGATGGGTTACCTGATGAGTGGGACAAAACCGCAGAAATGCTAAGAAAAACAGCTGAAACTGTACTGGAAGTGACATTCGGAGAACGAAAAGTAGACAGGGAGACTTGGTGGTGGAATGAGGAAGTTCAAAAAAACATAAAAGAAAAGAAAGAGGCAAAGAAAGCATGGGACAAAACAAGAAATGAAAATACTAAAAAGATATACAAAGAAAAGAAGAGTAAGGCAAAGAAGGCAGTTGCAATGGCAAAGAGACGTGCATATAACAATTTGTACGCTAGATTGAAAACAAAAGAAGGTGAAAAGGAGTTGTACAAATTGGCTAGGCAGAGAAACAGAGCAGGGAAAGATGTACAGCACGTGAGGGTTATAAAGGATGAAAACGGTAATGTGATGGTAAATTTGGAAGCAGTGTTAAAGAGATGGAAGGAGTTCTTTGAGAAACTGATGAACGAGGAAAATAACAGAGACCCTAGGACAGAGGAAACAGAAGTGGTTAACGAAGAGGTAAATTGTGTCAGTAGAGAAGAAGTAAAAAATGCACTAAGAAGGATGAAAAAAGGTAAAGCAGTTGGGCCAGATGAGTTGCCAGTAGAAGTTTGGAAGTGCATGGGAGAGATGGGTATAAAGTTTTTGACCAAACTGTTCAACAGACTATTAATGGGTGAACGGATGCCAGAAGAATGGAGAAGGAGTGTGCTTATCCCAATCTATAAAAACAAAGGGGACGCACAGTGCTGTGTAAACTACAGAGGAATAAAGCTAATGAGCCACACAATGAAGGTATGGAAAAGGATTATTAAAGCAAGGTTAAGATCAGCAAACAGCAATATGGATTTATGCCAGGAAAGGAAACCACCGATGCCATGTTTGTTCTAAGAATGTGATGGAAAAGTACAGGAAAGGTCAAAGAGAGCTACATTGTGTATTCGTGGACCTAGAGAAGGCTTACGACAGGGTTCCACGGGAAGAGCTGTGGTACTGTATGAGAAAATCCGGAATAGTGAAAAAGTATGTACAACTAGTACAGGATATGTATGAGGGAAGCGAAACAGTGGTGAGGTGTGCAGTAGGAACTACAGAAAACTTCAAGGTCAAGGTTGGACTGCACCAGGGATCAGCATTAAGTCTATTCCTTTTTGTAGTGATAATGGACAGGCTAACGGATGAAGTAAGGAAAGAACCACCATGGACGATGCTGTTTGCTGATGATATTGTGATTTGTGAAGAAACCAGGGAAGAAGTGGAGCGAAGATTAGAATCCTGGAAGTATGCATTGGAAAGAAGAGGGATGAAAGTAAGTAGGTCAAAGACCGAATATCTTTGCATAAATGGAAGAAATGACGACGAAACAGTAAAGATGGAGGATGCAAAAGTGCCAAGAGTAAAGGAATTTAAGTATTTGGGATGAACGGTGAAAGAAAGTGGTGGTTGTGAGAGGGAGGTAAAGAGAGTACAGGCAGGATGGAACGGATGGAGAAGAGTATCAGGAGTAATCTGCGACAGGAGGTTACCAGCTAGAGTAAAAGGAAAAGTGTACAGTTCAATGGTAAGACCAGCAATGGTGTATGGACTTGAGACACTGGCAGTCACAAAAAAACAAGTAGAAGAGATGGAAGTCGCAGAGATGAAAATGTTGAGGTTTGCTATGGGAGTGACGAGAAAAGACAAGATTAGAAACGAGCACATCAGGAGTACTGTTAAGGTTGAACAGTTAGGAATGAAGATGAGGGAGGGCAGGCTGAGGTGGTATGCACATGTCATGAGGAGAGACCAAGAGTATGTAGGAAGAAAAATGGGAAATGGAGTTACCGGGAAAGAGGAGAAGAGGGAGACCAAAGAAAAGATTTTTAGATGCAGTAAAGGAAGATATGCAGGAAGTTGGTGTGAAGGAGACGGATGTTGAAGACAGAAAGATGTGGAGAATGATGATATACTGTGGCCACCCCTGACTGAAGGGAAAGGCTGAAAGAAGAAGAAGAAAATGTAAAATTAGCGCAATGCTTTTTATGAAAACACAAAACCCAAACAACGCAGAATGTTTTTCAAATCATGTAGCAAGGAAAACAAGTAACGTAATCTGTTTTTAATCAGTCTAAGAATAGTTCAATAAGTGCAATGTGCTATTTAAATCAAGTTAAAAACTGCAAAACAAGCACAATGCTTTTTTTCAATTATATTGAGCACAACACCAATATCGGTTTGTGTTTTTCAATGTATGTTAAGCAAAACGTACACAACGCAAAGTATCTTTATATCATGTAACACCCAAAATAATTAAATATTTCTGTTTTAATCAATCTAAACATAGTGTGCAATAAGCGCAATGTGTTATTTAAATCAAGTTAAGCAATACAAACATAAAGCAAAGTTTGTTAACAAAAAAATCCTGTTCACTTGATTATCAATTAAATGTAATAGACGAATTGTTGCTTATTATAAAAGTTATTAATACACCCGTTCTTTAACCAGTCATTAATACCAATAAAATCTTGCTTATTTTAAAGTTAATGTTTATGTCGTGTTTAACACACGCATGTTTCATGGTCTTCACTTGATTATCAAGTCATTGTTATGGACTAATTTTGCTCATCGTAAAAGTTATTGTTACTCTCGTTTTTAACCAACGCTTGATAGATAAATTCGTTTCTTTCATTACTCCCGTCTTTATCCAAGCTTCTTTCATAGTCTTCACTTATACATATCAATTCCTTGTTATGCACCAATTGTTGCTTACTATAAAAGTTAATAGTATTCTTGTTTTTTATCTACGTTTGTTTCATAGACGGCAGCGTGGTCGAGTGGTTAAAGCATCGGACTGATGATCAACATGGTCTTGGTTCAAAACCCACTTGCGCCATTCTGTTGTGTCCTTGGGAAAGACACTTTACGGCACTTTCCCCTGCTTAATGGTCTTGGCAAGCAGTTCTAAATTACAGTAATATCTCTACTAAATTACTAGCGGACAGCAATATCTTGGCATCTCCGGAAGCAGGTTGGGGTAATTGCTTACCCTACGTATAATGCCTCCGTCTCTTTCCTGCGAGTCAGGAGGATAAAGATAGAGATAAAAAATAAAAATAAATGGTGTTTTCTTGTTTGTCAAGTCATTGTATTAAAACCAATTGTTGCTTACTATAAAACTTAATAATACTCTTGTTATTAATTTACGTTTGTTTCATAGTTTTCATTTGATTATCAAGTCATTGCAATGGACCAATTGTTGCTTACTATAATCTTTAAAATTATACTAAACTTACTCTCATCTTTAAAACATGTTTGTTTGATAGTCTTCATTTGATTATCAAGTCATTGTTGTGTACCAATTGTTGCTCACCAATAAAAGTTAATATTATTCTCGTGTATAAACCGCGCTTGTTTTATAGTTTTCATTTTATTATCAAGTCATTGTTGTTAATAAATTAATCTTTATTGTAAAAGTTAATATAAACTCCAGTTATTAACCCATTCTAATTTCATAGTTTTCGATTAATTATCAAGTCATTGCTATCAACCAAATGTTGCTTACATCTCAAGCCCAGTTATTGTTATGGATGAATTTTTGCTTAATATAGTAGTTGACATTACTCCCGTTTATAATCCACGCTTGTTTTATAATCTTGACTTGATTATCAAGTCTAAGAACAAATTGTTGCTTACAATAAGAATTAAAATTACCCCTCACTTTAATCCAAGCTCTTTTCATAGTCTTCACTTCATTATTAAGTCGTTGTTGTAAATAAATTTTTTTTACAATAAAACTTAATATTATTCTCGTCTTTAAACCGTGTTTGTTTTACTTGATCATTTAGTCATTGTTATGCATAAAGTCTTCCTTCTAAAATAAGAGTTAATATTAACGTTAATAAAGTTAATAAGAGTTAATATAGAGTCTTCCTTACTATAAAAGTAAGAGTTAATTACTCCCGTCTTTAACCCACACTTTTTTTATAGTCTTTATTTGACTATCCAGTCATTGCTATGGACCAATCGTTGCTTACTATAAGAGTTATTATTACGCACGTCCTTAAACCAGTCATTGTTAAGAATAAAATCCTGCTTGCTTTAAGAGTTAATGTTACTGTCATCTTTAACCCACACTTGTTTCATAATCTTCACTTGATTAGCAACTTATTGCTATGGACCAATTGTTGCCCCACTATAAAAGTTAATATTCGCTTATAAGCCAAAATTCTTCGGTATTATAACAGTTAATATTACTCCAGTCTTTAACTCACACTTGTTTCTTAGTTTTCATTTGATTATCTAATCATTGCTATGGACCAAATGTTTCTTACTACAGGAATTATTATTATTTATGTTTTAAACCCAGTCATTGTATTTGATAAATTTTTGCTTAATTTTTTTATTTTTTATTTAATTATGTATTTATTTATAAATTGTTGTGACACACTTATATTACATTACATAATTATATTAATATAAGAGTTGATATTTTTTACGTTTAAAATCCACGTTTGTTTCATTGTCTTGACTTGCGTATCAAGTCATTGTAATGGACCAATTGTTGCTTACTATAAAAGTTAAACTTACTGAGTTCTTTAAACCATGATTTTATTATAGCTTTCATTTGATTAGCAAATTATTGTTGTGGACCAATTGTTTCCCCATTGTAAAATTTTTCATTACTCTTTAACGTCTTTAAACCGCGTTTATTTTATAGATTTTATTTGATCGTTAAGACGGTGATGCGTATTAGATATTCCTTAAGAAATGTAAAACCAGCGCATGGTTTGTTTTGAACTATGTTAAACAAAATAGAACTAGCGTTTTGTGTTTTTTTAACTATATTAAACAAAGTGCAAATAACGCAATGTGCTTTCTAAATCACATAAAACACAAAACAATTAACACCTTTCTGTTTTAATGAATCTAAGCAAATTGCAATAAGCACAATGTGCTTTTTCAGTTACTTTAAGCACTTAAAACTAGCACAGTGTTTTTTTTAACTATGTTAAACAAAACTCACTAGCGTTTTGTGTTTTTCAACACATGTTAAGCAAAACACAAATAACGCAGAGTGTCGTTTAAATAATATAAAACACAAAACAACTAACGCATTCTGTCTTTAATGAGTCTAAGCATAGTGCAATAAATGTAATTTGTTTTTTAAATCATGTTAAGCAGTGTGAAACCAACATAAATTTGTCTTTGAATTATATTAAACACAACACAACTAGCGTTTTGTATTTTTTAACGTATGTTAAGCAAAACACAAATAATGCAATGTGTTTTTTAAATCATGTAAAACAAAAAAACAATTAATGCATTTTGTTTTAATGGATCAAAGCATAGTGCAATAAGCAAAATATGTTGTTTAAATTAAGTTAAGCACAGCAAAAGTAGCACAACGTATTTTTTGAACTATGTGAAACAAAACACAACTTGCATGTTGTGTTTTTTAACGCATGTTAACCAAAACGCAAATGACAAATAGTGTTATTTAAATCATCTAAAACACAAAATAATTAACACATTCTGTTTTTAATTAATCTAAGAATAGTGTAATAAGTGCAATGTATTTTAACTTAAGTTAAGCACTGCAAAATTAGCGTAATGTCTTTTGAATTATGTTAAACACAACAGCACTGCCGATTTCTGGTTCTTACGTATGTTAGGCAAAGTGCAAACAACGCAATGTGTTTTTTATATCATGCAAACTACAAAGCAATAATGTATTACATTTTTTTGTAAATTTAAGCATAGTGCATTTAAGCAAAATTTGTTTTTTAAATCATGTAAAACACACACCAATTAATGGATGCTATTCTTGATTGAATCTAAATACAGTGCAATGATCGTAACAAGTTTCTCCAATCAAGTTAAACAGTAGAAATCAAGCGCAATATTTTTCGAACTATGTTAAGCAAAATGCTATTAGCCATTTGTGTTTTTTAACGTATGTTAGGCAAAACGCAAACCATCAATGCACTGTTTAAATCATGTAAAACACAAAGCTTTTTTAAAATTATACAATACACAACTGTGGTTTACTATAAGACTTAATATTAGTCCTGTCTTTATCGCACGCTTATTTCATAGTCTTCACTTGATTATCAAGTTAGGGTTGTGATAAATTCCTTTTTACAATAAAAGTTAATAATAATTCCGTCTTAAACCCAAGCTTGTTTCATAGTCTTCACTTGATTATTCAGTCATTGTTGTGGCCTATTTTTACTTACAATAACAGTTAATATTTTTCCCGTTTTTACTCGTAATTCTTTAATAATCTTCACTTGATTGTCAAGTCAATGTTATTGACTAATTGTTGCTTAATATGAGTTAATATTGCTTCCGTTTTTAAGCCACATTTGTTTCATAGTCTTAAATTTATTTTTAAATCATTGTTGTGTATAAATTGTTGTTTACTATAAGAGTTAATATTACTCCTGTTTTTAACTTAATTATTGTTTTGAATGAAGTCTTACATACTAAACGAGTTAAGATTAATCCTGTTTTTAATCTAATCAAAGCTGTGAATAAATTTTTTTGTGACTATAAAGCAATATTATGAAATGATTTTTTGCTTACAAAACGAGTTAATATTACTCACGTCTTTAACTTAGTGTTATGGATAAGTTTTTCCTAGAGAAATCGCTATATCATATAGCAGGCTCAGGACAACCAACACCCGAGAGTGTATAATCATCTCGGTGGCCAGTCGTTGGTCTCATTCCGGCTGAGCACTTAGCCGACTCCGTTACGCGCTTTGATGGTCTTCAGGGTCGCGTACCCTTAGGCAATTGTTCAATAGCCCTAGGCCCGAATCGGAAACACGGCCTTGGACGTTCTCTCGTTCAGGGCTATCAGCCCGGCATAGTTCCATTACTGGGCGTTCAGCCCCGTTCACCGATATCACATGCAGGGCCATGAGGCCTGCCTCGAAGTGTCGTGAGGTTTTCCTTCAAGTTTGCTATATAAACAGGGCAACCAGCCCCGTTCCAAAGCCGACTTCCAAGGCCTACCTCATCAACAGCAACACTGTCCGGCTTCCAGGCCCTTCGGAGTGTCGTCCATGGATCTTTTTCCAAAAAAATACTTTTAATGCTTCCCCCGATCGAGGAACGATGAGGTCAGGGACACGCCAAGTCTCCTCAAAGAGAAAAGCCAGCTCAGAAGAGAGCCAGCAAAGAGCCTCCGGCAAGCTCAAGAAAGGCCATCCGCCGAACAGCCACAGTGAGAGTCGATAAAGAGTCGATAAAGAGCCAACGATCAGGCTCCATGCAAAAGATCGCTTTCACAATTGGACACGATCTTCGTTGACACGCAATCCCATCGAGGATATAACTTAGGTGACAACGATGTAACATAGAAGGATTTTAACTATGGCCCACTGCCGCCACGGAAGTGGACTGCACCCGAGCTTCTCGAAACCGCCCAGAAGGCCGCTCAAGGAGGCTTCCTCGGTCCGTGATAGCTTCACCCTAAACAGGGCTACTGAGCTCCCTTACCGGGAGAGCCCCATCAGGTTCTGGCACCTGTGCTCAGCTAGATCTTAACGGGATAGTGGCAGTTTTTATTCAACCAGCAGCGACCCTAGCCACGCGCCAGGGGCCGTCCTCATCCAGGACCATCCACACGAAAAGGTCCGGACCGTCAAGGGTACTCCCGTCTTGAACCCGCGTTTGTTTCATAGTCTTCACTTGATTATTAAGTCATCATTGTGAATAAAATCTGTTTTAAAATAAAAAGTAATATTACTCCTGTCTTTAACCCAGGCTTGTTTTATTGTATTCACTTGATTATCAGGTCCATGTTATGGACCAATTGTTGCTTATTATTGAATATAAAAGTTAATGTTATTGCCGTCTTTAACCCAGTCATTGCTATGGCTAATTTCATCCTTATTATAAGGCTTAATACTACTTCCGTTTTTTATCTACGCTTGTTTTTTAGTTTTGGCTTAATTAACAAGTCATTGTGATGGACCAATTGTTGCTTATTATGAGTTAATATTACTCCCGTCTGACGGTTTTGGCTGACGAAACTCGATGCTGGCTTAATAACACCACTGTCAGCATCTGATTCAAGCAGTTCAGCAGTCTGGGGTAGCAAAAGGATAAACCTTCGGCCTCATTCCTATTTCTGTGACCTGGAGTGGATACCCTTCAAACGACGACGACACCCCCGTCTTTAACCCATTCATTTGTATAGATGACTTTTTGCTTACTAAATGAGTTAATATTATCCCGTTTTTAACGTAATCATTGTTATGGTTAAATTTATGCTAGAAAAATTGCTACTCTTCAAGATAAGTCAAGGTCATTTCTGTCTTCAACCCGAGCTGGTTTCATAGTCTACATGATTATTAAGTCGTTGTTGTTGATAAACTCTTTCCTACTATAAGAGGTGATATTACTCCCGTCTTTAACCCACGCTTATTTCATAATCTTCACTTGATTATCCAGTCATTGGCATGGATCAAATGTTGCTTATTATAGGAGTTATATTATTCCCCTTTTCAAGCCACGCTTCTTTCATAGTCTTTACTTGATTACCAAGTCATTACTGTGGATAAATTCTTCCATACTATAAGAGTTAATATTAGTTCCGTTTTTAACCCACGCTTATTTCATAGTTTCCACTTGATTAACAAGTCATTGTTAAGGACCAATCGCTGCTTACAAATTAATATCAGTCGCGTTTTCAATCCACGCTTGTGTCATAGTCTTTACTTGATTATTAAATCATTGTTGTGGATAAACTCTTCCTTACTATAAGAGTTAATATTACTCCCGTTTTTAATCCGCGCTTGTTTCATAGTTTTGACTTGATTATCTAGTCATTGTTATGGATCAAATGTTGCTTACTATAAGAGTTAGTGTTATTCCCGTTTTTAACCCACGCATGTTTCATGGTTTTTACTTGATCATCAAGTCATTACAGGGATAAATTCTTCCTTACTATAAGAGTTAATATTAGTTCCGTCTTTAATCCACGCTTATTTTATAGTTTTCACTTGATTAGCAAGTCATTGTTATAGACCAATTGTGGCTTACTATAAGTGTTAACGTTAAACTGTCGTTAACCCACGCTTGTTTCATAGTCTTTACTTGATTATTCAGTCATTGTTATAAACCATTTGAAGCTTACTTTTAAATGTACCTAAGTCGCATAATGTCAGTTTTGAAAAAATAAGGTTTAAAGTTTTCAAAAACCCTGGCTAATCAGAGTAATGATGGTAAAAAACCTAAATTGCTTTTTATTACATTTGTTATGTATCTCTACTTATTTCAACAACTTTTTAGAGATTTAATAAGACGTTCTAAGGAAGTAAAGCTTGTTTTGCAAATTGGACATATTTTTATTTCAACTTTTATTTTAGAAGCGCTTTTTTACCAAATTGACAGTGTATTTAGGCAGAAAAAGTCAACCACATGTAATAATAATAATAATGATATGCATTCTATTTATTTTAGAGTGACATATCAGAAAAGAATTTAGGATGTGGGGGAAATGAAAAAAAAACAAGTGATGAGAAATTAATTTTCCGAAAATTTTCGTACCACCAAACCAAGAAAACATAAAAAAAAACTTTTCAATGATCTATTAACTAAAAGCTAAAGAGATATTAAGTTATTGAGTACAATTTTTTTAAAACATGTTTTTGAATGTCAAGAGATGAGTTGATGCTATGTAACTGAATTATTAAATTATAGACGGAAATCAAAAGCTTCAAATAAAAAGTTAAGATTTCCAATTGATTTAAAACTAATGATTAAAATAATAATATAGGTAAACCTAATGCAAAAATAAGTTATTTAATAAGCTTGCCTATTATTTCATTATAATGCTTGCGTTACTTTTATATCGTTAACCTTTGACAAACTTTCAAAAACTCCTATTTCAAGCTTTATTGAGAAAAGCAAAAAAATTGTCCAGGTAAGCCGTTTTGCTGGTCGAGTCTTCAAACAATAGGTTTAATAAGCCATCAAGTGTGTATAAGAATTTTTAACATAAGTTAGTTGAATTTCGGTACTTCTAGAAGGAAAAAACTTAAGATTTTAAACCTCAGTGCCATTCAAAAGGTGATTTCCGTACATTATCCTGAAAAGATTTTTTGTCAGAATATTTCTGACGAGTAAACAAACAATTTTTTCAATTTATCTGATATTTTCGAAAATATGATTTAAGTACTTTTAGAAATAGGAGCTTTATTTGTTTATTTACTATTATAACAGTTAATATTAGTCCTGTCTTTAACGCGCGTTTCATAGTCTTTACTTGATTAATATGTCTTTGTTGTAAATAAATTCTTCCTTACTATAAGAGTTAACATTACTTTCTTCAGTTAACACTTGGTTCATAGTCTTCACTTGATTATCAATTCATTGTTATAGACCAATTGTTGCTTACTACAAGAGTTAACATTAATTCTCTCCTTAACAGGCGCTTGTTTCATAGTCTTTACTTGATTGTTAAGTTATTGTTGTGGATAAATTTTTTCTTACTATATATATGTAAATATTATTCCAGCTTTAACCTACGTTTGTTTTGTAGTCTTTATTGATTATCCAGTCATTGTTATCGAGCAATTGTTGCTTACTATCAGATATAAAAGTTAATATTACTACCGTTTTGAATCCACACTTGTTTCATAATCTTTACTTGATCATTAAATGATTGTTGTATATAAATTTTTTCTTATTATAAGATTTAATATTATCTTGTCTTTAACCCGCGTTGGTTTCATAGTCTTCATTTAATTATCAAGTCATTGTTATGCACAAATTGTTGCTTATTATAAGAGGTAGTATTTAGCTGCAGCCGTGTTTTTTTTAATTTTAGAAAGCAACTAATTTTTGTATCACCGGCATCTTGATTATAAGTTCTGCTTATATATATTATGTTATGTCGTACGCCTATATATATACTTATGTTACATCACTTATATACCGTTTATTATGTTACGTCGTACGCCTATATTACTATGACTATATATATATGTTACATCGTACGCTTATGTAGCGAAGTAGGTATTCGCTAGCGGGCTTCGAACCAACGCGCCTTTCGTATTAACGCTAAATAATCAGGGCTGCTTTTTAATGCGTTCTCTTGCGGCATCGAGTGATGACGTTGTATTGGGCAAGGGTTGCTTGCCACCTTGTTTTTCGACATAAGTTTTTCTTTTTCGAATGAGTCATGCAATGGAACAAGCTTTGCGATCGAAGAAAGATCAAGTTTTAATTGCAGACTTTCTATTTGAAAAAGCTGCTAACAATTTATTGGTCCCCGTGGACATTGGCTACATTCGGTAGCAGTTTAGTAATCTTGTTGATATTTAGATTTGCTCATCCGTCCAACATTGTCGTTGAGTCAGTGGGCAATGTGCTTGCGCATTTAAGTTAATTTATGCAATATTTGTTTGTAGAAAACTATTTCTGACTGGCGTCTCCATTATTGTTTTGTTTTGAAGCGCGTTTGTGAGGAGCTGGAACGATGGGGCAATTTTGCAACTCCGTCACATATTAAAAAGTTGTTGTGCAAACTCTTGTCCAAAACTGTTGAATAAAAATATCAACTCTGAACTGGTCAAAATTGACGAATGGTTGAAACTAAACAAATTATCATTAAATACTAATAAAACTGATTCTATTTGATTTTTTTTGAATAAGGTGATAAGGTTTATTATTTGAATAAGTTTGATTATTGTTGATTTAAAAAATATTTAATAAGTAAGTGATCTGTAAAGTTATTCTGAATTGATGGTATTTGAACCTGCAAGAAATTAAAACTTGAAGAAAATTTGATAAAGATTTATTATTTTTTCTGTGAAATTTATTATTTTCTTACAAGACAACTCAACTATGGTAGTACCTATAGTCAACTCCTTATTATGGTATGTCTACCAAAGGATGAAACAATTATCACAAGTGATGATTATAAAAGTCATTCTTAATTATTACAATAGTGAAGAAATTAAAGCAGCTAAGGAGCTATTATTCCAGCATTTTCCTGATCAACATAGACCTAAAAAGCCACAACGGAAAATAACCAGACAAGGTCTCCACAAAGATGAAAATAATTTCAAAGATTTACTGGAGCTCTTTCATGAAATGTCTGTTGCTGATAAATTCAACCCACCCATTTTTGCTAAAGCAGATTCTTATTTTCCTTCTATGGATATCACCAATATCGATGCTTTAGCTCTTCAAAATGAAGTCAATCTTTTAAGAAAAGAAATTAATACAATTAAAGACAGCAGAAATGCTGACAATGATACTCTGGTTGAAATCAAAAAAATGCTTACGGAAATGAAAAATGCCAATGTTAAATCTTCCACTATAAGTGATACAACTGATAAAAGCTTTTTCAAAGAAAAGAAGTCTTTCTCTAAAGTATTAAAAGAAAATTTAGTCACAAATTCAACTTATTCATTTTCTACAAATATAAATTCTAATATTGAATCAAGTGCATTTAATGGCATAGAAAAATGGAAAATAACTAAGAAAAGAAGGAAACCAGTTACTACAGCAGGAAAAAAGGTGACAACTATCTTCAAATCCGTAAAGCCTCTTTCTAGGCCTTCTGAAATTTTTGTGTAAAGGTTTCAACCTCATACTACAATCGATTCAGTGGAAAATTATGTAAAAACTCAATTCTCTGATTGTAAATCTGTGACTTGTTCACAACTATCCACAAGATACCCATCATATACTTTCTTCAAAATTGTTATGCATGGCATTTCTCTACAGGATGCATTAAATCTTGATAACTGGCCAGAAGAAATATTAGTTAAAAAGTTTTACTCAGTTTCACATCACATCAACACTGAAAATGCAGTATTAAATTATGACAATGACAATGAATAATCATAAGATGAAAAGCACTATTTCTGATCTTCTTATAGTCTCTTTTAATTGTAGAGGTTTGTCGTCCTCTTTACTTGACATTCAAGAATTATGCAAATCACATGATATTATTCTGTTACAAGAAACATGGCTTGCTAAGCAGCAACTTCACTCTTTAAGTTCTATTCATGATGATTTTCTTTTTGTTGGTACTTCTTGCATGGATCTGGAAGATGGAGTGATGACTGATCGACCACATGGTGGCACTGCTGTTCTGTGGAGTAAATCACTCATTGCCTACCCAGTAAGTAATGTTGATAAAAGCATTGTTGGGATAAATATTAAATGTCAAAACAATTCTATAGTTATTATTAATGTTTATCTTCCGTTTAACTCTCCGTCAAATGTTGAGGCCTACTTAAAATATTTGGGTGCTCTTCAAGTTTTGTGTGAACCTCAGCAAAGCTCGAATTTATGTATTGCTGGAGATTTTAATGCCAATAAAGAAAGTACTTGTGGACAGTTCTTCAATAATTTTTGTAAGAAACAAGGTTATAGCATCTCTGACAGATCTATTTTACCTTCTAACACTTTTACTTACTTAAGTGACTCTCATCATACAACCAGCTGGCTTGATCATTGCATATCTTCTTCATCTGTTCATAAATCAATAAAAAACATTTCAGTATTATATGATTATATTACATCAGACCATCGTCGACTATCTATTACTTTTTGCTGTAATTTATTACCTCTCTTGTTGTCAAGCGATAAGCCTCCTAATCAATACACTAAATCTTGCAACTGTGCTAGTCCTGAACAGAAAAAAAAAAATATATATAATCTTATCTGAACTCTTAAAAGATGTATCTTTTCCAGCTGCTGCAATGCAGTGTAGAAATACCACCTCTCATCTTAATGAGATAATACTTTTTTACTCAAAAATTATCTCTGCTTTGACTAAAGCGTCCAAAGAAGCATTAAGCTATCATCAGAATACCCCTCAATATTCTCAGGTTCCAGGGTGGAACAAAAAAATAAAATCTTTACACTCAGCTGCTCATTATGCTTTCTTAACTTGGGTGCATAATGGCCGTCCTAAACATGGAGTTTACTTTGAAAAAATGAAAGTTACTCGTAAAAAATTTAAGCTATCTTTAAGACACTGTAGAAAACTCAAGGAACAGCATAAACCGAATGCCTTAGCAACTGCTCTTCAATCAAGTTCTTCAAGAACAGCATTTTAGAAAAAAGTACGTGCAGTGTACAGAAAAAATAATAACAGCATTCCACTCTCTGTTGGCAATGCCACTGGTCAGTCTGATGTTGCAAATATGTGCAAAAGCCTTCTAAACAGTGCATTTGGTAAAAGTTGTGACAAAATTTTTGTTGATAACTTTCTAATCCGCCGATCCAGTTTTTGCAATATAACCAACTTTCAGTGCACAGCTCCTATGATGTGTAATTTAATTAAAAAATTACCTTTACAGAAATCTGCTGGTGCTGATGGTATTACGGCAGAACATTTATGGTATGCTCACTATAGTGTTTGTATTTATTTAAGCGTTTTGTTTAATTTATGTGTGAGTCATGGCTTTATTCCTGAAGATTGTCTTATTACTGACATAGTTCCTATTCTCAAGTGTAAAAATAAAGATGCTACTAATGTAGGTAATTACAGGCCTATAGCTGTGGCTACTACTATTTCTAAGCTTTTTGAACATTTTATATTATTTCACATAAAGCCTTTTTTGTCAACTAATGATCACCAATTCGGGTTTAAGCGTGGTACTGGCACTGATATGTGTATCTTCTTGCTTACGCAAATCATTTCGTCTTACCTTCAACAGGGTAGCCCGATTTTTTCAGTATTTTTGGATGCCTCTAAAGCGTTTGACCGAGTATCTCATAAACTCTTGTTTAAAAAGCTGTTACTGCGTGATGTTCCGCTGTATTTTATATGATTGTTGCGATATTGGTATCACCAACAGCAAATGCGAGTGAGATGGGGATCTCAACTGTCTTAATCTTTTGGAGTCTCCAACGGTGTGCGACAAGGGGGAATACTTAGTCCTTACTTATTTGCTGTCTATATCGACCAACTGTCGAAAGATCTCAATCGCGTTCTTGCTGGTTGTTATATTGGAAACACTTTGGTTAACCATATCATATATGCAGATGATATATGCTGTTTCAGTCCTAGCGTTGCAGGACTTCAAGATTTACTCGCTGTGTGTGATAGCTTTTCTTATAAAAATGGTATTGTTTTTAATAGTAATAAATCCCAGTGTATGCAGTTTCTTCCAAAATCATTTTATTTCACGAATGTCTCGGTAGTTCTCTTGTGTAACGAGTTAGTAAAAAAAGTTAAATATCTTGGTGTATATTTAACCAATGCATTAACAGACGATGATGATATAAATAGACAAAAACTTTATATTGTTCCGCAAATCAATTAAAATTTGCTTTTTCACACTGTGCATTTGATGTTAAAAACCTATTGTTTAAATCCTATTGTACAAATTTTTATGGTTCACGTCTCTGGAGTAATTACCTAAAATCAAGTTTTCACAGTATTCGTGTAGCCTACAATGACTGCTATAGGATGTTGCACAACAATAAATACACAAGATACACAAGCGCGCGTGAATTTCAAGTTATAAATCATATACCTACTTTTGAAGCTCTCTTGAGAAAAACTTCGCACAATTTTATTAATCGCTGCCTTAACTCCTCTAACTTACTTGTCACCAACATGATGAACACTTATTGCTTTTTTGATAGTCAATTTTTCACTTATTATAAGCACATGCTTTATCATTTTTAATATTGATTGTTTTTGTAACGTGTACATTTGTTTTGTCGATAATTTTATATGGACAGTACTGTTTGAAATTAGTTTTTAAATTTTTGAATTTGAATCATTCTGTGCAGTTTTTGCTGTTTTATTTTGTTTTGTTTTTTGTTGTGTTTATTTTTTCTCTGTTATGGACCGTGAGTCTGAATTAAATAAATAAATAAATAAAACAAAATTTATGGTATTAACCAAACAAAGATCAGCCTGGCACTTTGATATTAGAATAGGAAAGACAAATATAGAACAAGTAAATGAAATAAAATATTTGGGTGTAATTTTTAATGATAAGCTTTCTTGGAAGTCGCATATACAACATGTTTGTCTAAGCTCTCCAATGGTTCCTAGGCACTGCTCAAACTGAGGAATTATGTCGACACTACAACACTAAAAACAGTATACTATGCTTTAATTTACTCTTATCTTCAATATTGTGTCTCAACGTGAGGACTGGCTTCGACTACTGCCCTGGATCCACTGGTAAGAATACACAAACGCATAATAAGAATTATTACAAATAGTCCTTTTTTGTCACATACAAATCCTCTTATTCAAAAATTGAATATCTTAAAAATAAAAGTTATTGTTAAAGTTCAAATGGCAAACACAATGTTTTGCTTTAATAAAAGTTCAGCAAAAAAATGATTTCCAAACTATTATAAGTATAACCCAAAAACATCATTATAAATCAAGACTGGCAGCGCAACAGAATTACTTTCAACCTAGAAAGAGAACAGAAATAGGTAAAAAGACATTTTCTTACATTGGACCTAAAATATGGCAAGAAGTACCCTTCGAATTAAAGTCTATTTCTTATACGGTAATCAATTTAAGAAGAAATTTAAACTTTTTTTAACTAGTCAATATTAGATAAGATGCCACAACAGTTTGATAAAGTCAGCTGGCACATGGAAATTTATTTAATAACAACTAATATTGCTATTAAATCTTCATTGTTTTTCTAAAATGTACTGTGTTTTTGAAAGTGTACTGCAGTGTTTTTCTGATAAAAAAAAAATTTTTGTCCCATTATTTAGAGGGAGGCAGTTGACTAGAAGGCCGTATGGTCATTTTGCTGCCTTCCTGTGCTTTTGAAAACTTTTTTTTCACATATATTGGTGTATTTTTTGTTTTGAAGCACAAATCAAATAAATAGATTGATTAATTGATTGATTTTGAATTATTTATGAGTGATGTTTACTTATTTATCACTGAACCTTTATTGCTAGTGTAATATGACATCACATACTGTAGCTTACTTACAAATAATAAGTGCATTGCTTGGTCTTTATGTCTTATTCTGCATTTTTTGCTTGTCTCATATTAATATGATTTTTATTGTATTAATGTTTTCGGGATAAAACTGAGTGGTTGACAAACTCGATTGATGCCAATGGATTACATTTTGTATTTAAGCATCATATGTTTCGTAGTTGCTTTTGAGGGCTTTTAATAAATTAAGACTTTTAATATGTTGCTTTGAGAGTTTTTAATAAATAAATTTATGCATCTTGGAGGAAGTCTTTAGTTTGGGTCCTTATTTGGGTCAGTTCAGATTGGAGTCCGTACTACAAGCACAGGTTTTAAAAGTGGACCCCTTTATTAAAAAAGTTTGCAGAGTCACAGCTTACATAAAACAATTTACAGGCTGGCTGATATTTGATTAAAAGAAAGTCTAGGTTAATGATATTTCGTCATAATGATTTTGTGTTTGGAAATTTAAAAATAAAAATTTTACGGAGAGTTTTGCTTAAGGGGTGCATAATACCCAACTTTCTCCTACCAACTACAAAACACCTAAAAATTCTTGCCATTACTCTTCACCCAAAACTAACATTTTCACATTCACAACACATAAAGCATCAATAAAACAAAAACTCTTAACATTCTAAGACCATTCACTTCTACCAAATGTGTAAACAAAAGAAACTTTCACATTTCAAGCTATCACTCGCCCCAATTTGGGTACATCATATGGAGCCCTATCATATCAAACGCCAACATCGAGAAACTGCAAACCATTCAAAACACAGCTTTACGAATCGTTACTGGCTGCACACGAGATACAGACACTCAACACCTACACGACGAAACCAATGTCTTTCCAAGATACCCATCTCAAATTTCATGCCACTCAACTTAAGCAACTGACTCAAACATAAACACATCCTTTACATGATCTTAATGCATACTTAAATCCGCCCAGAAACATAAAAGCCACAATCTTTCATAACAGTGAGCATACCAGTGGCGTGCAGTGACCTCTGAGACTACTCATGATTAATCATGCAATTGGCATGCCAAAACCGAGTCATAAAATAGGATATATTCAAGACCAATTTTTGTCCTAGATTCAAGCTGATTTCGAAAAAAAGGTTATCACTTAAAGTCATTCCCCGGTAATGCAGTGTTCGTCCTAGAAATACAGTGATCTCTAAAAATAATTATCGCTTGAAATCGTTCCCGGTAATGCACTTTTTGCCGTCAAAATGCAGTGATCTCTAGGAAATAAACAGGTTATTACTTGAAAATATTGCCTGGTAATGCACTTTTTCTCCTGACAATACTGGAATCTTTAAAAAAAAGAAAGTCATCGCTTGAAATTGTTCCAGGTAATGCACTTTTCTTCTTCGAAATGTAGTGATCTCTAATAAAAAAGGTAATAACTTCAAACCGGTCTCCGATTTCTTACTTTTTGTCTTAAAATTACGGTGTAGCGACCCCGCTACTTTAGTGGGTGATTGTCTTTAACGCGCTACGCGTAGGTGATTACCTTTAATCGCACATTTTTAACGTGAACAAAAGAAACCAATAAAAAAGTTGAGTTGAGACAGAATAAAGTCTGGACGTATTTATTTTATATGTAGTAGGATTACAACAAGTTAGCAAACCAAACATATATACGGATAGGGTCTCGTTCACTATACGCCGTGGTGACATTTCAGACGGTAAAATCCCCAAAGGGGATTTCCCTGTTTTCTCTCGCGACGGCTCTTTATCTTTTGTTTCTTTTTTTTCTTAGAAACTTTTTGCTCCCACCACGATCTTACCACTCACGATCTATTTCTTCTTTTTACGCTTTACCCGGTTCTTTAAACTAGATTTAACCGTTTTATTTCGCCACGGTATCTCAAAAGAAAGCTCGGATTATAACTTTTAAGTCTTCTTATTATAACTTAGATAAATTATAACCACAATAGAACTGTTTATTATAACAATCCTGTTTACAAACTTGATTTTTTAAGCTTACATTAATCATTTTATTTCGCCACGGTGAATAGTGAACGAGATGGTGAAATGCAAGTTTGCGTTGAAACTTTTAAATCCTATAGTACACTTTAAACATAATAAAACTGTTTATTATAACAATCCTGCATACAAGCTTGATTTTTTAAGCTTACATTAATCATTTTATTTCACCACGTTGAATAGTGAACGATATGATTAAATGCCACGGTGAATCGTAAACGAGATATTTCGCCACGGTTTGCAGTGAAGGAGAGTCTCAAAAGAAAGTTCGCATTATAACTTCTAAGTCTCTTTATACATTTTAAACACAATAGAACTGTTTATTATAACAATCCTGCATACAAACTTGATTTTTAAGCTTACATTAATCATTTTGATTCGCCACGGTGAATAGTGAACGAGATATTTCGCCACGGTTTACAGTGAACGAGAGTCTCAAAAGAAAGCTCGCATTATAACTTTTAATTTTTCTTATACATTGTAAACACAATAGAACTGTTTATTATAACAATCCTGCATACAAACTTGATTTTGTAAGCTTACATTAATCATTTTATTTCGCCACGGTGAATAGTGAACAAGATGGTGAAATGGAAGTTTGCGTTAAAACTTTTAAATCGTATAGTACACTTTAAACATAATAAAACTGTTTCTTATAACAATCCTGCATACAAACTTGATTTTTTAAGCTTACATTAATCATTTTATTTCATCACGTTGAATAGTGAACGAGATGGTGAAATGGAAGTTTGCGTTGAAACTTTTAAATTGTATAGTACACTTTAAACATAATAAAACTGTTTATTATAACAATCCTGCATACAAACTTGATTTTGTAAGCTTACATTAATCATTTTATTTCGCCACGGTGAATAGTGAACAAGATGGTGAAATGGAAGTTTGCGTTAAAACTTTTAAATCGTATAGTACACTTTAAACATAATAAAACTGTTTATTATAACAATCCTGCATACAAACTTGATTTTTTAAGCTTACATTAATCATTTTATTTCATCACGTTGAATAGTGAACGAGATGGTGAAATGGAAGTTTGCGTTGAAACTTTTAAATTGTATAGTACACTTTAAACATAATAAAACTGTTTATTATAACAATCCTGCTTACAAGCTTGATTTTTTAAGCTTACATTAATCATTTTATTTCACCACGTTGAATAGTGAACGAGATGGTGAAATGGAAGTTTGCGTTAAAACTTTTAAATTGTATAGTACACTTTAAACATAATAAAACTGTTTATTATAACAATCCTGCTTACAAGCTTGATTTTTTAAGCTTACATTAATCATTTTATTTCGCCACGTTGAATAGTGAACGAGATGGTGAAATGGAAGTTTGCGTTGAAACTTTTAAATTGTATAGTACACTTTAAACATAATAAAACTGTTTATTATAACAATCCTGCATACAAGCTTGATTTTGTAAGCTTACATTAATCATTTTATTTCGCCACGGTGAATAGTGAACGAGATGGTGAAATGGAAGTTTGCGTTGAAACTTTTAAATTGTATAGTACACTTTAAACATAATAAAACTGTTTATTATAACAATCCTGCTTACAAGCTTGATTTTTTAAGCTTACATTAATCATTTTATTTCACCACGTTGAATAGTGAACGAGATGGTGAAATGGAAGTTTGCGTTGAAACTTTTAAATTGTATAGTTGTAGCAACCCGTTTTTACCGCATTGTTAAATTACGTCACAAGCGCACTGATTACTCTGCTTTAACAAACAATCGTTTTCTTTAGTAGTAAAATAGCAAGCTAGCAAACTGGAGTGTTTTCTTGTCGACACCACAGTCAGCGTTTTTAAGATAGCTAAATTATTTCCTTGTCGACACCACAGTCAGCGTTTTTTGAGATAGCTAAATTGGTGACCCCGACGCTCAAAATCGAATATTTTGAGAAATGGCAAACGAAAATGCTGTTGCGCTTAAACTTCCGCCATTTTGGATTTCTCAACCACGAGTGTGGTTTCAACAAGCTGAAGCACAATTCGCTTTGCGGAATATTACTGCAGATGATACTAAATACTTCTATGTTGTTGCGGCGTTAGATCAGGACACCGCCAGTCGTCTTATCGATTTTCTAGAAAACACTCCTGAACAAGATAGGTATGGCAGTATTAAGAAACGATTGCTTAGCACTTTTGATCTTTCCCAGCAAGAACGTGCCGCCCGACTGCTAAGTTTTCCTGAGCTAGGGGATAGAAAACCGACAGCTTTGATGGATGATATGCTTGCTCTCTTAGGCAGCCACCAACCATGCTTTCTTTTCAACTACATTTTTCTTTAACGTCTTCCCGAAGATATCAGAGTCGCTCTAGCATCCGAAGACATCAACAACCCTCGTCAATTAGCTCAAAAAGCAGACATATTATGGCTGGCCAAATCAAGAGAGCCAAATATTTCTAAAATTAGTAAGACACCATCTCAGCGTTTTAAGCAGCCAAAATTCGTATCAGACTCTGAAGCATCGACAAATTCCGACAAGGTAGGACAATGTTACTATCATAAACGTTTCGGTAATAAGGCCCTGCGCTGTGTTCCACCCTGTCAATTTCAGGGAAATGCCCAGGCCGGTCGTCGTTAGTAGCCGCGGCGACCGGCGCTAATCCCAGCTTGTTTTTTATCTACGATCGTATATCCAATCGTTCCTTTTTAGTGGATACAGGCGCTGAGGTGAGTGTCCTTCCCCCGTCTAGCCATGAGCGTTTTTTTAATAATCCAGGCCCAGCCCTAGTGGCAGCTAACGGTAGTTCTATTAAAACTTATGGTAAACGGACAGTAACAATTGAATTACCCGTAGGACGGTTTCGATGGACTTTTGTTCTGGCAAACGTAAGCAAGCCTCTTTTAGGGGCGGATTTTTTGAGAGCAAATTCCTTGTTAGTCGACATGCAGCACTATCGCCTGGTTAATGCTCGGTCATTTACTAGCACCCCTCTTTGCAAAACAAATATATTAGCTCCTCGTCTAAATGCCATCTCCACCTCAACTAACGCTTATGCTCAACTTCTTGCTGAATTTTCCCAGATTTCTACCCCGCAATTTTTCCAAATTCAACCCAAACATAATGTTCAACATTTTATCGTGACCCAAGGACCCCCAGTCCATTCTCGCGCTCGACGGCTTTCGCCTGAAAAACTCGCACTCGCCAAGCAAGAATTTAATAAAATGCTGGATATGGGTATAATCCGTCGTTCCTCAAGCCCTTGGGCATCGCCACTTTACTTAGTACCCAAACCTTCTGGTGGCTGGCGACCATGCGGCGATTATCGTCGCCTTAATGCAGCCACATTACCAGACCGCTATTCTCTCCCACATATTCAGGATTTTGCAGCACGTTTAGACGGCGCAAAAATATTTTCCAAAGTCGACCTAATTCGAGGCTATCATCAGGTTCCAGTAGCAGAAGCTGACATTTGCAAAACGGCGGTCATAACTCCAATTGGTCTATTTGAGTTTCTCCGCATGCCTTTTGGGCTTAAAAACGCTGCCCAAGCATTTCAACGGTTAATGGACACGGTTTGTCAATCGCTTGATTTTGTCTTTGTTTATCTTGACGATATCCTTATTGCTAGTTCCTCGCACCATGAGCATCAAAAACACCTCAAAATCTTATTTGAAAAACTTCTCAGTCACGGCCTATTAATCAATCTTGAAAAATGTGAATTCGGACGTACGCATCTAGATTTTCTTGGACATCGCATTGACAAAACTGGCGCGCGCCCACTGGCTACTAAAGTTGATGCTATTCGCAATTTTCCCCCTCCCAAAAGTACAAAGGATTTACAAAGATTTATCGGCATGATTAATTTTTATCATCGCTTTATACCTTCTGCAGCTAAGTTAATGGCTCCACTATATCGTGCCATCGCAAACAATAATAAAATTTTGGAATGGAGTGACTCGCTACAAACCTCATTCACACAAGCGAAACAAGCCCTTGCCAATGCAACCTTGTTGCATTATCCAAAAAGTAACGCCCCCACGGCTGTTACCGTGGATGCCTCGGATGTCGCTATCGGCGCTGTTCTCGAGCAATTCACCGATGGTGCATGGCAACCATTGGCGTTCTTTAGCCGTATGCTTCGCAAACCGGAAGTCAAATACAGCGCTTTCGATCGCGAACTGCTTGCCATTCATCTTGCCATTCGTCATTTCCGTTATTTTTTAGATGGCCGATGTTTCGCAATTTTTACCGACCACAAGCCACTCACATTTGCTTTTTCTAAAATTTCTGATCCTTGGTCCGCTCGACAGCAGCGCCATCTCTCAGCTATATCAGAATATACAACGGATATTCGCCATATTGCTGGTAAGCAGAACTTCGTGGCAGACACACTGTCTCGTCCAACTATCACTTTTCTTCATACCCCTCAAATTAATTTGAACTACCAGGACATGGCAGCAGATCAGGTGGCCCCAGAAGTGCAGGCCTACCGCACAGCCATAACAAATCTTCGGTTAGAAGATATTCCGATTGGAAATTCTAACGTTTCTTTACTGTGCGACGTATCCACTGGAAGACCTCGGCCAATCGTTCCGATTTCTTGGAGGAGGCGAGTTTTTGATGCAATTCATGGTTTGTCCCACCCGTCCATTCGAGCCACACGCAAGCTGGTTGCTTCCAAATTTGTTTGGCACGGCTTACAAAAGCAAGTCGGGCTATGGACCAAGCAATGCCTAGCTTGCCAAAAAGCCAAAATCCAACGTCATGTCAAAGCACCAATCATTTCTTATCCCCCTCCTGGCAGACGTTTTGATTGTGTAAATATAGACATTGTCGGACCCTTAGCGCCGTCAGAAGGAAACCGTTTCCTTTTAACCATGGTGGATCGTTTCACCAGATGGCCCGAGGCAATTCCTCTTAAGGAGGTAACAACCCTAGCATGCGCAAAAGCTTTTGTTGCCACTTGGGTTTCCCGTTTTGGAGTGCCCACTCACCTTTCGAGTGACAGAGGTTCACAGTTTATTTCTCAACTATGGTCCTCCATTCATCAACTGTTAGGCATCCGCCTTCACCACACCACGGCTTATCACCCACAAGCCAATGGACTTGTGGAAAGATTTCACCGGCAACTAAAAACAGCTTTGATGACACGTCTAACGGGTGCGAATTGGGTTGACGAACTCCCGTGGGTTTTGCTCGGTATTCGCACCACGCCCAAGGAGGATATAAACTGCTCTACAGCAGAGCTTGTCTACGGCAGCCCTCTTACGGTCCCAGGAGACTTTATTCCCGGTACAAATGAGCCCCCAAATCCTTCTTCACTGCTTCCCTGGCTCCGACAGGCTATCAGTAAGTTCAATTTTACACCTATGTCCCAACACGGTGTAGCACCACAACACATGCCTCGTGAACTTTTTAATAGCCCATATGTGTTTATTCGACGTGATTCGCACAAACCGCCACTAACGCCACCCTATGAGGGACCTTATAAGGTCTTGCAACGCGGAACAAAGTCTTTTCAGATTGATGTTGGCGGCCGGGAAGAAGCTATTTCTGTGGATATCGCCTCAAGCCTGCTTTTGTCGACACGACACTTCCGGTCCAACTCGGTCATCCCAAGAGACGAGGAAGACCACCAAAATCATAATATTGCATTTGCTTGTTTGTTTTTGTGTGTGTGTTTGTTTTATATGTCCACCGTCATCTTTCCTCCAGTGCGCTTTTTGGGGGGGAGCTGTGTAGCAACCCATTTTTACCGCATTGTTAAATTACGTCACAAGCGCACTGATTACTCTGCTTTAACAAACAATCGTTTTCTTTAGTAGTAAAATAGCAAGCTAGCAAACTGGAGTGTTTTCTTGTCGACACCACAGTCAGCGTTTTTAAGATAGCTAAATTATTTCCTTGTCGACACCACAGTCAGCGTTTTTTGAGATAGCTAAATAGTACACTTTAAACATAATAAAACTGTTTATTATAACAATCCTGCTTACAAGCTTGAATTTTTAAGCTTACATTAATCATTTTATTTCGCCACGGTGAATAGTGAACGAGATATTTCGCCACGGTTTACAGTGAAGGAGAGTCTCAAAAGAAAGTTCGCATTATAACTTCTAAGTCTCTTTATACATTTTAAACACAATAGAACTGTTTATTATAACATTCCTGCATACAAACTTGATTTTTTAAGCTTACATTAATCATTTTGATTCGCCACAGTGAATAGTGAACGAGATATTTCGCCACGGCTTACAGTGAACAAGAGTCTCAAAAGAAAGCTCGCATTATAACTTTTAATTCTTCTTATACATTATAACCACAATGATGATGATGATGATGATGATGATGATGATATTTTATTCACGCTTAGTAACAATACTTAAGTATATGCAATGTACATTAAGCAAAGCATGAAAAGGAAACGCGACACAACGACGAACGTTAAACATGCAGAAAGTATGGAGGGGGATAAGAAAGAGAAAAAATAAGAAGCACGGCCGCGTTACCTAATTCAAACTAAATATTATTATTTAAAAAGACAAAAAAGACACAAAAAAGACACAAAAAAATGACAAACCAAAAAAAAAAAAAAAAAATGTGCAGTGCAGGAACGGTTATGTAAATCATTGGGAGGCACAACCGCCCTATATAGCTAACTATAAATTTAGCTCAACTGAGCATGGTGAGTAAAGAAAACCTCTCGAAAAGAAACCTCACCAGGTCCGGAAACCTTTTCTGGATGCACTGCAAATACAAACATAAAAAGAAAACAAAATATACTTATATATATATATACATTATGAAGAGAGAATAAAGAAGCATAAAGTTTAGAAAAGAATAGAACATGCCAACTGTGTCAATTGATTTGAATAATCAGTTAAAAAAAAGTAAATAATACGGTTGATTGTCCATTCAAAGGTTTGAATTTGTTATATCAATCGATTCCAAATTTCTTACGTAGCATACACTCTTTCTTGATAGAGATTGAAAATGTTTTGAAGATTGTAGCCTGATTGAGAATTGATAAGAGAACCAATGTTGATGATTTTTCTTTAGAAAGACATGTGCTTGAATTTCCTGAATTCATTTTTATCTGAAATAAAAATGCTTTCCCGCAGTAAGTAGCTCACTGAAATCATTAAATTTAGATCTTATTGAATATTTAATTATACACTAGTTCTAGTTTACAGATGTATAAAAGCAATACCTTCATGCACTGTCAAGTTATGGCGCCGAAAAGACAAAGCGCCATTAAGACGTGGTTATAGTTTTATAACTTAATTTGTAAAATCTTTTATTGATCCTTATTTATATTGATTCATTGAGTAGGAATTTTTTAAGATTGTTTCGGAAACATTTGAAAGTCTGGTTGCTAGTTTTTAAATTGGCTGGGAGAGAATTCCAAATGAAAGGGCCTTGATAAGAAAAAGATTGTTTTGCTAAAGTTGTTTTACAATGATGTGTTATGTATTGAGCTTTGTTTCTTGTATTGCATGGATTTAAATGCAAATTACAACTAAAAGCAGGAGATTTGTTTCCACCTTGTATTAGTTTGAACATAAGGGACGCCGTTTCCAATTTATATAATTGATTTATTTTTAAAATGTTGCATTGTTTCATAATGTCATTTATGTTGGAACAATAGGGCTATTTAAATATCATTCTCAAGAATTTGTTACAAATTTGCTGAAGCTTTGTAATTAGAGTTGAATTACCAAAACACCAGTTTGAAATGCAATATTGGAGGTGACTGTTAATTAGAGAATGATACAGAAGGAGTAGTGAATCCTTGTTTACAAGTGATTTTATTTTGCACACTACACCATAACAGCTAAGAAGCTTTGAAATCAAGTATTCAAAGCTAAGAAGCTTTGAAATCAAGTATTTCATGTGTAGACTCCAGGAAAGATTATTGTGAATGAATACACCCAGAAATTTTAGAGAATTTACCTGATCAATTTGTCTATTTCTTATTGATAAAGAATGTTTACCTCCAACATTTGAGTTTGGAGTACTAAAAAGTATAAATTTAGTTTTTTCAATATTTATTGACAATTTGTTAGAAACCAGCCACCTCGTAATTCCATCTCTGATTGCATGAATTGGAACAGAGTTGATGTATTTTTATGGCTAGTCCAAACAGTTGTATCGTCAGCAAACATAACGGCTTTGCTTTTAGTTAAGCAATTGTTAAAATCATTCACATATATAAGAAACAGGAGTGGGCCTAAAATAGACCCTTGCGGAAAACCCATGGTTGATGAATTGATTGTGGATGATAAAACACCAGAACACACAACTTGTTTTCTGTTGAGTAAATAGTTCTTGAACCAGATATATGCTAGTCCTCTTATTCCATAGTGGTCGAGTTTTTTTAGTAGTATTTCAATGCTAATTGTATCAAATGCTTTTGATAAATCCAGGAAAATAGCAAGGCTTTTTTCGTTTTTGTTAAATGAATTGGTGATGCTATTTATGAGAAGCGAAATTGCTTGGAAAGTAGAACATTTTTTTCTGAAACCAAATTGATTTTCGAAAAAAAAATTATGTCTGTTTAAAAAGCTAATTACTCTGCGGTACATTATTTTTTCTAAAATTTTGGAAATATTTGAAAGTAGGCTGATAGGCCTATAGTTATTTATGTCACTAGCATCACCTTTTTTATACAAGGGTATGATCTTGGCAATTTTGAAATCACTAATTACTTTACCAGTAGAAAGAGAAAGGTTGAATATATGTGAAAGTGCCATGATAATATTATCAGGAGAAGATTTCAGTAATTTAAGTGGGATTTCATCAAAACCTGCACTTAGTTTTGGTTTGCTGTTTATAAGTATATTTTTTACTTCCATAGGCAAGTAGGCCAAACATACATAGTTTCTTGAATTTTGTTTCCAAGGTATTCAGAATAATTATTTTCATACTTAGGGAGTGTACTAGTATATTTATATGCAATAGATGAAAAATGGTCATTGAATAGGTTAGCTAGTTGCTGTGGATCAGTTATTTTGTTGGTATTTGTGTAAAGAGATTTACACTCAGGTATATTTTTCTTCCCCAAAAGGCTATTAAGAGTCCTCCAGGTAGCTTTTATGTCGTTTTTATTAGATTCCAGTTTATTTTTTATGTGTTCTTGTTTTTTTTGTTGAATCTTTCTAAAATAAAGATTGCGAGCTTTTGTAAACTGTCTTTTTGTTTCCGGGGATTTTGTTTGCATATATTTCTTAAATAATGCTTCTTTGTTGGACAATAATTTTTTGAGCTCATCATCAAACCAGTTATGATTCTTTCTACTGTCTTTGATAACCTGTTTAGAAAAGTATTTGTTAAATAGATTCATATAATCTTTCAAAAGTACCTTGAGGCTTGTATCTGGATCAGTTTCTTTTAATACTGGATCAATATTGACTTTTTGAAGTTCATTGTTGAAAAGAGTTATTTTGGCACTTGAAAAGAATCTTTGCATCTTAGGTTCAGATTGAGGATCAATGCTGTTTGCATAACTCAGGAATAATGTTTGCATAAATGGAAGATGATCCGAAAGGGGATGAGTTATAATTGCTGCACAAATAGATTTGTCCAAACTGACATTGGTCCAGATGTGATCAATCAATGATCCACTATTTGCATTGAACCTTGTTGGTTTTTTAATAAGTGGTATAAAGCAGTTTTCAAAGAGCATATCTGCATAGTTAGCTATGTGTGGATCATCACAATTCAGTAAATTATAATTGAAATCACCAAATAAGAAGCAGGGTTTATTTTTAATTGAATTGAGAATATTAATGAGGTGCTCAAGAAATAATGCATGACTTTTAGAATTTTTAGATGGTGGTCTATATATTACACCACAAATCATTGTTGAGTTATTGGATTCAATTTCAATAAATAATGATTCAAAAATTTTTTCATGCATTATGGTTAAATCTGATGTCATTGTAAAGTTAAGTGAACAATTAACATATAAACCAACACCTCCTCCTCTACTTTGAGACCTTGAATTTGAAACAAATGTATAATTATAGAGGTTAGTATGTGGACTGGTTTGATTTTCTTTAAACCATGTTTCTGTTATTGCTAAAATACTTGGTTGCACATTAATTGATTGCAAAAAGCTTTCCAGTTTTAAGAAATTATGAACATTATTTAGTGATCGCACATTTAGGCTAAGTGCAGTGAAAGAGGTTTCATTATTTTGATTTGATAGAAGTTTGGGTATTTTATCACTAGGAATATATTGTTCATCATTCAAGATTAAATCATAATATATACTAGGAATATCCAAATTATTAATTTCTGGCATTACTTTAGCTTGCATAGAGTTAGCATTGCAATTTATCAAAGAATGATATGTAGGCCTATTTATTTTTTCAGACTGAAAGAGATTAATGAATTCTTCATCAGGGATGTTATTGAATGGAAAGGAAGGATTTATGCAATTTCTACATTTCCAGTCATTATATGAACTGTTAAGAGTTTTTGTTGACTTATCAATTTTAACAGTGCATGATTTATGAAATGAATTAAAACAATTTGAACATTGTATTTGTCTATGATTTTTTCTTATGTGTTTCAAACAGAAATGACAATTTAAGCAGTTGTTTGACTTTATCCTTTTTTACTAATGTTAGGGCTTAAAATATGTACAGTGATTAAATTGATTGAATATCTATGAATAGAATTATGGTTTTATTTAGTTAGCATATATAAAGAACAGAATAAGAATATTAAACAGAATTAGCAAGTTATAAGCAGAGCTAGAATTCTATTACATTTGCAACTAAATAAATTAATAAACAAATATGATATTTAAATAATAAGGAATAATGATTAAAAGGCAAAGCTTTGCGTTATCGAAGCTTATTTAGTAGCGTGACAAATTATGTAACATAAATGAAAAGGGATCTCGTGCTTCGTATCACAAGTATACAAAATTATTTGGTTAAACACGGATCTAAAATGCCTTATTGGTGAAGGCACCCAATCAATGAAACATAATAATAATCACAATTTCAAATTATATTCAACATTGTAATAATAATATACGACAAGCGCCTATTTCGATCTTGTTTGATCTCGTCAGGTATATATAATTACGATTACAATTAGAAAAATAGCAGTAAATTTGGAAAGGATAACAAGCCGAAATAGTTCATTGCGGTAAAATTTGATAAAAAGCCAAAGAAATCAACGAGAATATAATGAACTATGAGAATTCCAATGCAACTCTTTTGTAAATTTGGAATTCTAACTATTAAAATTAAAAGGCAAATTAATAAGAATTTCGGACGCTAGCGAAATAGTGGAATAACAGAATGACGTTGTCTAAGTAACTTTTAATCATTATTCCTATTTGATTCGATGCGTTATCAGCTTCAAATTTTACTGCTATAATGAATGGATTCGACGTTTTATCAACTTCAAATTTCTTTAATGGATTCGACGTGTTACCAATTTCTATTTTCACTTTTCAGTAATCTTTTTAAATAACTTCCCAATTCTTAGCACAATTTGGTTATTAATTCGATCTAAGTTACTTAGACAACGTCATTCTGTTATTCCACTATTTCGCTGGCGTCCGAAATTCTTCTTATTAATTTGCCTTTTAATTTTAATAGTTAGAATTCCAAATTTACAAAAGAGTTGCATTGGAATTCTCATAGTTCATTATATTCTCGTTGATTTCTTTGGCTTTTTATCAAATTTTACCGCAATGAACTATTTCGGCTTGTTATCCTTTCCAAATTTACTGCTATTTTTCTAATTGTAATCGTAATTATATATACCTGACGAGATCAAACAAGATCGAAACAGGCGCTTGTCGTATATTATTATTACAATGTTGAATATAATTTGAAATTGTGATTATTATGTTTCATTGATTGGGTGCCTTCACCAATAAGGCATTTTAGATCCGTGTTTAACCAAATAATTTTGTATATTTAAATAATAATATGATTTTTAAACTAATCTATAATATACGTATATAAACTAATAAATAACTAAATAAACTTAATAATATATAAATATATAAATGAATAATAATAAATAATTAAATAAATAACTAATAAATAAATAAATAAACTAATCTATATATAAAATTATGTGACTAATTTATCAATATCATTAAAATCATCAATTATGTACCTTTTATTTTTGTGCATACAATATACGTTACCATTAAGTGTCCAAGCAGAACCCAGGCCAAAGGTTTGCTTAGCACTTCTTGGCAGTTGCAGTCGACGTCTTGTTAAAGATTCAGTTATGGATAGTTTTTCATCATCATTTTTCTTTGCCTTGAGTTTTTTCTTTATTGCATATATGGCATTCCGAACAGATCTTCGTACAAACTTGATGATGATTGGTGTATTCGAACTCTTCTTCCTGGAAGGAAGAACATGACATGTGTCAATGTCATGTGTTGTTATTGCAGGTGAAATCTCAAGTTTAGAATTAAGCTTATGAATAACATGACTCAAATTCTGAATAACTTTCCTGAGCTGGAATTTTACATTCATGAAGAATAAGACAATTCCTACGGCTGTACTGCTCAAGGTCATCGATACGTCTGCAGTTTTTCCAAACATCTTCCTCCAGCTTTCTAAGTACATTATCCATGTTCTCGATGGCCTTTCGAATACTTTTCAGTTGTCCTTCTTGATTTACTACTGAGCCTGAAACAGAAGAAGCAGCAGCAGCAGCAGCAGAAGGTTTTTGAGTATATTCCTTCTCATACCTGGTTTGAGCTTCTTTAATAAATTTTAATTCTTGCTGAACAGACTTCAGCATCATCTGTAGGTTATCCATCTGTAGGCTTGCCATCACCATATAAGTAAAATTTAAAATATTAAAATAAAGTTATAAACTAATTGTAGCTAGCCCAAATCAATACAACTACAAACTCATTTTCTGAAACTTATTCAAATTAGGGTTACCATATTTTCATCACCAAAAAGGAGGACACTTTTTATTTTAAAGAAATTTATTAACAGCTAGTTGTTCTGCATCGCCTATACGGCAAAAGACAAACGAAAGCAACAATATTTTAGCTATAGGTCAAAGTGTTATTAAATTTAATTTTTCGACTTAGCCCACGAGTATTTGGCTGTTTCTTAAACTTTCTTAAGTAGTGTAGAATCAGCTTTAACAATATCATAAAACTGGTTGCATGTAACATCATTGAAATTGTACACCAACTTCAAGATGCTTGCAACTGAATCAAAAAGAAATCGCTCTCTTTCTTTTGACCATTGTGGCTGTAACAAGGAAAAAATACGTTCAACATTAGCGTTATGAGCTATAATGCTGAAGTAAAACTGTGCAATTTTTAACAGCTCGCTAAACAATTCAGTAGTACTGCACGTGTTAAAATAGGCTGCCCATCTTTCATGCGCCATCATTTTGCGATATGGCAGTGCATTTGTTCCAAGCTGTGTTTCAATGAATTTGCATAGCCTGTGGTATTGGTCAAACAATTTAGCTTCATCAATAGAAACATTTTTCTGCTGCAAATATTCCAGACATGGTTCAACATTTTCCCACTTGGTTGTTTGCGACAGTAGCATCCAATCAAAGCATTCAAATTCGTAAAACAAACTAGTCCATTTATCCAAGTATTCCACGCAAGATTTGTACAGCACAGAAACATCCCGGATGAACGAGTCACAAACTTGATCTTGACCTTCTTCTCTGAGTTTATTCAGCTTTGATTTAATTTGCGTTGATATGAACATGTGCTTTTTTCTCTCTTTAATTGTTGATTTTACAGCATCGAGGCACGATCTAACTTCACCAATGGATGCTTTTGACCGTTTAATATTTTGAACTTGCTCATTGAAAACAGCGATGAATGATTGCAAGTGTTTCAAATATAGTTCGCTCAAAGGAGCTTCATAAAACCGTTTCAAAACAATCGGTGGCTTGTCAATTGACGTGAAATACGACTGTAAGGCAGGGAACATTTGAAGCATTCTTGACAAGCTAGGATAAAGCGACAGCCACCTTGTTACACTGTGGGAAAGTAGTTTCCGGTATTCTGTATCCACGAAGTTACAATAATCTTTCAACTCCTCTGTGCGAACAATATAAATGTAAAAATACTGGTAGGTTTTGTACATAATACTTTCAACATCTATAGTCATCTGATTCGTACCATGATGCAAACAGTTATTTAAAATATGCGCCGGACAACCAACTCCAACCAGTGTTGGTAAATCATTTTTCAATCTAGAGAATACGTTGTTACCCTTTGGACGTCTTAAGCCACCAAAGTTAGTGTTACAATTGTCACCAGTGAAAGAAACACATTTTTCGAATAAGCCCATTTTTGTCAGAGTTTCTTTTACTTCATTAGCAATTGTTAAAGATGTTTCGTTTGTAGTACTTTTGACTTCAAGCAACTTTGACTGAAGGCCCCCATGTTTCCAATCAAAATATTGAACCACAATAGGAAAAAGTTTGGTTGATTGATGATTACTACTATCAGTTGCCACTCCGAGATACATAATACCATGTTCTTGTATATCATTCAGCACGTATTTAACACTCATGGGAGAAAGAACGTTATTAACAATAGCTTCAACTTTAGTCCGAGCACAAGAATACTTTTTCGAAATGTTTGAATCAGGAAATAATTTTCTCATCAAAGGTGATGTACAATCATTAGATTTGTAACTCTGGTGATGCTTTACAGTATCAAACGCCATGGTGGCTTTAGCAGCGGCAACATTATCTTCAGTTTGTGTACCAGGCTTACAGAAATAATCTGTCACTTTTGCAGATGAAGTTTCTCCCCTGATAGCTTTTTTATGCTTTGTACTCTGTACATGCATATCTAAACTAAGTCCACCTTTATTCGCCACTGAAATAAACGTACCGTAGCCACAAACAATGCATTCCGCTTCAAAATCATTCCGTCCCTTTCTAAAACACGGATACTTTTTCTGTATCTCTTCTGTAAATTCTGACTTCCTCTTTGGCATTATTTTTTAGCAAGCTAAATGTTTCACTGTTAACTAGATCTGAATGTCTTAACAAAGCTTAACTTACAGTACAGTGGATGCACAATATTGTGTAGCAAAGGACAATTGTGATTGTTACGTCATAATCGTGTTTGTCTCGCTGTGCTGTTTTGTTGCTTGTGCTTGGCATTAGAAAGATGAGATGCATTTTTGAAGCTGATTAAAAACAAGTCAAGTAAACCATTGAAGTCGTTACAATTGCATCATAATTCATTATCGAATGAGAAATTTATTACATCATAAACACCTCCGACTGTCTTAGAGTAACCTGGTAAGACGTAAGCGATAGCGCGTGCGCGATATATAGGCCTACTTTTAGTGATCTAACCGATGATATATTTATACACTAAAAGGCTGAATGATTGGACATGTTTTAATTGTTCAAAATGCCGAAAAGGAGGACATTTGGGCATTTTTTAACGTCCTCGGAGGACAAATTATTTTTCATTAAAAAGGAGGACATATCCTCCAAAAAGAGGACGTATGGTAACCCTAATTCAAATAGAATAAGTTATACAGTGAGCGGTGGTTATTCCATCAGGTAAAAAATTGCTTTTTATCTGTACTACATAAAAATTTGCATTTTGCCAAAGTTACACTCTGACACGTGGCTATCCTAATTTTTGCAAGTAAGATGCTGTTTTAAATGAACTATTTGGTATTTTGGTGCAAAGGATAGCGAAGCATGTAGGATAGCGAAGGTTTCGGCACTGTAACTGGTAGCCCAGAGACCAGTCGAGAAGGAGAGCGAGGTAGCAGTGACACATTTTGTACACTTGATGTGTATCCCTGCACCACCCTTCCCCAGCCCGCCAGGCACCGAACCGTCAGTCCAGGCAGAGATATCGCTGTGAGAAGTAGCTGTGGTGTTACAAAGGTAGGGGGGTCTTTGCGAGAGCATGGGGATGAGAGATAGAGTGAAATTGTGTAAGTAGATGGGGTAGACCAGGGGGTTTAGGAAGGCAGAGGATTAGAGGTTCACGGGAAAGATGTAGGTTAGGAATAAGGATATGTGATCTGGAGGAGGATCTCCATGAGCTCTTCTTGAGGCGTGTACGGGGGTTAGAATTCTCAAGAGAAGCTATGGGAAAGGTGGAAGGTAGACGGAGGGCTTGTTCAAAGAAGAAAAGGGATTGGTGGGTGAGGGTGACACGTATTGGAGGAAGAAGTGCTTCTATATGAAGTAGAGGGATGGGGGTGGACGATAGACAGCCTGTAATTACTCTACAGAAAGATCTATGCATCCTCTCCACGGAGGTGATGTGAGTAAGAGATGAGAAGGGAAATCATCCTGGGGAAGCGTAGGTAAGGATGGGCCAAATGAAGGCTTTATATAAGGTACATAACAATTCTTTTGATGGACCCCAGGAGGCAGAGACAATGGAGCGGAAGGCACGGAATCGGGTGTGAAACTTTTTCATGACAATTTGGGAAGTTGGGGAGCTCAGAAGAAGTTGGGGAGGGGGAGCCAGAGATGGAGCGAAGTCGAGAAAAGACTTCGCTGGGACGGGTTTTAGGAGAAAGGCTAGAGCAAGTTTTCTGCCATGACTTAGCTTTAGCCTTAGTTATCACAGTGGAGATATATCTAGAAGTGGCAATATAGTGCTGGCGGTCTTCTTCGGAACAGTGTGCCTTTGCGAATGCCTATCGGCGTTTCGCGACGGCATCTGCAACTTCAGAAGACCACCAGGCGGGCGGTTGATGCTGCCGAAAGAAATGGCAGAAGTGGCAGCATCATTGAGGAGTTTGGTAAAAGTGTGGGTGGCTTCAGAAATAGAGAATTTTATAAATTCAGAAAGAGGAGGGCAGTAAGTATCAATATAAGTAAGGTATTCGTCCCAGCGAGCTTTATCATGGTTAAATGAGGGGCGGTGGATAGAGTTAATTAAGGGAAAAGTGGGAATAGTGATAGAGATAGGAAGATGATCTGAGCCGAGGTCCGGAAGGGTCTGCCATGTGCATTTAGAGGTTATTCGAGCAGGAACTACCGAGAGATCAGGGGAAGAGCGGTTTCCGGTGGCACGGTGTAGTAAGGTGTGATGTTATGGGTTGTTAAGAGGTAATATATCAGAAGAGAGGAGCCAATTAAACAGATCTTTTCCTGATTGGTCTTCCGGTGAGTGGGAGTCCCAATATGAATGATGACTGTTAAAGTTGCCAAAGATGTAAGTGATGGGGGATGAAGGTAAGAGAAAGGGTGAGAAGGATTTTGGGCGAGAGTCGGAAGAAGAAGAGTGGATAGGAGGGACATAGATGTTGAAAACATGTATAGGCGAGGCTCCTTTTGTTTTAACTGCGATTTTAACGGCTAAATAATCGGAGCTGGGACCGATGGAGGAGAGCGATCGTGTGGAGAGTGAAGTGTAAGTTAGACCCTTTTTGACAAGTATGAGTACACCACCTCCTAGGTTTCCCGTAGAGTTGGTGGTTCCTCTCCCTCTCATAGAACGGTTCTTTTGGAGGGTTTTGTAGCCGGGTATGTGGGAAGTGGAGTCAGAGGAGAGGTGTGACTCTTGTACAAAGATGAGATCGTACTGAATATGAGAAAGAAATTGTATGAGTTCAGTACGACGAGGGCGAATCCCATTAGCATTCCATTGTAGAATTCGGAGATTGTTTCGAGAGGGAGAGAAAGGATGGAAAGAGGATTGTGTAGAGGAGAGATGGCATGTTGGGTTTGAGGAGGAGGTATAGATGATGCTGAGGGAGGATAAGTAAAAATTAGTTGGGGGTGATTAGGAGGATCAGTGGGGTTATTTGTGGTTGTTTTGGGGAGGGGTTCATTTTTGAAGATAAGGTTTTGTGGGTGTTTGTGAGTCAGGATGGGGAATTTGGAGTGTGAATGGATGAAAATACAGGATTAAGGTGTGAGAGGGAAGAGAGGGGTTGAGAAGAGAATGGGTACATTGGGCAAGTCCAAGAGTGTCCCAAGATTTTTTGTTTGGGTCATTTGGGTTTAACAATGCTGTCCATATGTGACCGCGCATTGGACAGCAGGGATAAAAAACGAGAAGAGTTGTCCAAGGGAGAATCATCCGAGGATGAGACCCTCGGAGAATTGACAATCCATTTCGACCTTCCCCATTGCAGGGAAGGGGACTGTACCACCACGTTGAGGTGGCTTGTCGTTGGTTCTTTTGTGGTCAATGTTTCTATTGAAAAAGGAACTGAACTGAACTGAAAAAGGAAAATTAAAAGTTATAATGCGAGCTTTCTTTTGAGACTCTCGTTCACTGTAAACCGTGGCGAAATATCTCGTTCACTATTCACCGTGGCGAATCAAAATGATTAATGTAAGCTTACAAAATCAAGTTGTATGCAGGATTGTTATAATAAACAGTTTTATTATGTTTAAAGTGTACTATACGATTTAAAAGTTTCAACGCAAACTTCCATTTCACCATCTCGTTCACTATTCACCGTGGCGAAATAAAATGATTAATGTAAGCTTACAAAATCAAGCTTGTAAGCAGGATTGTTATAATAAACAGTTCTATTGTGTTTACAATGTATAAGAAGAATTAAAAGTTATAATGCGAGCTTTCTTTTGAGACTCTCCTTCACTGTAAACCGTGGCGAAATATCTCGTTCACTATTCACCGTGGCGAATCAAAATGATTAATGTAAGCTTAAAAAATCAAGTTTGTATGCAGGATTGTTATAATAAATAGTTCTATTGTGTTTAAAATGTATAAAGAGACTTAAAAGTTATAATGCGAACTTTCTTTTGAGACTCTCCTTCACTGCAAACCGTGGCGAAATATCTCGTTCACGATTCACCGTGGCATTTAATCATATCGTTCACTATTCATCGTGGTGAAATAAAATGATTAATGTAAGCTTAAAAAATCAAGTTTGTAAACAGGATTGTTATAATAAACAGTTTTATTATGATTAAAGTGTACTATAGGATTTAAAAGTTTCAACGCAAACTTCCATTTCACCATCTCGTTCACTATTCACCGTGGCGAAATAAAATGATTAATGTAAGCTTAAAAAATCAAGTTTGTAAACAGGATTGTTATAAATAAACAGTTCTATTGTTGTTATAATTTATCTAAGTTATAATAAGAAGACTTAAAAGTTATAATCCGAGCTTTCTTTTGAGACACCGTGGCGAAATAAAACGGTTAAATCTAGTTTAAAGAATCGGGTAAAGCGTAAAAAGAAGAAACAGATCGTGAGTGGTAAGATCGTGGTGGGAGCAAAAAGTTTTTAAGAAAAAAAAGAAACCAAAGATAAAGAGCCGTCGCGAGAGAAAACAGGGAAATCCCCTTTGGGGATTTTACCGTCTGAAATGTCACCACGGCGTATAGTGAACGAGACCCTACGGATACATATCAAGTTAGCCGCTACATTTTGGTGACCCGACAGAAAGAACAGCAATTTCAGTTGGAATAGAAAACAAGCTTTAAACAAAGAAAACAAGAAAAAAAAAAAAAACAGCTGGACTGCCTTCACCCATCAACAGTTGGAGTTATAAAAAAAAAAAATAACAGACCGATACCAATTACCTACTGAATCTTCGCCTTTGTTTGTAGTATTTAATTTTTTTTCAAAGTTGAATTTAGTTCTTTAAATCATTTATTTACTTTGCTTTTATTATTTGCATTCTGTCTAGCTCCAATAGCAGTATTTCAGAGAGACTATCACATGATGGTGACGTCACAATACTACTTGACAATTATAATCGTAAGAAACAACCTGTCATTGACTGTACAGTAAATTAATGCGCTGTAGGCTTATAGCTTACATTGAAGCAATTTCTTGAAAAATAAATAATAATAATAATACATCTGCGTATATAATCTGTGTCTTTCGAGATTATTATCGAGTTTTCCGAAGTAGCTTACTGTATGATCCTGTTAACAATTTCGTGCTTGTGTTTTATCACAGTTGTGTTTGTTTTTAGTGTAATTTTCTATCACCGTTGGTCATCCTCGCCACTACATGCTAACCAACAGAACACTTGCTCACTAGCTACGCCTCAGTTTTCTCGACCACGTGACACCCAAGTGAATACTCGCTGACACAAGCTTGAGACAAAATTCTACATTCAGCGTTCACCTTCAGAATTTTGGGAATTTAATGTACGTAACAGGTTATTTTCAATCTATTGAATTAATTTTTAACGACAACAACATAACATCTGAAATATCTAAATACTCACACTTAATCCAGGCTCTCAGTAAAACCACCCACATTTTAAAAGGACTAACAGACATAGTACGCACCACAAACAATGTCGCTCCCTACACCACTTTAAAACAAGCTTTGATTGAGCGATATACAACGACGCCATCTGATTGCTTACAAAAATTTTTGAATGACTGCCACAGAGGCCAAACTAATGTAACCGCATACTTGATACAATTACGTACGCTACTAGGTACACAGTACGACTCAAACTCCCCTCTTCAAAAAGACCTCATCAAGCATAAGTTGCTCGAATCTTTAGACTCTCATATACCGTTGTGCTTATATCATTATGAGGACGGACCACTAGATGCATTAGCCAAACATGCAGACAAACTTCTTTCTCTACACAACTCCCCCTCATCAAAATCATTACGCTCTGATCACAACGATAATCAAACGTTGATCAACGAATCGGTAAATTCCAGACTTCAAAATTTACAACGCCAATTAGCCGATATCTCCAAGATACAAACTCAGTCCCCAAATACTACTAAAGAAAATACACACAACGCTCTGCCGTGCTACTTTCACCAGCGATTTGGCAACCGAGCCCGCAAATGCCAAGGTCCACCATGCCCTGCGTTTAGCAACTCTGGAGCTCCTCTGTCAAAAAACGCGGCACCTGCCTCCATGGCTTAAGGGGTTGGAGGCAGGACAACATAGACAAAACCCCTTTGTTTTATGTGATGGACCGAATCACTACCACACGGTTTCTTGTGGATACTGGGGCAGCATGTTCGGTTATACCTCAAACTATAGCTGGCTGTGGTACCTCTTCCCACTCCAGTGTTCAGGGTAATATCTTTTTACCCACCATTGGCGGTGGTCGCCTCATCACCTCTGGGCTATTTTCCACTAAGCTTGATCTAGGATTTTCTAGGTTTTTCTCATTCACATTTCACGTTTCCTCCCAACTCGACTATGGCATCCTAGGAGCCGATTTTCTCGCTCATCATCAGCTTTGTGTCAACGTTGCTTCACAACGGTTAATTGAGAACCTTGAGGTACAACGCTTTTCTCCAGAAGACTCCTCATCTCTCCCTGCCGAATATGGAATTTCATCAGGCGATACTTCCCAAGCCCAACTAGCGAACACACTTCGAGATGAATTTTCCAACGTTTTTGAAGGCGACAAACAATTGCGTTGTATCAGACACTCAGTGATAGCTGACGTCCACACTCTTACAGAAACTCCAATTAGCCTTTCAGCTCGTCGTCTGAATCCCGAACAGTATCAGGCCCTAAAGGTGGAACTTAAACGGTTGATTGACCAAGGAGTTCTCGAACGCAGCCAGAGTCCTTGGACGTCCCCTATCGTAATGGTTAAGAAAAAATCCGGAGGTTGGCGCCTGTGTGCAGATTTTACACAACTTAACAAATTGCTCAAAATTCAAAAATATGCACTACCAAATATTAACGACTTTGCTTCAATAGCTCACGGCTGCAAGTGGTTCTCAAGCATCGACATTGCCGATGCTTACTATAACATTCCCGTCAATCCTTTACACAAACACAAGCTGACAAAAACTTCCCCTCTTGGCAATTATTGTTACAATTATTTGCCCATGGGTCTTTCTTCAAGCTCATGCTATTATCAACGTTTGATGAACGAAGTAGTTAGCGGATTACCTCAAGTTTACTGCTACCTTGACGACCTTATCATTATGTCTCAAAGCTATGACGAGCAAGTCCAGCTTCTTCGCCAAGTATTTTCGCGGGTATGTAAACATGGTTTGGTAGTAAAAGAATCCAAATGTTTTTTTGCAGTTCACAGTCTTTCATTTTTGGGGTACCAGGTTTCCCCCGAAGATCTAGCGCTTCTTCCATCCAAAGTGTCTGCCATCAAAAACTACCAGCTTCCACGCACAAAACGCCAGCTAAAAGCTTATTTGGGAATGTATCAATTTTACGCCCGCTTCGTTAAGGGTTACGCCGAGCTTTTACAACCATTGCACGACTTTGCTACACAGTGCCCTCTTCGACGCCCCCTTTCGTGGAACGAAAGATTAGTTTCATGTTTCCAGGCAAGTAAAGAAGCACTTACTAACGCCACGCTGGTTGCATTCCCACACCCAAACGCTCAAACCGAATTAGTGACAGATGCCAGTGGCACCACAATAGGATGTGTTCTACAGCAACGGAAAGAAGGAACACTCACTCCATTAGCGTTTTGGTCAAAAGGACTGACCAAAACGAAAGAGAATTGTTTGCCTGTTATGCGTCATTAAAACATTTCAGATATTATTTGGAAGCCAAAGACTTCACTCTGTGTACCGACCATCGCCCCATTGTGACCAAATTTTACAGCATAACCCGAGTGGCTTCACCCAGACAAGAGCGGTTCTTTGACTTCATCAGCCAAATGACCAATAAATTAAAACATGTATGCGGGAAGGAAAACGTTGCCGACGTCCTTAGCCGCCCGGCTGATCCGCCGCTCTTAAATTCAATCCTCCCTAACTCTGCAGGCATTGACTATCTCAAAATGGCAGAAGAACAGCAGTCCGATTTGGATTTGCAAAATTTAAAACAAAACAATACAACTAGCCTTTTGTTAAAAGATGTCCCGTTGGGAGAAACTGGCGCTACACTTTTGTGTGATGACTCTCAAGGAAGGCTAAGACCACTTGTTCCGAAATCTATGCGTCGGGCAGTCTTCCAGCATTTTCATTCCAGCTCCCATCCTGGGATTAAATCTGGAACCAAATGCATTGGCCGATTGATGGTTTGGCATGACATGCGCAAAGACATCAGACAATGGACCAAAGAATGCCAAGCTTGCGCCCGATCAAAGGTTATTAGGCGAAATATGACCAATGTCGAGGCGGTCACACCCCCTCCTCGAGGACGCTTTACTCACGTCTACCTAGACATCATAGGCCCGTTGGGACTCTCTAAAGGTTACAATTACGTCTTTACCGTCATTGATAGATTTTCACGGTTTTTTCAAGCCATACCGCTAGTTGGCATTACCGCCGAAGAGTGCATCGACGGATTTCTTTGTCACTGGGTATCTCTTTTTGAATGCCCAGAACGCATTTATTGTGATAGAGGACGCCAATTTACTAGCACTGTCTGGAATGATATGTGTGTAACTTTGGGCTGCGAGCTGCATCATTCCACTGCCTATCAACCTCAGGCACAAGGGTTGATAGAGCGGTTTAACAAAACACTTAAAACATCTTTGAAATGCCACGAAGAACCTAGTGAGTGGTATGATCAACTACCCTGGACTCTCCTGGCATTACGTAACATGCCCAAAGAGGATCTGGACTTCTCCACCCCCAGTGATCTCTTGTTTGGCCAACCAGTAAGACTGCCTGGAGAATTTTTTGAGCCCGTTTTTGAAGACGCTTTTAACATTAATTCGTCATCCTTCGCTCAAAGTTTGAGCCGTTATATGCACCAAATCCCGTATTTCGCACCGAGCGTACCAACAGAGCACATTATGTGGACAAGGTCCTTATGGATCCTAGTACGACCCATGTTTTCATCAAAATCGATAGCCACCGCCCACCACTGCACGCAGTCTACAAAGGTCCTTTCCGAATCATTCAGCGCCACCCCAAATATTTCGTTGTAGACTTGCGGACTCATATTGACAACATCTCCGTAGACAGACTGATGGTGGCTTATCTTTCTCTAGAAGGTTTAAACCACAATATCAAATCTCAACAGCTTAGGCTAGTCGACTCATCGCCGTCCACAAGCGAACTCGGCGCCGGCAACAGTAACATTATTCCTACCAAGCCATCTTCACCTACATCAACCATAACTTGCTCTTCTGAGGATAACATGCCTACCGACAACATTCATTCATCTTCTCTCACCTCACCACAAATTATCACGCGAAAAGGGAGAAGAGTCAATAGGCCTACCAGGTTCCTCGATTATGACACCCGTTTCTAATATGCCTTTTTTTATTTTTTTTTGCTGTCGGGCTGAATTCCCGCTCTTTATACGTTGTTTTGAGGAATTCAGGGAAAGGGCCCTTCCCTCGAGTTTCTCAAAGCGGCTGCTGCTGTCATTCCATTGCGATATAAGACAAGTTTTTTTGTTTTTTTTACGGCGCTAGTCAATGTGCATATTGTATATATATTCGTCACTGTACTTTTGACTTTTTGTTGTTATTTCGATTTTGTTTTGCTTGTTTTACGTTCACTACTTCCTTATTATTTTTATTTTATTTCTTGTGCGGGGAGGATTGTAGCGACCCCGCTACTTCAGTGGGTGATTGTCTTTAACGCGCTACGCGTAGGTGATTACCTTTAATCGCACATTTTTAACGTGAACAAAAGAAACCAATAAAAAAGTTGAGTTGAGACAGAATAAAGTCTGGACGTATTTATTTTATATGTAGTAGGATTACAACAAGTTAGCAAACCAAACATATATACGGATACGTATCAAGTTAGCCGCTACAACGGTATTCTCTAAACTAACACAAAAAATGGGTCTTCATCTCGGATTGGCCTCAGATTTCATCCCAAACAAGCAATATTTCTCATCGTATTTAACGATATCTACCTGATTGCGCAAAAATTCATCATGCAATTCCTAAAATTTGGTCATGCAACACATCACTTGCATGCCCTGACCGCACGCCACTGGAGCATACAAACATCATCATTTTATAACCAGATATAACACCTGAGGAATGCAGAGAAAAACCTCAACCAAATTTACACTACCATCATCTTACAATACCTCAGTTCTAGAAAAAGCAACAAAGTTTCTAACACCACACCCTAGGCCATTTATTTATCAGAACAAACATTACTAACAATACGTCATATGCATAAAAAACTGGAACAGCTTAGAGCCAACAAATCACCACTCATGCAAAGTTACCTACATACAGTGAACCCTGAAACTTACACGTCACAATGTCCACTATGCTTGTCTCACACACATAACATTAATCGCCTCTTTAACTGCAGTCAACTACCAATACAACACCACTAGTCTTTGAAAAAATCCTTTAGAAGCAGCAGAGGTAACTCAAGAGTGGGAATCTAGAGATTGGCTCCTTTGAGAGATTAAGAGATGGCCACTTCAAAAAATGATCCGAAATAGTGCTACTAGTTTCTGTCATTGTAGTAGATCTGTCAATAGAAATAATTCATCCCATGCTTTTAGTATCATTAATATAATTATTAACTTTATTGTCTTTATCATATTTTACAAGGTCAATATCAATATCTCCACATATAACAAATGTATACATATTAAAAGTTAGTTTTTGAATGTTTTTTGTAATACAATCGCAAAATTCTTTTAAAATCGTAACCAGAATGTCTATAGATAATACCAACAGTTACAAATTTTCTTTCATTTAAAGATAGTTTTATTCAAACATTTTCACATTTATTACATAGTAAATTTAAATCATCTTGAATAGTAAAAGAAATATTTTTATCAATGTATAAACCAACACCTCCATGAGTTAAAAACTCATTACTAAAAACAAACTTAAACTCATCAATATTAATCTTATTGAGATTATTTGGATTGAAATTAGTTTTACTTAAAGCTATTATAGAAGTGCATGGAAAGTGGATCAATAGTTCTTCCAAATTTCCTTCAGATTTTGTAATAATTCGAATATTAAATACGTAATATAGAGAAAATGACATTATTGTTAATGTAAGATAAATTTGATGATATATTATTCAGAGAGCAGTAATTAGAAACATGTGACAATGTTTCATCAGCTTCATCAAAGCAAAATTTATTAAATAAATTAAAATTTGGAACTGACATTTAAGTAATTAACAATTTAGATGTAAAATCTGTATATCAATTTAAATAATAACTCAGAACTTGCTTTTGACGAAAAATAATAAAAACTATGATAAAGATAATTTAAAACTATAACAAGAAATGTCTATATAATACAAACAAAAAACAATAACTTAATAATTGCATCAATAAAAATCTGAAACAGTGTCAAAAAACTAGTGCTGCAATAAATTACTTCATTTAAACATTCCAAACTCAGCTTGAAACAATTAAATATACAGTACATGTAAATAATATTAAACTTACTAGTCACATCTCATTTAAAATGCTAGAACTGCAAGATTATTGGTCAATGCATAATTCATTTACCCTGGTATTTATTGCATATTTTAATAGTGCATGAATGCTATCAATTTTTATAGTATTAGAATTATCTGTCGAAGAATTGAAAAAAATAGAATTGGGAAAGCCGTGTCAACTTTTCAAATAAAACGAGAAAAACAGAACATTGTGCACTGAAGTTGACTATTTTTATTATTGAGCATAAGCTTTCGTGGGCTACTGCCCACTTTGTCAGGTGCAATGGAATCAGGTCAATGCATTGTGGCATTTCATTGCACCTGACGAAGTGGGCAGTAGCCCACGAAAGCTTGTGCTGAATAATAGAAATAGTCAACTTCAGTGCACAATGTTCTGTTTTTCTCATAGAATTATCTGATACGAAAACAACACGAAAAACCAAAATTAACGCCAAAAATCTTTATCATGAAGCACTTGGGTAAGTCGTTTAAACTTTTAATAGCAAGGCATTTTTGACAGGGATTGAAATGCTTTAAAAATTAATCTTGCTTGCACAGACGACAAGGTCTGACGGCTTTGGATGATGAAACTCAATGCTGGCTTAACAAAGAAAGCCAGGATCTGATCTGGGCAGTACAGCAGCCTGGTAGTAAAAGGATAACTGTTTATGTCTGACCAGAAGTGACCAGAAGTGGATGCCCTTCCAAACGACAATGACAACATCTTGATTGTCTTTCTTGAAACCTGTTTAAACAATAAAAAATGAAACTACAAAAAAGTAACAAATTTTATTGCAATTTTTTAGCAACTACATGAACTTTATGGCATCACACTCATAAAATCTGCTATCAAACAGTAGCTTCCAATGTAAAACAAAGTACATGATTTATTAATATTAGAAAAATTTCCAATATGTATTTGTCTTAAAAAAATTCTACTGAAAAGTGTCCTGTTGTTAAAGATTCCACAAAGAGCAGATCAAATTATGTAAACAATAAGCTTTTTCTTTTTTTAAACAAATATTATGAATGACGTAATTTTGTAAAGCTGTTAAGATTTACATGGAACAATATTTTCGCTTTTTACACTGGAATTAGGGAAATAAATTAAACACTTTTAATAGTTCTACAAAGCTGTACAAAGATTTTAAGGTGCAACAGTATGCTACGTTTACGTTATCAATTTTAAGGTGCAACAGTATGATCATTGACTACTTTGTACGTTACAGCAGCTGCTTAGTATGATGGGCATACCAAAATATACAGTTGACATACAACAACAAACAGGACAACACAACTATTTCCATGGTCCTGATTTATAAAAAACAGGAACGATCCTATTAGCAGTAAAAAAATTGTCAATATTAGCAGTAAATACAAACCAACTTAAATCTACAATTCTTAAAAGTAAAATAACTGAATATTTAAGCAAGTAGCATTATTAGAGTTTATAATTACTTTACCATAAATAATCAGTAGTATGAAAAAAAATCAGCAAAACCTAGGATTATGTCACCTAATAAAGATACCTCTGTTCCAATTATTTTGTGGAAAAGTGGCTTTCATTCTTCTATACTTGCCTTCAACAATTTTTCATTCTTTGACACATTTTCTCTAAAAAAAAAAAGTTAAAAATACCAGTAACTAAAAACAATTTTTAATACTTCAAATGATAACAACATCAAACATTATTGATCTCTTAGATGCACACATACATCAGAAGGAAATTGCCAAGATCGTTGGTGTGACTGAGAGAACTGTGCAGCACATCCAGCATGCCAAAAAACTTGGTAGAGGTACAAAGAGATCTCCTGGCATTGGGAGGCACCACAGGAAGAGAGAAAAGGTCTTCCTCAAGACTCTCAAGGAAAATCACAGAGGATCCTACAATCAGCATGAGAAGACATGCTGTTGTTGTTCTGGGAGACTTAGGGTTGGATGGCAGTAAGATTCTAAGATGCCCCCATATTTCTTCAAACCTGATCAGAAAATCAGATTTCATGTGTACTGTACTACGTTCTGACATACACAGTACGCCATGGGTAAAAGCCACTTACCCTGACAACAATTATGTGTGGCAACAAAATGGAGCTCCTGCCCATACATCTAAAACAGTGAAAAAGTTCTGCAGTACCAATATGGCAAGCTTCTGGTCTAAAGACTTTTGGCTTCTGAGTTCATATGATTTCAAATCCCTGGATTATTTCTGGTGGTGCGCTATCGATAATAAAACTAATCACACTTCCATGGCACTTTGGACTCACTGAAGACTGCAATAGCCAGGGAATAAAATGATTTTGCCAAAGAGGATATCAGGAGGGCCTGCACCACTTTTAGATACTGTATCAGGTCATGCATTGTGGCAAACAAAGGCAAATCAAATGAAGATGTTCGAAATGCCTACTCCATGTGTTCAAATTTCAAACCAAAATTTCTGAAAATACAAAAGTTATAGGCTACTAAATTAGATTTTTTATTATCTGGTTAGGATATTTTGCTTCCCCACCCTGTACAATTATATATGGCTTGTAAATTGGCATGTTGATTAATACAATAACAATTAAGACTTTTAGTAGGTAAAAAAAATTATCTTTTCATTTCAAGCACTGTTTTGAAATATCAATGAAAAGTGAAATCATAAGCACACAGAAATTGTTTTTTTTTAAATAAATTCAATTAAAAGAATATGATTAGAAACGAGTACATCAGGGGTACAGTTAAGGTAGAACAGTTGGTAATGAAGATGAGGGAGGGCAGGCTGAGGTGATATGGACATGTAATAACGAGAAAACAAAAGTATGTAGGAACAAAGATGATGGAAATGGAGTTACCGGAAAAGAGGAAGAGGAAGACCAAAGAGAAGATTTTTAGATGTTGTGAAAAAGATATGGGGAAGTTAATGTTAAGGAGATGGACATTGAAGACATGACGGTTTGGAGAAGGATGATACGCTGTGGCTATCCCTGATTAAAGGGAAAAACCAAAAGAAGAAGTTACCACAATATAATTGAAGAATAATGACTGGGAAAAAATCTGTAAACAAATCTACATCCAGCAAGCAGGCAAATGAACATGAAGCTGTTACAGATATTGTCAAATCCATTCTGGTTGTACTGTATAATATACTACATAAATAAAAATATGCTCAGGTCTAATTCTATCTTAATATGCATAATCAAGTGAGATTGAAATTTTTTTGCTGTTGTTTCTTTAAAAAACTCCTCTTTTTTGTTTTTTTGTTGTTTTTTTCTATTTGTAATTTTAGTCACACTAACATCATTGTTATTGGTAATTGTAATTTAATGAAGAAGCATCTGGACTAGTAAACCTTATGGTTGTTGGATGCTTTCTTGCCTTTTTTTCTTGTATTATATTTCTTTTGTTATTGTTTTATATGGTTTTGGGCAAAATAAACTTTTGTGTGTCTGTCTGTGTGTCTTCACTGAAAATTTGTCAATGATTTTTCAATTTTCCTCCCAAAATCATGGTCATCTATGAAAAAAAGTTTCTGCTTGAACTCATTCTCTCTCTTTCCCTCTGAATCCCATGTACAAAAACTGCAAAAGTCAACGTCCCTAAATAATTTTTTTCCAAAATATTTTACAATACATTTGAGATCTCTTTCGGCACATTAATGTGCTGCAACACATTAGTTGGAAGCCATTGCTCTAGAATAAACTGTTTGCTGATTCTTAGCTCGACTTCACTAAAAAATGAAATTACTGATAAAATGGCTATAGATCTTTTTCATTCTCACCTTGAAATTACAATAAATGCAAAAGATTTAGATTGCCAATATACATAGGCCTATATGTAACTATAGGCTTATATCAATTTTATCGCTGATAGCCAAATTTTTTGATACACTTTTCTAGGTTCAAATTGAAAATTACTTTTCCTCTCTCATAATTATTTCTAGTCAACAATTTGGGTTCAGAAAAGGCTACTCAACTGAGATGGCCATAATTGATCTTCAAAACAAATTTCAATGAAGAATATTTTACTTGCTGTATCTTTTCAAACCTATAAAAAGCTATTGACATTGTCAATCATAAAATTCTAATCAATAAAATCAATAGCTATTGCATTCAAGCCAAAATGCACTCACTTCTTTCATATTATTTGAAAAATCATAACCAATATACTCAATCCAATGATATTGACACAAAAGTGAATCCAATTTATTGTGGTGTACCCCAAGGCTCTACGTTAGGGCTTTTATTTTTTCCATGTATATTAATGATTTACCACTACATATAAAATTTCGCATCAATTTATTTGCAGATGATACTGTGTTAATTTTAAAAAGTAAACACATATAGGCATTGTACAAATGCACAGGAAACTTTGAAAGAGTTATAAATAAAACATATTAAACATAGAATTAACACTGTATGAAAATCAGTACTTCTAAAGTGCTCAATAACAAGGTTAGAGCTTAAATTAACAATAGCAAAAACACGGGAATAAAAACAAAGTTAAAAGCCCTACAGACTGTTTCACTCATAAAAGGGATCATCAGGGGTATCTTATTCAAATAAAACATAGAATTAATATTTTTTTGCGAAACTTTGTTCATCTATTACTAGGAGTTTTTCGTATAAAAAATTAACTTGAATTGTTTTCACGTTTCTAAGTTATACGGATCCAACAAAATTACACGCTGCGCATGTTTTCACGTTTGCGCATATTTTCAAAAAAATCCAGACATTAAGATACAAAGTACTATCAACATTAAGTTAATTTGCATAAATGTTTTAGACTTTAATTAATATTTTGTAATTGTTTTGCAGTAATATATATAATTATTTTGAATGCAGTAAATGCACTGAAAATTTGTAGTTTGAATCCAACTTAAACGCTTGCTGATGTTGAAAAGAAGTAGTTGCCTTAGCCCTAAGTATTTATTTTAGGAAAAGTCATATGACCAAAATACTTTTTCTTTTTAAATGTCTTTTTAATAAACAATTATATTTATTTCCAAATACCCATATATTCGAAAATCATATGATCAAACTAGGATGTACCTGGATGTAGGTCAAGCAAAGCCATAAATATAGTCGTATCCTCCATGTGTGGGCTACTTGATTCTAAATATTGTTGACCAAAACTTACCATTATAATAAAGTCAGCCTCTTAAATATAATAATAGTTAGGCTTACCATATTTACAAAGTGACAAACCGGGACACTCGTTAAAAGAAATTTATCAGTGTTCTCTATAGAAAAAAAAAGGTCCTCACTTGAAATCAGTCTCAGATTTCCTACTTTTTGTCTCAAAATCATAGTGATCTTTAAAACAAAAATGTCTTCACTTAAAATTGGTAAAACCGAGACATTTTGGTCAACTGGGCTGGACGCCGTGACAAAAACGGGACTGTCCTGGCTAAAACAGGACATAAGGTAAGCCTAATAATACTCAGCTTCTTTATTTAAACCTTCTATTTTTCCCCTTAAGCATGTTTTTCTATTTTTCCAAGCAAAAAAATTTAGTTAAATTCATTATTAAACTTAAATCTTTCAAAGTAAAAAAAGTAAAAATCACCATTTTTCTGTGGAAACATTGTTTATTGCAAATCGTTAACGTGTGTGCGCATTCATTGTTTAAAGTTTTAAACAAGTACGAATGCGGATATTGCTTTTTACAATTACTAAAATAGCTCTGATTTCATTGATTTTCAGCAAGTTAGTTGCTCTTGTCATGCGGCACAAGAAAATAACAAGAAGGTGCAACGTAATTTCAAACAAATTGATTTGGCAATAAATTTGAAAAAAGTTTATGTAACCTAAAAGCAGTACATATTAGTTACGTAAAGAGCTTCTTTGTGGTACCGAATTTTAATATCGCTCTAAACAAAGTCGATTTTATCGGAGCCATAAGCTTTTCGTGACGCTCTCATCAGTGGCAATCACGTCAAAATGGGACGAACCAGAGAAAATCAAGGTATTTATAGTCTTAACAGTTGGGAGAAAGGTGCTGTAGTCTCGGAAAGGAGAAAGGCACAATTGCACAGTGTGGTGCAATACAGTGTAATCTCAGAAAGGAGAAACGCACTATGTGCAATTACCCAGGAGAAACACTGTTACTCGCAACTTAGGTTATTTGAAAAGTTTTAATGTGTAAACAAATTCCTTTTGTTTACATAAAACCGGATGTTTGGATTTGATAAAAGTTGCCTCGAGTAGACACAGATGGAACGAGTTGCATGCCACAGCAAGAATTTTAAAACGTTTGCCGTTAGAGTTTGCAGCACATTGCTCGTTGTCAAGCAAGTTTTGTCCTATGGCAGAGTCACAATCTGGATTGTTACGTTTTAGCTTACAGGATCTGCCAGGTTGAGATCGTGTAGGGCGCTTCGCTTGCTGTTGTAGCCATTTAGGAACATGCTGCTTGATTCTATCTTGTAATGTTCTTGATATGCTTAATTTCTTCGTTTAGTTTAGATTTCGTGATATCATTAGTGCCCAGTGTACCAAAGTTGATATAAAGTTTGTTTTTTGTTTAGTGGGACTGAAAGATTCCCAACGTAAGTACTGTCCAGTAAAGGTAGGTTTTCTATTGGTAGGTTTACTGGACAGTACTTACGTTGGGAATCTTTCAGTCCCACTAAACAAAAAACAAACCTTATATCAACTTTGGTACACTGGGCACTAATGATATGCACGAAATCTAAACTAAACGAAGAAATTAAACATATCAAGAACATTCTATTGGACAATGGTTATCCTGAATCTATTATTGACTGCAACATTTCCAAAAAAATTGCTCAGTTTTCTATGCCCAAATGATTTGGTCCTGAGAAGTGTCCCGTATATTTGAGAGTTCCTTGGATAGGGAAAGCTTCCATTGGTCTTGATAAAAACGTCAAAACGGCTGTTGAAAGCTGCTATGGCTCTGTTACCACCAGAGATGTGTTTACATCAAAACGCATGTTGCCTGTAGCCCGCAAAGGTGTTTTACCTACCACGCTGAAAAGCTCTGTTGTTTATGAATATTCGTGCCACTGTGACAGTAGGTACGTAGGACGAACATCACAGCGACTACAAGATAGAATCAAGCAGCATGTTTCTAAATGGCTACAACAGCAAGCGAAGCGCCCTACACGATCTCAACCTGGCAGATCCTGTAAGCTAAAACGTAACAATCCAGATTGTGACTCTGCCATAGGACAAAACTTGCTTGACAACGAGCAATGTGCTGCAAACTATAACGACAAACGTTTTAAAATTCTTGCTGTGGCATGCAACTCGTTCCATCTGTGTCTACTCGAGGCAACTTTTATCAAATCCAAACATCCGGTTTTATGTAAACAAAAGGAATTTGTTTACACAATAAAACTTTTCAAATAACCTAAGTTGCGAGTAACAGTGTTTCTCCTGGGTAATTGCACGTAGTGCGTTTCTCCTTTCTGAGATTACACTGTATTGCACCACACTGTGCAATTGTGCCTTTCTCCTTTCCGAGACTACAGCACCTTTCTCCCAACTGTTAAGACTATAAATACCTTGATTTTCTCTGGTTAGTCCCATTTTGAAGCGATTGCCACTGATGAGAGCGTCACGAAAAGCTTATGGCTCCGATAAAATCGACTTTGTTTAAAGCGATATTAACATATTAGTTACATCAAAATTACAGTAAATATTATTTGACAGAATTATGATATTGATATTTTTAGGTTTTTGCATTGTTCCTTAACATATTTTTAATTTTACTTCATTTTTCTCGTTTGTTTATTTATTATATATTAAGCAATGTGCATTTCTACTCAATAATAACTGATGCGCATTCGTGCAATTGTTATGCATAACCTTGAATCTGAAATAAATCATGAACTCGAAATTGTAAACAATTGGATGAAATTTAATCAATTATTTTTAAACTGTTCCAAGTCTTTTTACATTATTTTTACACCTCATCACAAGAATAATGGAGATGCTTTGAATAATTTTATTGTAAAGGTTAATGCCCTAAAGATTCCTTTTTCACTATCTGCTAAATATTTAGGTATAATATATATTGGATAAGAACTTAAAATGGCATGCTCACTTTTTAGAATTAAACTCTCTCAACGCTTCCTGAGTTTTGTCTAAGGTAAAACATTTTATTCCCAAAACTACTTTGATCAACCTTCATTATAGTTTCGTTTATGCTCATAGAAAATATAAAATTGTTGCATGGGGTGGTACAAATTCTACTTTAATCCATCAACTACAAATAACTCAAAAACTTTTTTTATAAATTTCAAATGTCTGAAAGATCATGTTAAAATGACTTCTTCTTCTTCTCCTTTTGGCTTTTCCCTTTAGTCTGGGGTGGCCACAGCGTATCATCATTCTCCACATCTTTCTGTCTTCAACATCCGTCTCCTTCACACCAACTTCCTTTACTGCATCTAAAAATCTTCTCTATGGTCTCCCTCTTCTCCTCTTTCCTGGTAACTCCATTTCCATCATTTTTCTTCCTACATACTCTTGGTCTCTCCTCATGACATGTGCATACCACCTCAGCCTGCCCTCCCTCATCTTCATTCCTAACTGTTCAACCTTAACAGTACTCCTGATGTGCTCGTTTCTAATCTTGTCTTTTCTCGTCACTCCCATAGCAAATCTCAACATTTTCATCTCTGCGACTTCCATCTCTTCTACTTGTTTTTTTGTGACTGCTACTGTCTCAAGTCTATACACCATTGCTGGTCTTACCATTGAACTGTACACTTTTCCTTTTACTCTAGCTGGTAACCTCCTGTCGCAGATTACTCCTGATACTCTTCTCCATCCGTTCCATCCTGCCTGTACTCTCTTCTTTACTTCCCTCTCACAACCACCACTTTCTTTCACCGTTCATTCCAAATATTAAAATTCCTTTACTCTTGGCACTTTTGCATCCTCCATCTTTACTGTTTCGTCGTCATTTCTTCCATTTATGCAAAGATATTCGGTCTTTGACCTACTTACTTTTATCCCTCTTCTTTCCAATGCATACTTCCAAGATTCTAATCTCCGCTCCACTTCTTTCCTGATCTCTTCACAAATCACAATATCATCAGCAAACAGCATCGTCCATGGTGGTTCTTTTCTTACTTCATCCGTTAGCCTGTCCATTATCACTGCAAAAAGGAATGGACTTAACGCTGATCCCTGGTGCAGTCCAACCTTGACCTTGAAGTTTTCTGTAGTTCCTACTGCACACCTCACCACTGTTTCGCTTCCCTCATACATATCCTGTACTAGTTGTACATACTTTTTCACTATTCCGGATTTTCTCATACAGTACCACAGCTCTTCCCGTGGAACCCTGTCGTAAGCCTTCTCTAGGTCCACGAATACACAATGTAGCTCTCTTTGACCTTTCCTGTACTTTTCCATCAACATTTTTAGAGCAAACATAACATCGGTGGTTCCCTTTCCTGGCATAAATCCATATTGCTGTTTGCTGATCTTAACCTTGCTTTAATAATCCTTTTCCATACCTTCATTGTGTGGCTCATTAGCTTTATTCCTCTGTAGTTTACACAGCACTGTGCGTCCCCTTTGTTTTTATAGATTGGGATAAGCACACTCCTTCTCCATTCTTCTGGCATCCGTTTACCCATTAATAGTCTGTTGAACAGTTGGGTCAAAAACTCTATCCCCATCTCTCCCATGCACTTCCAAACTTCTACTGGCAACTCATCTGGCCCAACTGCTTTACCTTTTTTCATCCTTCTTAGTGCATTTTTTTACTTCTCTACTGACACAATTTACCTCTTCGTTAACCACTTCTGTTTCCTCTGTCCTAGGGTCTCTGTTATTTTCCTCGTTCATCAGTTTCTCAAAGAACTCCTTCCATCTCTTTAACACTGCTTCCGAATTTATCATCACATTACCATTTTCATTGTTTATAACCCTCACGTGCTGTACATCTTTCCCTGCTCTGTTTCTCTGCCTAGCCAATTTGTACAACTCCTTTTCACCTTCTTTTGTTTTCAATCTAGCGTACAAATTGTTATATGCACGTCCCTTTGCCATTGCAACTGCCTTCTTTGCCTTACTCTTCTTTTCTTTGTATATCTTTTTAGTATTTTCATTTCTTGTTTTGTCCCATGCTTTCTTCGCCTCTTTCTTTTCTTTTATGTTTTTTTGAACTTCCTCATTCCACCACCATGTCTCCCTGTCTACTTTTCGTTCTCCGAATGTCACTCCCAGTACAGTTTCAGCTGTTTTTCTTAGCATTTCTGCTGTTTTGTCCCACTCATCAGGTAACCCATCCTTGCCTCCCAAAATCCTGGTCACCTCTTGTTTAAACGCTTTTTGATAGCTTGTCTCCTTTAGTTTCCACCATTGTATCCTTGGCTTTACTTTCTCTGCCTTTTTCTTTTTCAGCATAAGAACCATTTTGCATACCACCATACGGTGCTGCTTTGCGACACACTCATTCAATATTACCTTACAATCACACATTTCCTTCAAGTTTCTCCTTCTGCACATCACATAATCTACTTGGGTACTTTTTCCTCCACTTTTATATGTCACTCTGTGTTCATCTTTCTTCTTGAAATAAGTATTGACAATCGCCAAATCCATTCTTTTCCAAAATCCACAACCATTGATCCTTCCTTATTTCTTGTTCCAGCACCGTACCTCCCCATTAATTTCTCATTGTCTATGTTTCCTTCGCCCACATGTCCATTAAGATCTGCACCAAGAACTATTCTCTCTTCTTTTGATATACTTTCAATCAATCCATCCAGGTCTTCCCAAAAATCATTTTTCTCCTCCATGCTGTTGTAACCTGTGGAGCATATGTGCTTACTATATTTAGGATGAACCCATTTACCTCCAGCTTCATGGCCATCAGTCTGTCTGACACCCTCTTCACTTCCAGGACACTTCTGCCAGCTCCTCCCTCAGCACTATCCCTATCCCATTTTTTCTTTCATCAGCTCCGTTGTAAAATATTTTGCATCCATTGCCAATGTTCCTTGCTTTACTCCCTTTCCACCTTGTGACAACCTTATATAAATCCATAAATATATTAAAAATCAATGATATGCATAAAAAATACTTTTACAACTCTACTAAACACAATAACTTAAATATAAATGATTATCTTGCCAATTTATACATTTATTGATTTTAAAGAAATTGTTTAAATTCCTTAAAGTCCAGCGGTTTTCAACCGAAAGTGGGGTCCATGAGCTTTTCATGCTCTAAACGAAAGCAACAAGTTATAGCAAAAAAGAAACTCCTGCATGATTTAGCTTGCAAAAAATCATTAGTTTGTGCAGTGCCAGAAACTAAACTCTACAACCTAGCACAAAATCTAAACTATATGAACAAATATGTTTATTTGCTTCAAACGTACGGTATTAAAGTAATAAATGTTAATGCAAAATTTTAACATTGTTTGTTTCAGCAGATTTACCAGATCAACCAGATTACAACAACCTACTTCACCAGACATAACTACTGCTTCAGCAGACTTGCATGACTGCACTAGTTGGCAGACCATCCACTCCCTAACATCCAGTCACTTACCTTTACTCACCACCCTCAATAAGCATCACAAGACCAAACAAACTTTGTCAACGGCATGGTGGAGTGGTTAAAGTGCCGGGCTCGTAACCAACACAGTCTCAGTTCAAAACCCACTTGCGTCATTTTGTTGTGTCCTTGGGAAAGACACTTTACAACACTTTCTCCTGCTTGGTGGTCTTGCAGTTCTAAATGTAAATCATATCTCTATTAAATTACAAGCAGACAGCAATATCTTGGCATCTCTGGAAGCAGGTTGAGGTAATTGCCTAGCCTATGCATTAGCGCTTCCATTGCTTTCTTGCAAGTCAAGAGGATAAATATAGAGATTAAAATAAAAATAAAAAAACTTGCTTTCACTTCACTAAAATAATAACAAATTGCCAAATGGCCAATTGGACTTCATTTAAACAACATGTTTAGAATCTCATCTTCTACAGACTCCACAGCACAAATGTTCATCAGGCAAACAAACACCTTATCAAGGCAACTTTGGATGCTGACAGACTCTTTACAGATTTATTAAAGAAATTATAGCAGCACAAATCACACTCATTCACCCATGCATATCCACAAGCTTATTCCATCATTGCCAACAAAACAGATCAGACCCATAAATCAGTACTCTTAACAATCACATAAACAAACCAATACAGTACATGAACATGAAACAGATACCTAGAAACAACATCTTGACAAAATTGATCACCAACAAAAAGCTACCTACACAACAAAACAGAAGCATTAGCTTCCAAACTAAAATAACCATCACTGACATAGACAAAGCAAAAGCTTTTAATAAACAATTCACAATGTCACTCCATATAGCACAAACAAAATCAACAGGCACATAGACCATACACTCAAGACCCTTCTGATCAAAAAAATATGAAACAACAACAAGTGCAACTAGCCATCTTAAACACTACAAACAACAATTACACTGGACCTGATGGCATAAACATCAGACACCTCAAACATTTAGGGACACTTGCCATCAGATACCTTACAAATATGTACAACATTGCCCTCAACACTAACGCATTTGACATTTGACATCACAATCATTTCCATTCTAAAACCAAACAAAGACCACAACTTTGGCACAAACTACCGACCCATAGCACTTCTATCACGCATTACCAAAACACTAGAGAAAACAGTATTACCATACATAATAAAAAAACAAAACATTTTAATTAATTCTCATCAACATGGATTCAAATCTAAACACTCAACACACACTGCTTTGCAAAACATCTGCCACCAAATCACAAAAGGTTTCAACAATCCAAGGCCTCCACAACGCACTGTAGCTGTAGCTTTAAACATGAGCAAGGTGTTTGATGCAGTGAACATACACAAACTTATACACAAACTCACACTAACAAACACTTTCAACATCATCATCATCAAGTTCATAACAAACTACATAAAAGGACAACAGGCATGCACTCAATACAATGGCACACTCTCAAAACTCAAAACAAATCAACACTGGAGTACCACAAGGGAGACTTTTATCTCCAACATTATTCAACATTTGCACTTCTAACATTCCACTTCCCCCAAAAGACATACAAATCACAGCATATGCTGATGATGACATAACATTCACTGCATCTTACACCAAACACTGTAAGGCCCAAAAATTCATTCAATCATATCTTCATAAAATCTATGAACAACGCATTACTAATAATCTCCATATAAACACAGACAAAACTACCAACATACTTTCTACACCAGACACAGCTCAACAGGGCACAACTCTAGCACTTAAGTCTATTTGAACATATTCTATTTGAATAAGGACATGGTTTAGGTTTTGGTAAAATTTAATGAGGTCTCATACATATATGTGATATATATTGTTGTTAATCAAACCCCAATAATTGCCAAAACTTGATTGTTGCTAATCCAAAAAATGGAAGCACTTTCTGAACAACTAAGGGAAATCATGAATACCCTTCATGACATAAAAGGATAACAAAAGAAATATCAAGCTGATTTCTATCAACAACATTGTGAATTAAATTCACTTTGCTAAGATGGAAATATAACTGGAAATTACCAATTAGCCCAATTCAACTTCCTATCCAAATCAATAGCATGTATTGAAAAGAAAACTCAAGGCACCTAAAAAATACCCACATAAAAAAAAACAATAAAAGCCGGGATCAAGTGGGTTTTTTCGGGTTTTTTTAATTTTTAATTTTTTAAGGTATTTAAAAGCATTTTATATCAATTATATTAATAATAATAGTATTACTGAACATATTACCTTATAATAGAGGAAAAATATCTGTATACAATTACATATCCTATGAATAACATGCTACCAATTGATAAATATGATTGTAGAAACCAAACTGCTTAAAAATGAGAAGCACCAGACTCGAGTAGAATATGATTGTCTCAAATAATGTCAGTCAAGAGAGTGGAAATAAAACTACAGCCTCAATTCATTTCATCAATTTCTTTTCATTTTCTACAAAAATCAAAACAAGCATTTTACTCAGGTTTGGCATTAAAAAACCAGCCCAATGAAACTTTGTCTGAAGTGGGTTTTTTAAAATTTTTCATTTTTTAAGGTATTTAAAAACATTTTATATCAATTATATCAATAGTAATAATATTACTGAACATATTACCTTGTAATAGTGGAAAAATATCTATATATACTTATATATTCTATGAATAAGATGCTAACAATTGATAAATATGATCATCATAAATAATGTCAGTCAAGAGAGTGGAAATAAAGCTACAGCCTCAATTCATTTCATCAATTTATTTGCATTTTACACAAAAATCAAAACAAGTATTTTACTCAGGGTTGGCATTAAAAACCATGTTAAACCATTAAAAACCATTAAAACATAATTAAACCATTAAAACCATTAACCATAAAAACTATTAAAAACCATTAAATGTTTTATCAAATTCAAACGGTTAAAAATTCTATTTGAATAAGATTTTTAACCACCCCCTGACGAGCCCAGCCAGGCGAAACAGTCTGTTGGGGCAAATAAAATTAATGTTAAATTAAAAAATTTTGTGGTCTGTAACTTAATTATGTATATACTTAGATATCCTATAAATAACATGCACCAATTGTTAATTATGACTTTCTTAATTAACCCTTAACACACCAAGGGGGGTTTCTCAGAGACCCCAGAGGTCAGTTTTTTGGCTCCTACCTTAACTATAGTTGCAATTTTTCTCTTAATCTTTGTAAGTGTCATATTTTGGAATAAAATAAATATAATGTGATCAAATTTGTAAAAAAATTTTGAATATCATTCTAATTTAGATATTCTGGACCTCATTATACAAAAAAAAAGATAAAATAACACTTGGGGTAAAAATCAAGGTTTGTTACAATGTCATGTCAAAAAAAGCCATCTGTTTCACCTACTACAAACTTGGCTTTTTATATTGATTGTAAAAATTGTATTCTGACTAATGGTGAAGAGTGTAGGTAGCAATTTTGCTAGTGTTTTGGTGCACCAGTATATTGTTTTGGGCTGGCTGTATTTTTCTATAGAAAATAAAAAACAAATACTGGTACCACAAATATTTATGTAATGTCCAAAATGGTTGTGTTATTAAAATAATTTTCAGTAACACACAATTCTATAGTTTAAACTAATTTATTACATTTTAAACAAGCTGCTTAAACATGAGAAATATCAGGTTAGTAACCTGTGTGGAAAACTACTGCATGGAAGACTACCTGCGTGGAAGACTACTGGTCCCAGGTTCGATTCGCGGTGAGATAAACATAACTGAAGAGCTCTAATAAGAGCTAAACTCGTGTCTGGTGTTTCTCATCTTTAAGCAGCTTGTTTAAAATTAATTCTAAAATCCTCACAATTCTTCAAATATTAATTTATTACACTTAGCAAAACGTTGAAGCATTGAAAACAATGGCGTCCTCACAGGACCCCACCTTGGTAAACAACGTTGGTGCGCCAGCCTTGGTATGTTGAAGGTTAATGTCAGTCATGAGAGTGGAAATAAAACTACAACCTCAGTTCAATTCTTCAATTTATTTCCATTTTACACAAAAATCAAACAAGCATTTTTACTGCATTTACCACTAGTTAGATAAGTAGGTTATAATAAATGTTCTTATTTAACCTATAATCGGTTTAGGTGAAGTCATGGGGACAGAGACATCAGTAATATTTAGATTAACAGGGACACTGATGTCACTATTTCTGCTTGAAAGTTTTGACATGTCTTAAAATGGGAAAAAATGTAAACTGTCAGAAACCTTTGCTCCCCTAATCTAATGCTCATCGAACGGCATCGAGCTACCTATGCTCTTCGATTATAATCATTCCTAGTTATAATCACCCACTCCGATGTTCAGTGTAGGTCTGCTAATCGGCAAATGTCCTTTTCAGGATGGGGCAATGCTAGGATAAAACTGCACAGTTCAGGGCACATTGCCAAGTTCCGATGACCCACTATTCTTCAGCTGAACATCGAAGGCCTTACTGCAAGCAAGATGAACGTTCTTCATCACCTTGCTATACAGTCTAAGGCACTCGTCATCCTACTGCAGGAGACCCACTGCACTGATGCAGAGAAGTTGGTACTTCCAAACTAGCAACTAGGTGGGTCTTCTTTAAGCAGGAAGCATGGCCTTGCCACGTTTGTCCACAAGCGACTGAGATTCACGCTTTTGGACCAATCTACACCGACACCGGAGATTGAGTGGCTGTGTGTGGACGTTGATGGCTATAAAATAGACAACGTCTACAAACCACTGCCAACGCGATTGAAAACCCTGGATCTCCCAGTGTTTCCTCACCCCTGTCTTTACGCTGGCAATTTTAATCATCAGGTGTTGAATAACATTACAACATTTGATGCAATTCGAAGAAAAATGTCCTGCTCCTTCGTTTATCGTTGTTACGATTCTAATAATAAATTAATTTTTTCTTTAATGACCTCGCAATGTTTTATTAATTCAGCATATTATAAATACTACAACACATTAGTTTATTTACAATAAATTTTTGGTAAAATTTTTTTTATTTTTTTTATTTTTTATTTTATTTTTTTAAAGTGTTGTTTTTTGTGTGTGTATCTCATTTTGTGTAGTTTTTGCTGTTTTTGTTTTTGCTTTGTTTTTTCTGTTATGGACTGGGAGTCTGATTTAAATAAATAAATAAAAATAAAAAACTGTCGTTATGCTGACTGGGGTTATGATGACAACAGTTCATCGGTGAGTGCTTGGCTGGCTGGGCAAGTATTAATTGTCTTGCCCTCCTATATAATGCCAAGGACGCTGCCAGGTTTTATTCCGGCTGCTGGAACACTGGCACCAATCCAGATATAGCTTTCGCTAGCGAAGGTCCAAGCAGTCACTTACCAGATAGACGTGTCCTTGACAAGTTCTCCAGGTCACAACATCGACCTTCACTTATTACACCACCAAGGTTTGCTATGGCCAAACATGCCTGCCTGTTAAGCGATGGAACTTCCGCAAGGCCAAATGGAGTCATTATATTGCTTTGACAAATAAATTCGCAAAGACTTTGTCGCCACCTGATTCACTGGATGTAGATGCGGCTTACCAGGACTTTTGTAACACCATTAAGAAAGCAGCCAAAAAGACTATCCCACGCGGGTATCAAAATAACTTTATTTTTTTTTTTTTTATTTTTTATCTCTATATTTATCCTCCTGACTCGCAGGAAAGCGACGGAGGCGCTATACATAGGGTAGGCAATTACCCGTTATACATAGGGTAGGCCTACTATATTCCGTGTTGGGATGCAAAGTGTGAATCCCTTTATAAAACCTTTCTGCAGTCTCCTCAAGGAGACGACTCAAGTTTGGCTGCTACAGCTCTGCTTGCCAAGCTTGACAGAAAGCGGAGGGATCGATGGTCTGAATCAGTTCGGAGCATTGACTTCTCACACTCTAGTCGAAAAGCATGAATTACTTTAAACAACCTTACTGGTAGATCACGACAATCTCCTCGTCACTGTCCTGTTTCAGCTGATGCTATTGCATCTCAGCTGGTTAGAAATAGGAAGTACAAGGCTGTTGACTGCAAGTCATCTCGACTTGTCTTTCAAGAAGTGTCTGACCTTTGGAGGGCCACAACACCAGACGCAGTAAATATCTCTGACAATTTCTCACAGAGAGAATTTGCTGCTGCCCTTCAACATTTAAAACCAGGTAAAGCTCCGGGACCTGATTCCATCTGCTTAGAACTTATACTCCATGCTGGAACTGCTTTGAAGTTCTGGTTATGTGATTTCCTTTCTTCCTGTTTGCGCCGACTCAAAATTCCCAAGATCTGGAGAAGAGTGCTTGTGGTAGCAATCCCAAAACCAGGAAAGCCCGTTGGGGACCCAAAGAGTTATCAACCGATATCTCTGCTCTGTGTCCCCTACAAGATCCTCAAGAGGCTTATCTACGCCCGCGTTGAATCGTTAATCGATCCACTGCTCCCTAAAGAGCAGGCTGGGTTTCAACACGGGAAGTCAACCGTAGATCAAGTTGTTCTGTTAAACCAGAACATCGAGGATTCTTTCGAGGATAAAAAAAGGCCATTGCCATATTTATCAATCTGACAGCTGCTTATGACACTGTCTGGCACCGCGGCCTTACCTGCAAGCTGCTGAGACTACTTCCGGATAAGCACATGGTCAGAATGATCATGAAGCTTGTCCGAAATCGAAGTTTTAACCTTACCACCGGTGACAGCAAGCAAAGCAAGCTACGCCGTTTTAAAAACGGTGTTCCTCAGGGATAGGTCTTGGCTCCCGTCCTATTTAACATCTATACGTATTATCTTCCTTCCATCGTTTCCAGTAGGTTCGCTTATGCTGATGATTTAGCATTGTTGCACTCTTCTGGAAACTGGAAGGACTTGGAGGGGACTTTAAGCCAAGACATGTGCACACTTTCAGCGTATCTCCAGACTTGGAGGTTAAGCTCAGTCACACTAAGACGGTGACGGCAGCTTTTCACTTAAATAACCGAAAGGCCAAACATGAGCTAAGATCTACAACAACAATAGACTTTTACTGTTCTACAACAATACACTTAGTGGCATTGCGCAAAAAACTATCCTTGTGTGTCGCACTGCTGAGGCGACTCGTGGGCTCAGGATGGGGTGTTGGTGCTAAAACACTACGCACGCATACACCTTGTCTTTGGTCTACTCAGCAGCTGAGTACTGTGCGCCAGTCTGGTGTCGCAGTGCTCACACTCGCCTCATTGACAGTGTCTTGAATGACGCCTTGCACATAGTTACTGGATGTCTGCGTCCCACTCCAACAGACCACCTACCTGTACTCTCAGGCATCCAGCCAGCTGAAGTTTGCCGAATGGGAGCGACACTCTCCTTGGCTCATTGTGGATCTCTGGACCTCAATCATATCTTTTATATATGGTTTTTGAAGTGTCTTCAGATATTCACCAAGTGAGACTAAGATCCAGACGCCCATTTGTGCCAGTTTTGCAGAATCTTTTGGACAATCTTGCCAGACTTGGCATTCGCGCTTCTGAATGGACAAATCACAAATGAAAAATGGAGTACTGTGAAAATGCTTCCAGGCTCCGTGCTTTTGTGCCCGAGACCGGTGCCAGGCCCGTTGAGATGGGCTTATCTCGAGCAGCTTGGGTTAAGCTCAACCGCCTGCAAAGTGGTGTTGGGCAATTCCATTTGTCCATGCACAAATGGGGTCTCGCTCCTTCACCGAATTGCGAGTGTGGCACCTCTGAACAAACCGCAGACCATGTACTAACAGCGTGCCCTATACATTGGGCACCACATGGAGCACGAGGTCTGATGGTTTTAGATGACGAAACTCAATGCTGGCTTAATAACACCACTGCCGCCATCTGATTCAGGCAGTTCAGCAGTCTGGGGTAGTAAAAAGATAAACCCTCGGCCCCAGTCCTGTTTGTGTCTGACCTGGAGTGGATGCTCTTCAAACGATGACAAAAATTTCTAGTTAGATGCGGCAAAAATTGGTGTGCACCATGACCATTTCTCAATATATAGTACAATGAGAATTATAAATATATGTTCAATGCAATTCAATGGGACAAATCTAAATGCAAGTTTGATGAATTTATTGGTAATAGTTGTTTGTTATATAGGCTATAGCTAATAGCTATGTCAGTATGTCAAAAGATAAACATATCAGTCCATTTATAATTTGTATTAATATTTGTTTAATATTTGTGTTACCATTCCTCACTTTATTAGTCACTTTTATAGCTTCTTTTTAATAGTAAAATGTCTCAAAAACAATTTCAGTAACAATAAAATATAAAAATTAATAAAACCAAAAAAAAACCCAATAAAATAAAATAAAATCCAAAAAACCTGCTGGGCTGTTTTTTAAAAAACCCAGAATTTTGCCAACCCTGATAACTATGACCAAAACAGTTTATAAATATTAAAATTCAATAAATATATGATAATATTCATGTACATAAACAGTTACCAACTGTCCTTTTTTTAACTGCATTATTTTTGTTATTTATTAAACCTGGGAAATAAGGCCTAATATTTTTTAATCAAGTTACATCTAAGCAACAAACTTTAACTAAACATAAATTTGGGTGTGGGGGTTGCAGCAAAAATGTATACTTTAATATGGAAAGGAAATAGCTTTTCAAACATTTGATTTTTTAAAAACAATCTTCACTTTATTTATGATACATTTTGGTCCTCAATTTGTAACCTTTGTTGTTACAGAAACATTAAATGAATTGTATAGCAATTATCCTAACCTGGTTCATAGATACCAAATTTAATGCCTGTCGTTGTCTGGTATCTTAGACAGATAAATAGTCAGTGATGGCCTCAAAGAAAGAGGCCTGGTGCAAGAATGTTAGTGTTTGAAGGCAAAGCAATTTCCAAAAAAAGTTATTGTCATAGAGAAAGCCACCTTTTAATGTATCAGAACAAAGTCACCACTAAAAAAAAGCTCTTCAATTTAGGGAGGCCCACTGTTAAGTGTTCTTGTGATCTTTAAATAAAACTCCTCATTTTATTTAAAGGACCAGTTTTTCATTTTTTGGTGAATTAAAAAAAGTTAACTCTAAAAAAAGGTCTTTATTTTAGGGGGCGCCATTGTTAAGTGTTCCAAATCAGTGTGTTCTTTATAAAAAGTCATTGTTTCAGAAGGGGCCACTTAGTGTCTCAAAACAAAATAATCTCTAAAAAAATTCTTTATTTTAGACATCCCATTGACATCCTGGTGCTACTATGAAGAAATAGAGCAATGTCTTGTGTAGGGGGGACACTTTTTGATTTATTTTAGAAGGGACTCAGTGCAGCTGCTCTGTTGGCACCCTATTAAAGCCATCACTGTAAATAGTTAATTGGTAATGAACATGACTGAATTCTCTAAAACAATTTTCATAAAAATAAATACAAATCTTAGAATCATGAAATGGTAACCATAGTTATAGAAATTCAAATAGAAATGACATCAAAAAGTAATGATTGATCTTTGATTTGAAACAATAGTTAAGACCGTTTTTTGCAATTTTTAATAGACTTTCAGAGAACAAAATTATCTTTTTATGTAATTGTAATTGGACAGAGTTGGGAATTGTACAGTTTATTCTACATAATATATAATACAGTTTAACGAAAAATATTTAATTTAAAAATCAAATGATTAAAAACTTTACAAAAAACTGTAGTCATTTACAACTAAATAAAAGCAAAAACAATAACTAATACATTTTCAACAATTTCTCACAAAAAATACAATTTAAGTATAAAGCAACATAAAAATAAAACATTAAAATTACTTAACAAAACTTCAAGCAGCTATCTTACTTGCATAATGTACTGAAGTTGTATATGCTCAAAATTATTTCTGAGCATAAATATTTACACCCAGTGTTATGTAACGCTTAAAAATTTCTTGATCAAGAGAATTAGGAAAGTCATTTCCGTCTTATTGAATTTTTGATAAACAATTAATAAGCCATTTAGAACGTCTGTCTTCGTTTCTTGGAAAACGAAACAAATGCATACCTTCTTTTGTACTTAAAGTGCAAGTCGAAGCACTATACTAACCCACAATTACTCTTAAATCTTTTAGTATGGAACTTATAAGTTTCTAAACTTAAACATTTTTTTTTCAATTCTCAAAACTTTAGAAAGTTATTTCATTTTTTCAAGTACTAACATTTTTTGGCAAAATAATTAGAAAAAAATCTTTTAAAAGACTAACATTTTAAAAATTATTAATAAATTTTAATATAGTCTTCTTCTTTCGGTCTTTCCTTTTAGTCAGGGGTGGCCACAGCGTATCATCATTCTCCGCTTCTTTCTGTCTTCAACATCCGTCTCCATCACACCAATTTCCTGCATATCTTCCTTCACTACATCTAAAAATTTTCTCTTTGGTCTCCCTCTTCTCCTCTTTCCTGGTAACTCCATTTCCATCATTTTTCTTCCTACATACTCTTGGTCTCTCCTCATGACATGTGCATACCACCTCAGCCTGCCCTCCCTCATCTTCATTCCTAACTGTTCAACCTTAACAGTACTCCTGATGTGCTCGTTTCTAATCTTGTCTTTTCTCGTCACTCCCATAGCAAATCTCAACATTTTCATCTCTGCGACTTCCATCTCTTCTACTTGTTTTTTTGTGACTGCTACTGTCTCAAGTCTATACACCATTGCTGGTCTTACCACTGAACTGTACACTTTTCCTTTTACTCTAGCTGGTAACCTCCTGTCGCAGATTACTCCTGATACTCTTCTCCATCCGTTCCATCCTGCCTGTACTCTCTTCTTTACCTCCCTCTCACAACCACCACTTTCTTTCACCGTTCATTCCAAATATTAAAATTCCTTTACTCTTGGCACTTTTGCATCCTCCATCTTTACTGTTTCGTCGTCATTTCTTCCATTTATGCAAAGATATTCGGTCTTTGACCTACTTACTTTTATCCCTCTTCTTTCCAATGCATACTTCCAGGATTCTAATCTTCGCTCCACTTCTTCCCTGGTTTCTTCACAAATCACAATATCATCAGCAAACAGCATCGTCCATGGTGGTTCTTTCCTTACTTCATCCGTTAGCCTGTCCATTATCACTACAAAAAGGAATAGACTTAATGCTGATCCCTGGTGCAGTCCAACCTTGACCTTGAAGTTTTCTGTAGTTCCTACTGCACACCTCACCACTGTTTCGCTTCCCTCATACATATCCTGTACTAGTTGTACATACTTTTTCACTATTCCGGATTTTCTCATACAGTACCACAGCTCTTCCCGTGGAACCCTGTCGTAAGCCTTCTCTAGGTCCACGAATACACAATGTAGCTCTCTTTGACCTTTCCTGTACTTTTCCATCAACATTTTTAGAGCAAACATAACATCGGTGGTTCCCTTTCCTGGCATAAATCCATATTGCCGTTTGCTGATCTCCACTCTATCTCTTAAACTGGCTTCAAATAATTCTTTCCCATACCTTCATTGTGTGGCTCATTAGCTTTATTCCTCTGTAGTTTACACAGCACTGTGCGTCCCCTTTGTTTTTATAGATTGGGATAAGCACACTCCTTCTCCATTCTTCTGGCATCCGTTTACCCATTAATAGTCTGTTGAATAGTTTGGTCAAAAACTTTATACCCATCTCTCCCATGCACTTCCAAACTTCTACTGGCAATTTATCTGGTCCAACTGCTTTACCTTTTTTCATCCTTCTTAGTGCATTTTTACTTCTCTACTGACACAATTTACCTCTTCATTAACACTTCTGTTTCCTCTGTCCTAGGGTCTCTCTGTTATTTTTCTCGTTCATCAGTTTCTCAAAGTACTCCTTCCATCTCTTTAACACTGCTTCTGAATTTATCATCACATTACCATTTTCATTGTTTATAACCCTCACGTGCTGTACATCTTTCCCTGCTCTAATTTCTCTGTCTAGCCAATTTGCACAACTCCTTCTCACCTTTCTTTGTTTCCAATCTAGCATACAAATCATCATACACACGTTCCTTTGCCATCACAACTGCCTTCTTTGCCTTACTCTTCTTTTCTTTGTATATCTTTTTAGTATTTTCATTTCTTGTTTTGTCCCATGCTTTCTTCGCCTCTTTCTTTTCTTTTATGTTTTTTTGAACTTCCTCATTCCACCACCATGTCTCCCTGTCTACTTTTCGTTCTCCGAATGTCACTCCCAGTACAGTTTCAGCTGTTTTTCTTAGCATTTCTGCTGTTTTGTCCCACTCATCAGGTAACCCATCCTTGCCTCCCAAAATCCTGGTCACCTCTTGTTTAAACGCTTTTTGATAGCTTGTCTCTTTCAGTTTCCACCATTGTATCCTTGGCTTTACTTTCTCTGCCTTTTTCTTTTTTACCATAAGAGCCATTTTGCATACCACCATACGGTGCTGCTTTGCGACACACTCATTCAATATTACCTTACAATCACACATTTCCTTCAAGTTTCTCCTTCTGCACATCACATAATCTATTTGAGTGCTTTTTCCTGTACTCTTATACGTCACCCTGAGTTCATCTTTCTTCTTGAAATAAGTATTGACAATCGCCAAATCCATCCTTTTTCCAAAATCCACAACCATTGATCCTTCCTTATTTCTTGTTCCAGCACCGTACCTCCCCATTAATTTCTCATTGTCTATGTTTCCTTCGCCCACATGTCCATTAAGATCTGCACCAAGAACTATTTTCTCTTCTTTTGATATACTTTCAATCAATCCATCCAGGTCTTCCCAAAAATCATTTTTCTCCTTCATGCTGTTGTTAACCTGTGGAGCATATGTGCTTACTATATTTAGGATGGACCCATTTACCTCTAGCTTCATAGTCATTAGTCTGTCTGACACCATCTTCACCTCCAGGACACTTTCAGCCAGCTCCTCCCTCACCACTATCCCTATTCTATTTTTTCTTCCATCAGCTCCGTTGTAAAATATTTTGCATCCACTGCCAATGTTCCTTGCTTTACTCCCTTTCCACCTTGTTTTCTGTAGACACCGTATGTCTACATTCCCTCGCTCCATCATATCTGGTCTCTTCCCCTTCCAGTCATTGTTCCAATATTTAAGGTACCCACCCTTATGAGTGAGCGTCTTCCTTTCCACACTTTTCGCTGCTTCTTCACTCGCTTTCTTCCTCTTTTTTTGTTCTTATTTTTACTATGTTTAGCAGTAGCATAATTTCCACAGCTGCCCTGCTGTGCGACACCTGAGGCGGTCGTTGGTAACCCGGGCCTCGACCGATCCGGTATGGATTGATAATGATTATGCATTTGTCTGTTTTGGTAAAAAAAGTTTTACGCCGGATGCCCTTCTTGCCGCAACCCTCCCCATTTATCCGGGCTTGGGACCGGCATCAAGAGACACAGAAATGTGCCACCGATGGCTGGGATAAAAGTTACTAGTCTGCTAATAAAATTTAAAAATTTGTTATTGTGACCGAAACCTATAATTTTATTTGTATTTATTTTGATTTACCCACTCAATAATTTTATAATTTGCATGCGATAAAAATAATTTTTACTTGAAGGCCTATATGGTTTTGCATAAATCTTCACCACAAGTCTTAGAAGCTCGTTCTTCGGATTTGTTCCTTTCAAGTTTGTTTGTTTGTTTGTATTTTATTGTTTTCAAGGTGCAGTGAGCATGCTAATTATAATGACTTTGTTGTATCTATACAATGTATTGTTTGCATGTGCTACAACGTATATCGTTTTACTGCTTCCTTTTTTTTCAGCTTTTATTGTGTTTTTGTGCTCTGGTTTGTGCTGTTGCGGCTGAGAAATAAAAAAACATACATATATACATAAAAACAGTCCAACAACTTACAACTTTTAAACTCAAACCTAGTTCAAGTTCTTTTCAAAAAGGTCGAACCGATTTCAAGTTTAACGCTACCAAAAATAATATAATTTTAGTATAAGACCATTTTAGCTTAAATGGAAGTTCAAGAAATTTGAATTTATAAAACTGTTTTTCCCAAGTCGTTTCTATACATTGCCTACAGCCTAGCTTAGGCTACTAAGCAAACAAAAACTACTTCAAGTCAACAATTATTGATTCGATAACTTGCGTTGAGTCCTTGTTTTTTGTAAAGAAAAACGAATTCAAGCAGTGATGGGATTTAAAAACTTAAAAAGAACAGGTTGTTTTCCTTATAGTATAGAACTTTACGAGCAATAGGTTTTTTCATTAAAAGAAATGTAGATGTAGAGAGATTACGTTAATTAATAGCCCGCTCCCTGAATGTTATGACATTCCAAGAACGTGTTCACGCAAAACGGTGCATGCACCCTGAATCCCGTCTGTCCAAGACTTTTTCAAGTAAAAAAATGAAATTTAGTTATAAGCATGTGAACTGGAGGAATTTAGTTTAAAAGTGATCCTTTCCTCCTGTAGAAGTTTTTGAAATTTATGTTCTGCTGGTAAAAAGTTTTTGAAATTTTGTAGAACTTAATTCAGTAACTCAGTACGTTTTTTAATCTTATAACCTTTCGTTGCCTGTTAAGAAGGCCTCACCGATAACGCAAACTTGGCCGCCTACCAAAAGACAAAATTCTTAAATCTTTTTACTGGACCTTCCTAGGAACTAGTAACAGCAAACGTATAGTCTAGCTAAATCACAGCTCAGACTACCACAATATTTTCTTTATGAAAAAATTATGCCCCAATCCACTTAGGAGCCCACAATAGTAAAAATCAACAGCAAATACAGATTCAGTAGCTTAATTTTTCAGCAATCACGTAGACAGCCAGAGACTTGCAATAAAAAGCTATGAATTCCCACAGCTAACAAATTTCCAATACTGAGTTACCACAACGAATCATAATAATGTTTCCGAGAGTATATCACTCGGTCATAAGTATCTCGAATCTTCTGAAGTTTATCCAAATCAAGCCAATCACAATAACTATTATTACGTCACATGTGTCACAATAGCGAACCAGTCAAACGAATAGTTCTGGATCTTTCTTTAACCATCATGAAATTATTTCTTCGGCTATTTGAGCCAGACCAAAGCGAAACCAAAGAGATTTTTCAGGAGATTGTAAATATACATAATGGAGGCGATTTTTAAGAACGGAACACCTCCCTTTAAAGAATGACGGATACGAAAAACAATTTAAAAAAATAGAGCACGAAAAAAGTGTAGAGAAAAAAAGTTTTCACTTTATTTGGTAGCTCATCTTTCTAAATGGCATTGCTAAAATGGTAATCGAAGTCATTTTTTAAGGTCCCTGATTAGAATTTTGCCTCAAGCCATTCTGTTTTTATTAATCTAAGCATAACAAAATAGGGGTAATATGTTCTTTGAATCAAATTAAACACTGCAAAACTAGCGCAATGCTTTTTTTAAACTATGTTAAAATAAACACAACTAGTGTTTTGTGTTTTACAACGCCTGTTAAGCAAAACACAAATAACGCTAATATATATCTTTCAAATCATGTAACACATAAAGAAACAAAAAATTCTGTTTTCAATTTAAGCATAGTGCAATGAAGAGCAATGTGTTAATTGAATCAAGTTAAGCAGTGCAAAACTAGCGCAATGCTTTATTTGAACTATGTTATACAAAACACAACTAACGTTTTGTGTTTTTCAACGCATGTTAAGCAAAACGTAAATAACGATAAGTACCTTTCAAATCACGTAACACACAAAAAAGTAACACATTTTGTTTCAATCAATCTAAGTATAATGCAGTAAGAGCATTGTGTTTCTGCTGGAAGCTGCTTTTGGAGATGCCAAGATATTGCTGTCTGCTAGTAAGTTAGCAGAGATATTACTGTAATTTAAAACTGCTTGTCAAGACCACGAAGCAGGGGAAAGTGCCGTAAAGTGTCTTTCCCATTCTGTTGTGTTTTTGGGAAAGACACTTTACAGCATTTTCTCCTGCTTGGTAGTCTTGACAAGCAGTTCTAAATTATATAAATCAAAACAATTAATGCATTCTGTTTTAATCAATCTAACAAGTCCATTAAGCGCAATGTTGTTTGAATCAAGTTAAGCACTGCAAACCTAAAGCAATGCTTCATTTGATCTATGTTAAACAAAACACAACTAGCGTTTTGTGTTTTACAACGCATGTTAAACAAAACGCAAATAACGAAATGTATCTTTTAAATCAGGTAACAAACAAACAATTATGCATTCAATCTAAGCATACTGCATTAAGCGTAATATGTTATTTGAATCAAGTTAAGCACTGAAAATCTAGCGCAATGTTTTGTTTGAACTATGTTAAACCAAACACAACTAGTGTTTTGTGTTTTACAACGCATGTTAAGCAAAACGCAAATAACGCTATGTATCTGTAAAAATCATGTAACACACAAAACAATTAACGATTTCTGTTTAAATCAATCTAAACAAAGTGCATTGAACGCAATGTGCTATTTAAATCAAGTTAAGCACAGCAAACTTAGAGTAATGCAAACTTAAACTATAACTCCACTAGCACTTTGTGTTTTCAACGTATGTTAAGCAAAACGCAAATAATGTAATTTATCTTTTTAAATCATGGAACACACAAAACAATTAATGCTTTCTGTTTTACTGAATGTAAGCATATTGCATTAAGTGCAATGTGTTATTTGAGTCAAGTTAAGCAGTGCAAAACTAGCGCAATGTTTTATTTGAACTATGTTAAACCAAACACAACTAGCGTTTTGTATTTTTCAACGCATGTTCAACAAAACGCAAATAACGCAATGTATCTTTTAAATCATCTAACACACAAAACATTTAATGCATTCTGCTTTAATCAATTTTAGCATAGTGCAATAAAGTGCAATGTGTTATTTAAGTCAAATTAAAGCACTGCAAACCTAAAGCAATTCACTGGTCAACACGATTTTTCTTGAATGGACTTTTTAAACTGATTTTGGGTAATTTTGGGGCGCTGAATCAAAATTTGGTGTTAGTTTTTGCTCATCACGTCACGTTTTTGAGATATAAAATCTTAATTTTTTAAAAAATTGCTAATTTTTGTCAAAAATTAAAAAATTTGTGTTGTGTTTAAGTGCCATTAAGTGGAATAATGTTTCCAATAAAAGGCAGCATCTCCTTTAAAATGACTTTTCAAAGCTATTTGTAATCTTAAACCGTGTTTGTGTATTATTGACCACATTATATATAAATAGTAAATATGTGAAATATATTTAAAAATACACAATGTGAAGCATTATGCTAGCACAGGTACGACATCAATGAAAATCTAAGTTTTTTCGTTTTGTGTCATTTTCACAAAATTACATTAGCAGGTTTAAGCAAAACCAAGCAAAAATATACAAAAAAATAATACTGTCACATCGCAACAATCAGTACGACTGTACACAAATCCAATGCATAGTTTAGCACAAATGAAATCACATTATGTCATCAAAAATTTTCTTTTTGTTGCTAATCTTTTATGAATTGCGTAAGGGACATCTCTTATCAAACACCATCATGTTACAGTTCCATCATGTTGCAGTTCCATCAACCTTGATAACGTCCTTCCATCACTTTGACATCCTGATGGAAACGCTCTCCTTGCTCCTCACTAACGTCGCCAAGATTGGCAGGAAATTCGCTGAGATGGCTGTGCACTTTAATGCATATTCGGCACCCAAGGTCTTGTAGGCTGAGAAGAAGCTCCACCAACTCTATATAATGTCAGCTCTCTTATTACCAAGGAAGTTATGGACCACTTTAGTAAATGCTTTCCAAGCTCGAGCCTTAACGACAGTCATTGTAGTCACGAAATACTGATCCTGAGCAACGTTCTGATCTGAAAGCCATCAAATATCCCTGCTTTTTTCTTCTCATAGCTAAGGCCAGGAAAGGTTGAGCAAATGTATCCAAAACAGTCTCCAAAACAATCAAGTGCTTTGACAAATTGCTTCATTAGTCCAAGTTTGATCTGTAGTGGCGGCAAAATGATGTTTTTCCAATCAACCAAGGGGTTATTGACAATATTCTTTTCTCCAGGTTTTCTTTGTGGCCATTTTTTTTTTTACCCAATGCTCTTTGTTGGCTCTACTATCCCAGTAGCATAAAAAGCAAGGATATTTGGTATGACCTCCTTGTTGCTCAAATAGGAAATTCACCATTTTTAAATCCACACATATCAACCACTGGTAAACACAGTACTTCAGTCTTTCAAGCAAAACCTTGATGTTTTCGTAGTTTTCCTTCAGAGTGACAGAGTGTCCTATAGGGATGGATCCATACTAGTTACCATTATGGAGCAGGATACACTTAAGGCTTCTTTTTGAGCTATCAATAAAAAGTCTTCAGTCATTTGAACGATATGCAGACAAACCCATAGCAAGAAGAAGCATCTCAACATCTGTACAGTAAACAAGCTGGCTATCAGACTGAAAGTACAGTCGTAGTGAAAGTAAAGTCTGAAAGTAAAGTGTAGGACCACAAAGTAAAAAGTAGATTTTCTCTTTTTTTTTGCATTTGACTGAAATATTCATTTGCTAGCTTTTTGTGATCACTTTTATTAGCTCATTAAGGCATAATTATAATCTCATTTAATGACTTTTACTTGTTTCAGAGTTTATTTTAGTTAAATTTGTAGCATATATGCTGAAATTTTGAGTTGAAAATTGTAAAAAATGGCTAAAAATTCGCCACTTTCAGAAGTTTTGCGGGCTCAAATAGTGGCTCTGCACAAAGAAGGGTATTCAGAACGATTGATCAGTCAAAAAATTAAGTGTAGCAAGAATGCTGTTCATAACGCAATCGTAAAATTTCGGATTACAGGGACTTATTCAACTGCCAAAAAATCTGGGAGACCTCGAAAAACCACTCCTAGAGACGACCTCATGATTCGGAGAACAGCAGTTCGTTCTCCAATGAGTTCTGCTAGCAAGATTCGGTCTGCACTGCTTGCTAAGGGTACGAATATCAGTCGAAGAACTGTCAGTCGACGTTTGGTGGACGACTTTGGCTTAAAATGCTCATAAACCTGCACGTAAACCCAGGTTGACACAGGCTATGAAAGTTAAGCGCTTGGCGTTTGCCAAGAAACACGTGCAATGGACAATTCAGCAGTGGCATCAAGTGTTGTTCACAGACGAATCTTCTGTGCAGCAGTTCACTACTCGGAATCGGTATGTCCGTAGACCATCAGGAAAGCGATTTGATGATCGATACACAATACAAACTATGAAACACCCCCCAAGTGTCATGATTTGGGGGGGAATGTCACTAAATAGAACAGCTGGACTCTTTTTTTTGCCAACAGGAACGACAATGAATGGCCAGCGATACTTAGATTTGTTGAAAAACAAGTTGGAACTGCACATGGCTGTCCATAATTGCACAGTTTTCATGCAGGATGGTGCTCCATGTCATCGAGCCAAAATCGTGACTCAATTCCTGAAATCAAAGAAAATCCGAATCCTGGACTGGCCTGGAAACAGTCCTGATTTGAATCCAATTGAAAATCTTTGGTCAATTTTGAAGGACAAAGTTTCCGAGAAGCAACCAACAAGTGCTAAGATGTTGGAACAAGCCATTAAAGAAGTCTGGGTGCGTGAACTATCCAATGAGTACTGCCAAAGTTTGGTGGAAAGCATGCCAAGACGTTTGGAAGCTGTCATCAAAGCCAAGGGTGGACCAACAAAATATTGACTTTTCTAAAAATTTCCATGTTAACGTGTGTTATGTATATCCACAAATGTTTTTTATTTGTTGCATGCGCATAATATGTCGAATACATTCTTTTATTAACAATTGAATAAGCAATTTGCTGTCAAAATCAGAATTTTGAAGGGTGGTCCTACACTTTTGGCCACGACTGTACTTTCTTAATTTCTCTTCCCGGTTACGATAAAATGAAACACTTATACCAGCTTTGAGAAGATGTTCTTCCTGCAGTCTGGAAGCCAGCACTTCAGCGGATTGCTTTGGCAAATTTAAATCTCGTATCAAATCATTCAATTCAGACTGACTATACAAAGAAACTCGGCCAGCATTTCATGCCTCGTGCGCTATATTCTGTTCTTCATCATCTTCATCAGAATCGGTTGAAGACGTGGAAGACTTAAGCTGGTCCTCATCAATGTGCGGAAGCTTGGTGAAAATGGGTACAGGTACTTTATCACTATAAGGAATTGGTTGCATAGCAGAATGTATGTTTGGGTATTGCAAGTGTTGCTTGTTTTTCTTGTTGAATCCTTTGACATTTACGAGGCAGAAGTAGCAGTCATCCACGTGGTTTTTTTGTTCTCTCCATACCATTGGCACACCAAATTTGAGTTTCGCATTCTTTCCTTGAGACCAGAATCTCAATATTTTGACACACGTTGTGAAAACTTGGTGAGGCGCCCAACTTTTTTCCTGGTCACCAAGCGGTATTCCAAAATACACAAGGTAAATTTTTTTGATAAAACTATTGATACTACGTCTTTGAGGTGGTAAAGTAAAACAACCACAGATATAACAGAAAATATCTGAGTCATTGCAGCATTTTCTTGCTTGGAAGCCACAAACATGTTAAGACCATAACGTAAGATGAAACAGAACAAAAGCTTTAAAAACACTGAACTGTAAATATTACTGAACCTTTAACATAACAAACACTCCTGTTTAGCAACTATTGCTGTTGCAAACCAACATATGTTTCAGAAGAACAACCTTTCTTAACCTTACTACTTTGTCTGCAAAGTGCAATTTTTGTAACTTCATGGCTAGTTTTCGTATCCAACATCGAAATAAAAAGTTGGGTTTCTCATGACTTTCCGACGCCATAAACAATATAATGGCCTTTATTCACATTTCACAAAACTGGTTTAAAAACTATGCTTTTAAAATTGCTTTTGTGCTTGATTAATGGCATCAAACATCTGAGCAAATGAGCAACTTTCACACGATGCAGCACTACAAAACATACAAATTTTCTAAAAACGTGATGTGATAGAGAAAATTTCAGCTCAGATTCGGATTCAGCACCCCACAGTTACCCTAAATCCGTTCTCAAAATCCATGCAAAAAAAAATTTTTTTGTTTACCAGTATTATTTTTTTGAACTATAGTAAGCACAACTCCAATAGAATTTTGTGTTTTTCAACGGATGTTCAGCAAAACGAAATAACAATGAGTATCTTTCAAATCATCTAAGACACAAAACAATTACCGCAATCTCTTTTAATCAATCTAAGCATAGTGCCTTTAGCACAATGTGTTATTTAAATCAAGTTAAACACTGCAAACCTACCGCAATGCTCTATTCGAACTATAGCACAATAGAAGTAGCGTTTGGTGTTTTTCAACGCATGTTAAGCAAAACGCAAATAACGCAATGTATCTTTTCAATCATGTAACACATGTAACACAAAACAATTTGTGTTTTATTGAATGTAAGGATAGTGCATTAAGTGTAATATTTTATTTGAATCAAGTTAAGCACTGAAAAACTAGTGCAATGTTTTGTTTGAACTATGTTAAACCAAACACAAATAGTGTTTTGTGTTTTACAGTGCATGTTTAGCAAACTGCAAATACCACAGAATGTCTTTTAAATCATGTGGCACACAAAACAATTAATACATTTTGTTTTCATCAGTCTTAGCAATAAACGCAATATGCTATTTGAATCAAATAACGAAATGTAGCTTTTAAATCATCTAACACACAAAACAATTGATGCATTCTGTTTAAATCAATCTAAGCATAATGCAATAAACACAATGTTATTTGAGTCAAGTTTAGCACTGCAAACCTAGAGTAATGTTTTTCTTAAACTATAGTGCACACAACTCCAATAGCACTTTGTGCTTTACAACGCATATTAATCAAAATGCAAATAACGCAATGTATCTTTTAAATCATGTAACACACAAAACAATTAACGATTTCTGTTTCATTGAATGTAAGCACAGTGCATCAGGATAATAATATGTTATTTGAATCAAGTTAAACACTGTAAAAGTAGGCAATTTTTGTTTAAACTATGTTAAACCAAACAAAACTAGCGTTTTGTGTTTTTCAACACATGTTAAACAAAACGCAAATATCGCAATGTATCTTTTAAATCATGTAAAACACAAAAAAATGAATGCATTCTGTTTTAATGAATCTAAGCATAGCGTATTAAGCGCAATGTGTTATTTGAGTCAAGTTAAGCACTGCAAAACTAGCGCAATGCTTTTTATGAAAACAAAAAACTCAAACAATGCAGAATGTTTTTTAAATCATGTAACACACAAAACAAGTAAGGAAATTTATTTTTAATCAGTCTAAGAATAGTTCAATAAGAGCAATTTAAATCAATACTGCAAAACTAGCACAATGCTTTTTTTCAATTATTTTATGCACAACACTAATAGCGGTTTGTGTTTTTTAACACATGTTAAGCAAAACGTACACAATGCAAAGTATCTTTAAATCATTTTTTAACACCCAAAACAATTAAAGCTTTTTGTTTTAATCAATATAAACATAGTGCAATAAGCGCAATGTGTTATTTAAATCAAATTAAGCAATACAAACATAGAGCAAAGTTTGTTTACAAAAAATCCTGTTTATTTTAAGAGATAATGGGACTGTTGTTTTTAACCCACGCTTGTTTTATAATCTTCACTTGGTTATCAATTAATTGTAATGGACCAATTGTTACTTATTATAAAAGTTATTAATACACCCATCCTCAAACCATTTATTGTTAACGCATAAAATCCTGCTTATTTTAAAGTTAATGTTTCTGTCATCTTTAACACAGGCCTGTTTCATGATCTTCACTTGATTATCAAGTCATTGTTATGGACTAATTTTGCTCATTGTAAGAGTTATTGTTACTCCCGTTTTTAACCAATGCTTGTTTCAATGTTTTACTAGATTGTTAAGTCATTGTTCTGAATAAATTTTTTTACTGTAAAAGGTTATATTACTCCCGTTTTTAACCCTTGCTTGTTTCATAGTCTTCCCTTGATTATCAAGTCATTGTTATGGTCCAATTGTTGCTTACTATAAACGTTAATATTATTCCCGATTTTAATCCATGTTTGTTTCATTGCCTTCACAATTGAATATTAACTCATTGTTCTGGATAAATTCGTTTCTTCCATACTCCTGTCTTTATCCCAAGCTTCTTTCATAGTCTTCACTTACATGTCAAGTCCTTGTCATGGACCAATTGTTGCTTACTATAAAAGTTAATAGTATTCTTGTTTTTAATCTACGTTTGTTTCATAGTGTTCCCTTGTTTGTCAAGTCATTGTATAAAACCAATTGTTGCTTACTGTAAAAATTAATAATACTCTTGTTATTAATTTACGTTTGTTTCATAGTCTTCATTTGATTATCAAGTCATTGCAATTCTTGCTTACTATAATTTTTAAAATTATACTAAACTTACTCTCATCTTTAAAACATGTTTGTTTGATAGTCTTCATTTGATTATCAAGTCATTGTTGTGGACCAATTGTTGCTCACCAATAAAAGTTAATATATAGTCTTCACTTCATTATCAAGTCATTGTTGTGAATAAATTAATCTCTATTGTAACAGTTAATATAAACTCCAGTTATTGACCCACACTAGTTTCATAGTTTTCAATTGATTATCAAGTCATTGCTATCGACTGAATGTCATTTCATTGTCATATTACAGGAGTTATTATTATTATGTCTTAAGCCCAGTTATTGTTATGGATAAATTTTTGCTTAATATAGTAGTTGACATTACTCCCGTTTATAATCCACGCTTGTTTCATAGTCTAGACTTGATTATCAAGTCATTGCTAAGAATCAATTGTTGCTTACAATAAGAATTAAAATTACCCCCCACTTTAATCCAGGCTCTTTTCATAGTCTTCACTTTATTATTAAGTCGTGGTTGTAATTAAATTTTTTTTACAATAAAAGTTAATATTACTCTTGTCTTTAAACCGTGTTTGTTTCACTTGATCATTTAGTCATTGTTATGTATAAAGTCTTCCTTACTATAAGAGTTAATATTAACGTTAATAAAGTTAATAAGAGTTAATATAGAGCAGTGTTTCTCAAACCTTTTTTTCTGCGACCCAAATAAATTTTGAGTGAGCGCTTATTTTGATTAGAAAGAAACGAAATTGTTATGTAAGCCAACAATAGTTGTCTAATTTTTAGCTGTAAATAAATCGGCAGAAATTTGTTTGTGAGCAAACTTATTTCGATTTCTTGATTTTCGGCTGAAAAACGTAGTGATCTCTAAAAAAAAAAAAAAAAAGGTCCTCACCTTAAATCTGAGTCTGATTACTTGATTTTTGTCTTAAAATTGTAATGATCTCTTAAAAAGGTTCTTCACTTCTAAAATCTTGTGTGCGCAGATCTTTTCTTTTACGCGCGGTAATTTACAAGCCTTCACGACCCATCCACATAGTCTTGGTGACCCACTTTTGGGTCGCGACCCATGGTTTGAGAAACGCTGATATAGAGTCTTCCTTACTATAAAAGTAAAAGTTAATTGCTTCTGTCTTTAACCCACACTTCTTTTATAGTCTTTATTTCACTATCCGGTCATTGTTATGGACCAATTGTTTTTTCACTATAAAAGTTAGTATTACTCTTGTCTATAAGCTGCGCTTGTTTTATCATTTTCACTTGATTATTAAGTCATTGTTGTGAATAAATTCTTTATTATTACAGTTAATATTAATGTGGTCTTAGTATTATAACAATTAATATTACACCCACGCTTGTTTCATAGTTTTCATTTGATTATCAAATCATTGCTATGGACCAAATGTTGCTGTTGTTATTATTATTTTTGTCTTAAACCCACACATTGTTGTAGATAAAATTTTGCTTAATTCTTTATATGATATTCATTTCGTTTATTTCATAGTCTTGATTTGCTTATCAAGTCATTGTAATGGACCAATTGTTGCTTACTATAAAAGTTAAACTTACTCCCATTTTTATTTTTTTAAACCATGATTGTTTCATGGTTTTCATTTGATTAGCAAATCTTGTTATGGACCAAATGTTGCCTCACTATAAAAGTTAATATTACTCTCGTCTATAAGCCGCGCTTGTTTTACAGTTTTCACTTAATTATTAAGTCATTGTTGTGGATAAATTCTTTATTACAACGGTTAATATTACTCTAGTCTTTAACTCACGCTTGTTTCATAGTTTTGATTTGATTATCTAATCATTGCTATGGACCAAATGTTGCTTACTACAGGAATTATTATTATTTATGTTTTAAACCCAGTCATTGCATTTGATAAATTTTTGCTTAATTTTTTATTCATTTATTTATAAATTGTTGTGACATACTTACTTATATTGCATTACATAATTATATTAATATAACAGTTGATATTCTTTACGTTTATAATCCGCATTTATTTCAAAGATAAATTGAACCAATTGTTGCTTACTATAAAAGTTAAACTTACTCCCTTCTTTAAACCATGATTGTATTATGGCTTTCATTTGATTAGCAAATCATTGTTGTGGACCAATTGTTTCCCCACGATAAAATTTGTCATTACTCTTGTCTTTAAACCGCGTTTGTTTTATAGATTTTATTTGATCATTTAACATGCGTATTAGATATTCCTTAAGAAATGTAAAACCTGCGCATGATTTCTTTTAAACTATGTTAAACAAAACACAACTAACGTTTTGTGTTTTCAACGCATGTTAAGCAAAATCCAAATAACGCAATTTGTTCTTTAAATCAACAAAACACAAAACAACTAACGCCTTTCTGTTTTAATGTATCGAAGCATAGTGCAATAAGCAAAGTGTTTTTTAAATCAATTTAAGAAATGTAAAACTAGTGCATGGTTTGTTTTGAACTATGTTAAAGAAAATACAACTAGCGTTCTGTGTTTATTTAACTATGTTAAACAAAGTGCAAATAAGGCAATGTGCTTTCTAAATCACATAAACACAAAACAATTAACGCCTTTCTGTTTTAATGAGTCTAAGCATAGTGCAATAAGCACAATGTGATTTTTCAGTTACATTAAGCACTGAAAAATTAGCACAGTGTTTTTTTGAACTATGTTACACAAAACCCAGAGTGTCGTTTAAATAATGTAAAACACAAAACAACTATAAGCATAGTGCAATAAGCACTATCTTATTCAATATGCTTATATTCTGTCTTTAATATGTCTAAGCATAGTACAATAAATGTAATTTGTTTTTTAAATCAAGCTAAGCAGTGTGAAACCAACACAAATTTGTCTTTGAATTATATTAAACACAACACAACTAGCGTTTTGTATTTTTAACGCATGTTAAGCAAAACACAAATAATGCAATGTGCTTTTTAAATCATGTAAAACAAAAAAACAATTAATGCATTTTGTTTTAATGGATCAAAGCATAATGCAATAAGCAAAATATGTTGTTTAAATTAAGTTGAGCACAGTAAAAGTAGCACAACGTATTTTTTGAACTATGTTAAACACAACAGCACTGCCGATTTCTGGTTTTTATGTATGTTAGGCAAAGCGCAAACAACGCAATGTGTTTTTTATATCATGCAAAATACAAAGCATTTAATGTATTACGTTTTTTGTAAATTTAAGCATAGCGCATTTAAGCAAAATTTGTTTTTTAAATCATGTAAAACACACACCAATTAATGGATGCTATTCTTGATTGAATCTAAATACAGTGCAATGATCGTAACACGTTTCTCCAATCAAGTTTAGCAGTGGAAATCAAGCCCAATGTTTTTCGAACTATGTTAAGCAAAATGCTATTAGCCATTTGTGTTTTTTAACGTATGTTAAGCAAAACGCAAACCACACAATGCACTGTTTAAATCATGTAAAACACAAAGCTTTTTTAAAATTATACAATACACAACTGTGGTTTACTATAAGACTTAATATTAGTCCTGTCTTTATCGCACGCTTATTTCATAGTCTTCACTTGATTATCAAGTTAGGGTTGTGATAAATTCCTTTTTACAATAAAAGTTAATATTAATTTCGTCTTAAACCAAGCTTGTTTCATATTCTTCACTTGATTATTCAATCATTGTTGTGGCCTATTTTTACTTACAATAACAGTTAATATTTTTCCCGTTTTTACTCGTAATTCTTTAATAATCTTCACTTGATTGTCAAGTCAATGTTATTGACTAATTGTTGCTTAATATAAGAGTTAATATTGCTTCCGTTTTTAAGCCACATTTGTTTCATAGTCTTAAATTTATTTTTAAATCATTGTTGTGTATAAATTGTTGTTTACTATAAGAGTTAATATTACTCCTGTTTTTAACTTAATTATTGTTTTGAATGAAGTCTTACATACTAAACGAGTTAAGATTAATCCTGTTTTTAATCTAATCAAAGCTGTGAATAAATTTTTTTGTGACTATAAAGCAATATTATGAAATGATTTTTTGCTTACAAAACGAGTTAATATTACTCACGTCTTTAACTTATTAAGCAAGTCTTTATCTTAGTTAGTGTTATGTACTCACGTCTTTAACTTAGTTAGTGTTATGGATAAGTTTTTCCTAGAGAAATCGCTATATCATATAGCAGGCTCAGGACAACCCGAGAATGTCCGAGAGTGTATAATTATCTCGGTGCCCAGTCGTTGGTCTCGTTCCGGCTGAGCACTTAGCCGCCTCCGTTACGCGCTTTTACGATCTTCAGGGTCGCGTACCCTTAGGCAATTGTTCAATAGCCCCAGGCCCGAATCGGGAACACGGCCTTGGACATTCTTGCCTCTCTCGTTCAGGGCTATCAGCCCAGCATAGTTCCATTACTGGGCGTTCAGCCCCGGTCACCGATATCACATGCAGGGCCATGAGGCTTGCCTCGAAGGGTCGTGAGGTTTCGTTTCAAGTTCGCTATATAAACAGGGCAACCAGCCCCGTTCCAAAGCCGACTTCCAAGGCCCACCTCACCAGCAGCAACACTGTCCGGCATCCAGACAGAGATTGCATACTTTGCCCCCGTGTTGGTAGGGTGTTGCGTGGCAAACCATTTTCCAAGAAATTCTTGGAAAATTTCTTTAAAAGAGAAATTTTTGGAAAGTTTTTGGAATTCTTGGAAAATTTCTTGGAAAATAGTTTGCCACGCAACACCTTACCAACACGGGGGCAAAGTATGCAACCTCTGTCTGGCAGAAAAATATGCAATCTTAACTGCAAATAATGACGCTCTGCTGAACAAACGAACCGAATTGATCAATAAGTGTCGGCATAAAAATAAACATAAATTGATTAACGCCAAACTTAAACTGTGATTTTCTTTCATTTTTTCTTTTTTTCGCCGTGTACAACGTTCTACCTTAGCCGATACTTGAACCCTTTTTAAATCTTTAAATTTTGAAATAATATTTGTATTTCTAATTCTTTCGCACGCTTTTCCTTTTTCTCGTGTTTTCTCGCCGATCTTAATCAGTTTAGTTTAGCAGAGCCCGTGATGGGATGTTCCGATCTAATAAGCGTTTACAGTTTTTAAGTTTTTTAAATTTTTTCAGTTTTTCCAATTGTTTTTTAAGTTTTTTCTATTGTTTTTAATTCTTTCTGGCAGTTTTATCTTAACTTTATTTTATTTTATTTTACTTTTTGGATACCCCTTGACGATCCCTTTTATGGGTGAAACAGTCTGTTGGGTTTTAGCTTTGTTTTTATTTCCATGATTTCGCTATTGTTAATTTTAATTCAAGCTCTAACTTTGTTGTCGAGCACTTTAGAACTGATTTATATATATACAGTATATAAGAAATTTTTCAAAATTTTTTGGTCGGTGCTCATCAGGAAAGTGCTCAATGACGTCGAGTCAGAGCGGTTAGATAATTAACTTACAGACCACAAAATTTTTTAATTTAACATTAATTTTATTTGCCCCAACAGACGGTTTTGCCTGCCTGGGCTCGTCAGGGGGCGGTTAAAAATCTGAAAAACAAAATAAATAAATAAATAAAAAAATAAAAAAAATACAGTTTGAACGAAGCGCTTGAATTCCGGCGAAAAAGCGTAAAACAACAACAAGAAAAAACAAGAGAAAAACTACGGTTGTAAGGTTAATCGATAGGGGAAGATGAGGTAAATTGAACCAAATTTTACAAAAAATAAGATAACTTGTTAAATATAAGCGCTATATAATAGAAATTTTAAGATATTATATTTCAAGATATAAGGTTTATTATGATGTAAATTATTTTTTAATTTAGTTGCCCAATTTTTAATAATTTGTGTTCAAAGTTGACACTTTTTTTAGTTCAACTTGCCCCTTCGTCGGGGTAAGTTAAACAAGTACCAAAGGTAAGTTGAACCATCCACAGAAGTTACTTAAAAAAATTAAAAAAATAAATTGTTGCAACCTAATATTGCATAAATTTATACTTTTCAGACCACTGTTATAAGTATTACACATCAAGCTTTGGATTGAATGTTTTAATTCTGCCTACTTGAGCAAAATTACTAGCACAAATATTTTCAAACATAGCAATTTACAATGAATAATCAAAGCATTTAATTGTTCAATAATTTTGGCATATGAAAAAACGTTTATACACGTTCCAGCGATTGAGATTTATCGGAAATACAAATTTCTTTTGCCTAGAAGTTGTTTCCGTGACATAAGGAAGAGCAAGTATCTTTATGATATCACTTTCTGGAAAGGAACATTCATCGTCTTCCTTGAAAATAAACGTGGGTTGCCCAGTAATATGATCAACTTTGCACTTTTTTGAAAATTTTGCCTCGCATTCACCAGTCTCCTCGTCAATACTTTCAACCAGACCAATATAAAAACGGGATATATAAAAAGCTTTTCTAGACCAATATAAAAAAGCTTTTCTAGTGGGCTTAAACCAAACTAGAACATAATCTCCTGGAACTGGGTGAACTAACTTTTCGGAGCAATCACTACTATCATCACACAAATCTTGTACATTAAGTTCTGGTTTTTCATCACTCGAATTCTCATGAAATAGTTTTTTTTTTTATTTAAGGGTGCTTTCTTTATTGTTTTTTTTAATATGTTATGAATTCGTGACTGGTTTTTTTCCGGAGTATCAGTCAAAATTGTCGTTTTTCCTCGTTTTTGACCACTTGCTGTTAGTTTTCGTGGTCCAGCACAGGGAACAGGTAAAATTTCTGAAGGAGACACATAAAAGATATCATTTGATTGATGATTAGAAGTTGAAATGGTGGAAAAAAGATTGTCCTCTTGATTTTGACAGCTTGTTTGTGCGTTGCAAGTCTCGATTATTTCCTGGTTAAGATAAGAACGATTAGTTAATTCAGATGGAGCAAAGACGTTTTCATCGAATATATCTCTGCAAAATGGATAGATACCAGTCGATTTAAATCCAGCTTGTATGTTACTCGGAGTAAATGCAGCTAAGTAAGCTTTATTGATTAAGGCTGGAATGTTATAAATAGTAACTATTTTTCCAGGATTAGACCGCATCCACTCGTCTATTGCTTGATTATATTTCGACTTTAAAGGTCCAAACACTGAGCGGTCTAGCGGTTGTAAGCGATGAGAGGTATGAGGAGGGATAGTCAAGAGAATTAATCCATTTTGTTTTGCCAGCTGAATGGATGCCATGGACACATGACTTTCATGGTTATCCAAGATTAATAACGCACGATTTTCATTGTTGCAAGAAATTTGATTTACTATGTGTTTTAAGTACATGGAATAAATTTCTTCGTTTATCCATCCTGATTTATTTGAAGTGCCAATGGAGCCGGTTGGTCCGTCACGGACAAAATGATCTTTATACTTTTTTCGAGGAAAAATAAAAGCCGGTGAAATACTATTACCAGTTGCACTAATGCAGCAAACAAGTGTCACTAACTCTCCGCGCTCTCTTGATGTGATGGAGCCAATTTGTTTGGTACCTTTCGCTGCTAACACTTGTTTTGGGCTCTGCACCGTAGTCACACCTCTTTCATCAACATTAAATATTCTATTAGCTGTGAACTTGTACCTGTCCATAACTGAAGCTAGATTATCAAAAAATTCATTCACTGTATAGCGGTTAAATGCTGTTGCTCTTGCCAAAGACGTGGCTTCCGGTGTATTTTTTTTATGAAGGAACGAAACTATTCTTTTCCGGCTAGTTTATTTTCCTCCCAGCTCACAGGTGCAGCTATGTTATTTTTTTAGCAAGTTCATATGCGAGTTGACGACATTTTGTAGCAGTAATACTATAAAATCTTTTTGAAAGTTCCTTAACATGATCTGCTAACTCTTTTTCAATCGGTTCTTGAAATATTCGCTTTTTTTCTTTTAAAGCACCATAGCCGTATAAATTTTGGGTTGCACCACTTGCTTTCTTATCTATGTAGCGTTTCAAGGTGTTTCTGGAAATGTTAAATGATTTGGAAGCAAAACTTAGGGATTTTCCATTTTTTACACATGTTGCAGCCGCTTCCATTATTTCTTTCGGCTCATTTCCGCGGTTAGTTTTTCTTTTATAAACTCTCGGCATTTTCAATAAAATATATACGCAAAAAAATGCAATTTTTTAATAGTCAAAATCTAAAAATAAACTACATTAATTTTTAATGTGCAATGGGGTAAATTGAACTATGGTTCAACTTTACCCACAGCTAGTGGTTCAACTTGCCTTAAAGGTATGTGATATATTATTTTTAAAATTTCTACTAAGATAGACAAACTTGCGCATTCAGAGAAACAGAATTTTATGTTATGTTTATTATCTATTTTTTAGTCGTAGCTACGCAATAAATTTATACAAAATCTAGAAGTAATTATCAGTTAACTTTATTTTACTACTATTTACTTTTGCAAGTCATAAAAGCTTTTTCTAACACTACATTTTTGCCTGAACAGATATTTAAATGCTGGTATGACAGAGTCAACTGATTTTCAACGTGCAAAAAATAGGTGGCAGAAAATATTTTGTTTATCTTCAAATTAACGCTGGGGTCCTGTGGTTCAACTTACCTGCTGGTTCAACTTACCTCATCTTCCCCTAAATGAATTTTATTGTACGATAAAATGAATCTCTACACTACATACTTATCGAACTAAAAATATTCTTAAATTATACCCTGTAAAAAAAATTTACTGTTTTAATTTTTAATTCATATCCTAATAATTTTCATTTTAAACGCATTTCTTTAGCATCTTTTTATCGTATTTCCAATGTGTAGACTATTTAATTTAATTTTAACGCATTTTTAATGCAAACTTTTTATATTTACCCATTCTTTTCAAACAATAGAGCAAGCTACGTAAAAAACACTTTTTCTTTGGCAATAAAATTCATTTATCGATTAACCTTACAACCGTAGTTTTTCTCTTGTTTTTTCTTGTTGTTGTTTTACGCTTTTTCGCCGGAATTCAAGTGCTTCGTTCAAACTGTATTTTTTTTATTTTTTTATTTATTTATTTATTTTGTTTTTCAGATTTTTAACCGCCCCCTGACGAGCCCAGGCAGGCGAAACAGTCTGTTGGGGCCAATAAAATTAATGTTAAATTAAAAAATTTTGTGGTCTGTAAGTTAATTATCTATACAGTATATATATATAAAAGCACTAAAATAGATTAAAAATTAACAATTAAAATCCACGACAGCCGGTTTCATCCTAAGAATCGTCAGGTGGAAACTAGAAAATTAAAATGCAGTTAATTTTAGTAAAAATAATATGTAGTAAAATTAGTTAAGCAAACAATGCAATTCCTGTGACGTCATAGAAGAAAAAATATAAGAAATGCAAGTATGGAGGTTTGCATTCAATTAAAAATGAGGGAAGGCGAGTTTGGTGTGTTGAAAAAGGTATAAAAGTAAGAAATTCTATAAAGCAATAAAAGTAAAAGGGGGAGTACTGTAAGCTTTATGAGGTAGAAAGGAAAAGTGAGTGAAAGTTAGTGCGAACGATAGTGAGAGGTACAAACGGATTAAGACGGACAAGAGAGTACACAAAAGAGAGGGGTGATTAAAGTGCACAAAATCAGGTGGGTCATATAGTTAATATAAAGTGGATTTATTTTAGTCGCGGCATATAACTTGTTAGTTTGTAATTAAAAATCTTATTCAAAAAGAAAAGTAAATGAAAAAAGTAAATAAAAATTGAATAAGATCTCCAACTGCCCTCTGACGGGCTCGGACAGGCAAAACAGTCTGCGGTGGTAAATAAAATAATATGAAGGTATGGTCTAAAATTCGATGAAACTGCTATGACCCGGCGTCACAGAGCGCTTCTCTCTGAAGAGCACCGGCCAAAAAACTATGTACGTGTATATATATACTTGAAAGTGATTAAAAATTTAAAAAAATTGAAAATTTGGAATCCACCGTAGTCTGTTTCGCCAAAGAGGGCTGGCTCATCAGATGGAATTTGTAAAATGAAAAAACATAGAATGTAAAAATATCTAAAAGGCGGAAATATTTTTATATTGACTGTCACTCAATTTTATCCACTAAAACAAATAATTTTCTAAGAAAACATTAATGCATGCAAACACATGCAAGTCGGCTACGTACGCGCTGGGCATAAACAACTTGGTCTGATATAAAACAATAAGGAAACACATAACACTGCATAAAAACGTCATGCGATAGAAATCGTAAAGAAACAAACGTGTAGGAGTAAGGTTTGGTCAGGCGACACAGAAAAGAAGCGGGAAAAGTAAGTCAAAAAGATTCAAGTAAAATTGCGCAATTTAAATTTGTTCATATGACGACATTTTCCGTTGAGTTCCGTTCTTTTGTTGAGGGTTGAGCTTGCATCTGCCTGTAAGATTGTAAGTTTTTCTTTGAGACATAGATTGCAAGACTTTGCCCCCGGATGATATGGGGCTGTATGGGCCACGATACTCCATTTTATGCGGTTTTTTTTTCCTGTGTCCTTGGTTTAACCCACCGTTTAGCGAGCATGTCAAAACTAATATCGGCAAGGAATTCTTGCGACTGCTCGTCAAACACTTCCCTCCCCATCACCGACTGCACAAGATCTGCAACAGATTCAACATCAAAGTGAGTTATAGCTGTATGCCAAACATGGCGGCGATTATATCGAGGACCAAGCAATGCACATATTATTTGCAAGTAAGCTACAGCATGTGATGTCACATTACACTAGCAATAAAGGTTCAGTGATAAATAAGCAAACATCACTCATAAATAAATACTCATAAATAAAAGTAAATATTCCCACTTTTGATGCACTACAGAGAAAACTTATTTATTGATTTATAGAACGGTGCTGCCTTTCTAGTAATGTATATGTTAACTATACGGTGTATAGCAATTTCTTCTACCAGAGTATGTATATGTTAACATTGTAAACATTGTCTTCAATTGTTGATGTAATTCAAATGTTCTATTTTCCTTTCCGGCTTGTTTTCTTTTTTTTTTGTTGTTGTTGTGAGTGTTTTTTCTCTTTTCTATGGACCTTGTGTCTGACTCAAATAAATAAATAAATAAATAAATAACCCACAATCAATCAATCTATTTATTTGTTTTGTGCTTCAAAACGAAAAATACACCAATATATGTGAAAAAAAAAGTTTTCGAAAGCACAGGAAGGCAGCAAAATGACCATACGGTCTTCTAGTCAACTGCCTCCCTCTAAATAGTGGGACAAAAAAAATTTTTTTTTTATCAGAAAAACACAGCAGTACACTTACAAAAACACAGTACATTTTAGAAAAACAATGAAGATTTAATAGCAATATTAGTTGTTATTAAATAAATTTCCATGTGCCAGCTGACTTCATCAAACTGTTGTGGCATCTTATCTAATATTGACTAGTTAAAAAAAGTTTAAATTTCTTCTTAAATTGATTACCGTATAAGAAATAGACTTTAATTCGAAGAGTACTTCTTGCCATATTTTAGGTCCAATGTAAGAAAATGTCTTTTTACCTATTTCTGTTCTCTTTCTAGGTTGAAAGTAATTTTGTTGCGCTACGATTCTTGTTTTATAATGATGTTTTTGGGTTATACTTATAATAGTTTGGGAATCATTTTTTTGCTGAACTTTTATTAAAGCAAAACATTGTTTTTGCCATTTCAAGTTTAACAATATCTTTTATTTTTAAGATATTCAATTTTTGAAAGAGGATTTGTATGTGACAAAAAAGGACTATTTGTAATAATTCTTATTATGCGTTTGTGTATTCTTACCAATGGATCCAGGGCAGTAGTCGAAGCCAGTCCTCACGTTGAGACACAATATTGAAGATAAGAGTAAATTAAAGCATAGTATACTTGTAAGATTTTAAGTCTAACATTTTCCTTATTTTCGTTTGCCTTTTTAGTTTTTATATGCGGCAACCTAATTTCACACATGTGCTTCGTAATTCAGTCACAATGCCCATTATTTCGCTTTTCGTAAAACGTGTAATTTGTTCACAAAGCATAATGGAATTTAAACAAAAAGCAGCTAAAAAAATTAGCTAGTTATATTTATTTTAAAGTTTTAATTTCAGTTTTATGATTTTAAATATCTGATTTGTTTGTATTTTTTACATTCTATTTGAATAAGTGTATTTGAATAAGTTAATGCTAATTGTTAATGCTTGAAGTATTTTGTTTATTTTGTGATAAGATTCAGCAATTATTATTTATCAAACACCTCGACCAGCGGTATTGTGGCCCAACAAGCCTGGTATGTTCATTGTCGATATATATAATAATCGTATGAAATATCAGCAGTTAGCAGTTGTTCATTAATATTAAGTGCTTCTGTGATTGCAGAAGAACCGTATCAAACCGTGCTATCCTTCGTACCTCGTGCTATCGTTCGCATCGTGCTTTCGTTCGTGCATACATTCATTCGTTGCGAATCGTGCGTGTGCTTCAGCAGGGTGGTCAGCCGCAGGTTGTGTTGATTACTTATTCGAATAGAGTCAACCGACGGTGTAATTGGCGTTTGGGCCATCGCCATTAATTCGTTTAAAAATTACATTGTCGAGCGTTCTTCAGGCTTGTTTGCTAATCATTCGAGGCAAATTTTAATTCTTTTAAGAAGCTTGTTTGCTGATCATTCAAGACAAATTTTAATTCTTTTAAGAAGCTTGTTTGCTAATCATTTAAGCCAAATTTTAATTCCTTTAAAAATCTTGCTTTATTTACCATGTCCTCGAGCAACCCTACCGCGACGAGTGTATTGTCTGTGACGGATTCATCCCCCACATATCTCCGTGACCATGCTTCCTCAGTTACCGCTCCTACCAAAGATGAGATTCGGTTAAAGAAAGAAGCTCTTGAGTCGTTGTACGAGTCAGCTGAAAAAGCGCTATCTTCGCTGGATAGATCTGCGTTGGAATCAATTAGAACGCAGATTGGCGATGAATTCGAAGTGATAGGGGAGATGTATTCGCGACGTATAGAGTATTTGCCCAAAGGTGAAAAAAGGGAATGGTTAAAGTCCGAAAGAAAAAATGCGATTTTGAATTTTGATGAGTTTGAAACGCATGTTGACGAGACGCTTGCTGGACACTTAGGAACTGTGACAACCACTGATCAAATAGCTAGTGCGGAAAGAGTTATGAACAGACCTGCGTCGTTCCGCACTTCTAATCCCTACCTTCAAAAATTTAAATCTAACTAGTCCAAATCTCGGTCAGAGAGTCATCGTTCGTTTTCTACGACTGCTTCCGAACAAGAACGCCGTCAAGCTAAGATTGAGAAGAAGCTCGAGGCAGTAGAGAGACAAAACAAGCTCGAGCTCGAGGCAGTAGAGAGACAAAGCAAGCTTGAACTCGAGGCAGTCAAGAGACAAAATAAGTTGAAACAACGAAGGCTGGCTGCTGAAATTGAATTAAGGAAAGCAGAAGCGTTGGAACAAATTCTTAATAACAAGGAAAGCTTTAGATCTCGGTCAGCTAGATCCAGCTGTAAAACGTCAATTCCTGATGGTGGTAGACCTGTTTCGGCCCGCAATAACTCGGCAGCGGCAAGCGATGTCTTAAATTTGAAACGCTCAGCGTGCTCTCAACCAAGTGTTCAAATGCCTCTTCAGTCACAAATTAGAACTTCATTATCTCCATCTGTGAGTGTCGATGAGGAACGAGCTAATCTTTCGCATAAAGGTAATGACTGTTTGCCTTTGGCAGCTGTTGTAGAATACATGTCTATGCCAAAACTAGAATTTTATGGTAATCCAAAGGATTATTGTGCATTCTTCAGATGCTTTGATGAAAATATCCACAACAAAAACATATTTAGCAATCAACAAAAACTTGCTTACCTGCTTCAAAATGCTTATGGAAAGGCTTATGATGCAATCTCGCATTGTCCGTCGTTGTGCCCTGCTTCAAAGGGTTATGAAGAAGCCAGATTTTTAAAAGCTTTGGTGACCCGCGAATAATAGCAGAGTCTTTTAAAAGAAGTCTACTTCAGAGAAACAACGTAAAACCGCACAATGCTTCTTCAATGACTTCCTATGCAAATGCTCTTAGAAAAGGTCTTGTCACTTTAGAAGATCTAGGTGACTGTTCAGAATTAAATACCGTAGATTGCTTAAAAAGGCTCAGCGATAAGTTGCCTCAAGCTGTTTCTTATAATTGGCGAAGATACTATGCCAAAATATATTTAGAAAAAAAGAGAAAGCCAACATTTTCAGATTTTGTGACTTATGTAAAAAGGGAGGCAGATATCCTTAAAGCATTCCCAGAGCAGTTTCTTATTTCTGCCAATGATCAGACTGAAAGGAGACGCGTCAATGAGGGTGGTGTTCGAAAAAATATTTGCGCTACTACTACAGTTAGTCAATCTAACAGTCCAGGCCTTTTCCACGCAAAGAGTAAGTTTTACTCGTTCAAAGGAGCTTCCCGCACAACAATGTTATTATTGTTCAAAGCCAGATCACTTGGTGTACAAATGTAATGATTTTCTTAAATTATTAGTCGCCGAAAGAGAGCGTTTTGTGCAGGAATCGCAGCGTTGCTACATATGTTTTGCAAAGCATGCGACAAAGGATCACCGAGGGTCTTTTCGATGTCGTATAAACAATTGTGGTCAACGACACAACAGACTGCTTCATGCAAATACATCGACGTTAGACAACACATCACGGCAAGATGAGCCCAGAAGCACCGATGAAACGATTTCAGGTGAAACTTGTTGTTATGTTAACCAGAGCCAACGAGAATTTCGCGTCATTGTTCCCGTCGCGGTTGAAGCTAGAGGTGTGGCAGTTCAAACCTATGCCTTCCTGGACACGGGCTCAGAAACATCATTTATCGACAAGGACTTATTTTCTTGGTTACGCATTCACGAAAGCCCACGGCCAGTTAACATTGTCACAATATCACAGCACTCAAAACCTTTTGAAAAATATTCTGTAAACTTGACTGTTTCTTCCTGGATGGATGGCTCGGCTAACTTCAAAATTAGGGAAGTAGTGAAAGTTGATGCATTGCCAGTCTCTCCAAACGCCGTAGTTTCATTAAATAATCTTTCATCCTTACCTCACCTGCAAGGCGTGACGATAAGACGGCAAGATAAATCAAGATAAAGTGTCGTTGCTAATCGGTTTAGATTGTCATAATGCTCACCGAATTGTTGAAATGCGTAAAGGCAATGGCACTCAACCTAATGCTGTTAAAACCCATTCGGCTGGTCACTACTGGGCCCAGCAATTAACAGAACGGAAGGTAACCAAGACATGCAGACTTACTTTGTGCGAAGTGATGAAGCTCTTGACCACAAGATTAGAAAGTCTTGGTTCACTGAGTTTGAACCAGACGTGATTAGTGCCCCTTCTTCTAAAGAAGACCGAGAAGTTGCAACCTTGTTGAAAAATGTCGTCACTCATGAAAACGGTCATTTTTATGCTCCATTGCCATGGAGAAGTGATGTTAAACTGCCTCGCAATAGCCGCCTCATGGCAAGCAAGCGCTTGTCTTGTCTCCAGAAACGCTTGTGGAGAGACAGTCAACTGATGGCCAAGTATAAAGACACGATAGAGGGTTACATCGAATCAGGATATGCAGAAAGAGTACCACTTGATGAAATTGCTATGGACGACTCTGCATGGTACCTTCCACATCACCCAGTGTATAATCCAAAAAAGCGAGACAAGGTCAGGATTGTGTTTGACTGCGCAGCCAAGCATTACGGAACCTGCTTAAACGATGCTCTTAAACAAGGCCCAGACTTAGTTAATGGTTTGGTCGGGGTCTTAAGTCGTTTTCGACGCGAGCGCATTGCTATCGTGGCCGATGTTCAAGCAATGTTCCACCCCTATGTGAGAACCACACATCAAGATCGCAATGCTTTTCGTTTTTTATGGTGGTCTGAGGGAGACTTGCATAAACAACCCGTTCCATACCGGATGTTAGTTCACATATTCGGAGCCACCTTGTCCCCGTGCATAGCAACATACTGCCTCAAAGAGACCGCTAATTGTTCGGAGGCGAATTTGATCCTCGCATCTGCGATATCATCCAAAAGGATTTTTACGTTGATGACTGCCTTACCTGCGTCAGCACAGTCGAACAGGCAAAAAATACTGTTGAAGGTCTTCGCCGTTTGCTGAAACTGGGTGGATTTAACTTAACAAAGTGGCTATCCAACGTCCCGGAGGCAGTTGAGTCAGTCCCTGAAATAGAAAGGGCGCCAACATTGAGCAATGTGTCGCTGGAAATAGACGGATCAGCGGGACAGAAGGTACTCGGTGTACAGTGGAATGTACTTAAAGATGAGTTTTACTTTGATGTGAAAATCCCGGAAAATGATCGAAGATTCACAAGGAGAATCATTCTTTCTTACATTAATTCCTTATATGATCCCCTTGGCTTCGTGGCACCAGTAATTCTGATTGCGAGAATCATGCAACAGCGTATAGTTCAGATGAATCTTGACTGGGATGATGAATTGCCAGAAGAGGAGAATGAACATTGGTAGTCATGCTTACAATAATTGGATGACCTAAGAAAGTTCTCTATTAAGAAAGTTATTTATTTTTTATTATATATTTATTTATTTATTTTAGGGATAGTAATTACGGGATTGATAACTCCGCTTTTTCCTATCACGAAGTCAACACGGAGTAGGGCAAAAAAGTTGATCGAATTGATAGCAAGCAAGCATACTCCATACTAAACATTCTTCTTCGTAGTATAGTTTACAGATTAGCTTTTGATATTAAATGAGATTATTACATTGAATAGTAAGAATATTACTCTTAAAAACTCTTTTGTGCTTTAAAACCAAGGCTATGAGCGTAAAAATAAAAAAAAACTGCAGTAAAAAAAATTTTTTTTAAATGCTTGCTATTGATGAAAATATAAATTATTTACTTATTATTTGATGTCAAACTGCTGTAAACTATTTGTGTACTTTCCTCGTGTAAAAATTTGATTATAAAAAAATTTTTTATACTTATAGGGGCTGATTTCATAACTAATTTGATTTTTTAAACACTTTAGGTTTCATATTTCAATGGTTTTTTTTTTCTTTTATTTCAGTTATGGACCGTGAGTCTGATTTAAATAAATAATTTGCACTATTATTCTTATATGTTTTTATTATTTATTTTTGCTTTCAAGTCAAAATGAAATTAAATAACACTATAATAATTACTTATAAAGAATTATAAATAAACAGATATTTTATATAACCTTTTGAAGTAATATCAACTGTTTGTTATATGGTTGATTTTTTATTGATAGATATAATTTAATGGTTCAATATGGATTAATAGGATAATCCTGATATTAAAACAGCGAGGTAAAATTGTAAAGCACAACAATCTGAAGAACTTAATGTGCTTAAAAAAAGCACAACTAATTTTTCCAGTGTGTAGCAAAATTTGTCAAATAAAGTTAATGATGAGCAGTGGTGATATTCAGTGGTTTGCATGGGTTTACATAATCCATTATTGAAATGTCACTAAGTTTAGCAAATCCATGTAATGAAGTCGGATCTCTTTTACAATCCATGAGGTCCATGATGTTTCTACGGACGAGGGGAAAGACTCGTCTAATCCTGCGCAGTCAGGTATTCGAAATTCAAATTGTTTTGGATCAAAAGGATTTACTTGGCGTTTCAAAATGCGTATGAAAGAAAACAATTTAGGTTATACAAATCTTTAGCCAGGAAACTATTTGAAATCAGATTTTACAATTTAACTAGAATTAAGCAATGATCTAGACCTTATTCAAATAGAATAAAAAAATAAATACAAAGATTAATGGAAAAACAAACGCAAACAGTATTACAAAACATACCTAATCCTACTCTAGCTAAATCAGCGTATAAACAAACACTAACCTAACCCTAAACTAGCTAAGCTAAAATTGACCAAGTAAAAAATGGATGAAAGAACTCTGGCGCTATAAACAGAAGGAAACAAAGCTTTTTAAGAACAAAATTCGCGCCGCGAGAGAACGAACAGAAAGAAAACAAATTACAATAATGATTAACTGAGTAAAAGAATTAGCGACGCGAGTTCAAAACCAACAAAAACGGTAAAGTGAAGTTTTAACGGAAACAAAAACAAATTTAAAACATATAATAGTCCTTTTGCCAAGCTGGAGGTTTTATTGTTCGCCGTCTTGACGGGACCTCACAGCTTGGCGCATCATCCGTCGCAACATCCTCGCCGCCTTGACTGCACTCGGTTGGTGCAGTCAAATCTGGAAAGTCTCTTGTCGAAATTGTTTCTTCACCGGACTCGAGCAAATGTAAACGTTGAATCGGCCTAGTCAAAAGTCCAGTTTTGGTTTTTAATTTAAATGTTCGCGTCAGACCATCTTTTCCTGGAATCGCCTGAACAATTTTTCCCATCGGCCAGGTGGGACGAGAAGTGTTTTCTTCCGTAATTAAACAGATGTCACCCACTTTGGGAGCAGCCTCTGTCGAATGCCATTTGTGACGAACCGCTAAGGAAGGCAAATATTCTTTTGACCACCGCTTCCAGAAGTGTTGCAACAAAAGTTGTAAATGAAAATATCTTCGACTCAATTTAACTTTTGACGAAATGGATGGAACAGATTTTAAAGCCCGACCAATTGCTAAATGACTTGGAGTAATCGCTTGAAGATTGTTTGGATCACTTCCCAAATATGTAAGTGGTCTTTGATTTAAAGCTGATTCGATGTCAGTCAAAATGGTATACAATTCGGTATAGTTCAATTTTGCTTTACCAAGAACCTTTTTTAAAGGCTCTTTCAACGATCGATTTAGTCTTTCATAAAATGCACCACGGTGTGGACTACGCTCGGTAATAAATTCCCAAATAATGTCATTTTCGGTAAGATATGATTGTATCAAATTATCCGCAATAACACTTTCACGAGTGGAAAATTTTAAAATCTGATTCGCTTTTTTAAAGGTCAATTGATTATCACTAATAATTTTGCGACACTTTCCACGGCGATTAATCATACGTTTCAAAGCAGATAAAAATTCTTCGGTAGACATATTATTTGTTAATTCGAGATGAATCATACGACTATGGGTACAGGTAAAGATACATATGTAAGTTTTTCTCATGGTTTTACAATCATATCCTTTTAGGTAAATTGGTCCGGTAAAATCAACGCCAACATCGGAAAACGCAAAAGCCGGACAAACCCGCTCTTCGGGAAGAATTCCCATCTTTTGTTGCAAGGGCTTTGTTTTAGCATGTCTACACACCACACACCGTTTACATACTCTTCTCACCTCTTCACGAATATGCAAGATATGGTACCTTTCCCTTAAAATAGCGATGGTTGTGTCTTGAGGAGAATGGTGATTCTTTTGATGGACGTGAAGGATCAATAGTTCCACCAACAAGTCTTTATTCGGAAGGATGATAGGATACTTGGTGTATTCTGGCAAATCGGAAAGTTTAAGTCGATCTCCTGCAATAATCAAATTTTTTTCGAAATCAAATTGCGGGTCCATATTTTTAAACCGACAGGACGAAGAAGGTTTTCCCGAACTCTGCAATTCAAAAAAATCATCCGTAAAATTACATTTTTGAACCAGAGAAAATAAGAAATACTCAGCGTTTTTGTACTCTTTAGGGCCTATAAGATCCGGTCTGCAGGTATGGTCAAGTTGTTTATTGACAGGATGCCTCCATCGCAAAATTCTGGCCACCAGACGAACTACTTTAGAGTAGCTCGAATATCCTCGAAAAAACTCTTCGTAAGGCAAAGTAGCAGACAATGCAAATGTTTTCACTTTAGCAGCTTCTTTGATACAAGCATCACTAGTGGAAGCTTCCAAAGAGCAATAACCACCGTGCTCCGAGGGCCACTCAGACTTATACTTACTAAGCCAAGGCGGACCTTGCCAGTAAAGTTGGTTTTCTTTCAAATTGGATAACTTCATTCCTCGGCTGTGCAGATCGGCGGGATTTTCAATTCCAACGCAATGACCCCAAACTGAGGAAGAAAAAGAGTCATGAATATCTTGTACTCTATTCTTGACGAAAGTCTTCCAAGAAGAACTAGGCTTAGAAATCCAAGCCAGCACGATTTTTGAATCCGACCACAAATATACTTCGTCGATAGTCCTTTGTGTCTTCAACGCATCTAAAACATAACGAACTAATTTAGCAAGACTATGAGCAGCCATCAATTCAAGTCGTGGGATCGATACCGGTTTCACAGGTGCCACCCTAGTTTTGGCCATTAAATATGATACTTTAATAGCGGTAGCAGATTCTATTCTTAAATAAGTGACGGCTGCATACGCATTTTCTGATGCATCACAAAATCCATGAATCTGAATGTTATATGGAGGTTTAACAGTTAAGAAAGGACATCTGGGGACTTTAATACTTTCAATTTCCGACAATTCCTCTACCCATTCTTGATATTCCTTGGTGTTATCTTCTGGCAATGGCTCATCCCAAGAAAGTTTTTTCTGCCATAGCTTCTGGATTAAGATCTTTGCCCGAATAGTGAATGCTGCCAAGAATCCAAATAAATCAAATATCTGACCAACTTTACTTAAAACCGATTTCTTCGTAACAATTGCATCAAATTTTAATAGTTTTTCACTAACCTTGCAATAAAAGTAATCTTTCAAAGTGTCCCATTTTAATCCAAGAGAAGCGGCTTCACCAAAGTCTTTATTATCGAAGTCCAAAACTAGATTAGGCAACCTTTGTTCTTCTGGAATGCAAGATAAAACTTCCGCGGAGTTAGAAGCAAACTTCAAAATTTCCCAACCTCCAGATCGGAAAAAATCAACCAAATCACTTTGCATTTTTACCACCTCCTCAACCGTATCACCACCGAAATGAATATCGTCCATGTACATATTTTGCACCAACCAATCATGAATATGGGTGCCGTATCGCGAAACAATATTATCAGAAAGGGAATGACATAAAACAGATTGAATGGCAAGAAACGGACTGGAAGTTACACCAAACATCAACCTTTGCATAGCATAAATCTTTGGTTGAACATTTGAATCACAATCTCGCCAGAGATATAACTGATATCGCTGATGATCGGGAATGACAGCGGTTTGACAGAACATTTTCCGAAGATCTCCGTTAAGAGCAAATTTGTGCATTCGAAATCTCAAAAGAACGGCAGCAATATCAGGAAGTAGATTAGGACCTTTCAGCAAACAATCATTCAAAGAGTTACCATTGGGATCTTTAGCACTGGCATCAAAAACAATTCGGACCTTTGTCGAAGAGCTTGACTCTTTAAAAACAGGATGATGAGGAACATAATACCTTGGTTTGTCTTCAATAGCCTTTAATTCTTCTTTTGTTAATTCTCTAGCAAACCCACACTTAACATAATCCTCAATCGCCGTTTTGTAGGCAGCACGCTTCAGCTCATCTCGTTTTAAGCTTTTCTCGCAAGAAATTAAACGTGTTCTTGCTTGGGAGTAATTGGAGAGTAACTCTGGAGAGTTTTCCTTGAAGGGTAAGGCAACAACATACCTATTGTTACTAAAACTAACAGACTTTTCGAAAGAACGTACAGCTTCTCTCTCCTCCTTTGTATAAACATCATTTTTCTCAACGAGACCAATAGATTCCATATTCCAAAATCCTTCCAATAGTTTCTCGAGCTTAGACCATGGAGAGGCATCAGTTGCAGTCAAAGCCATGCATTTACGACTTTCTTTCGTTTCCAAACGTTGAATGTGAAAGGGTCCCGCTAAAACCCATCCAAACATGGTGTCTATGGCATAAGGTGCCGTTTCCGCAACATCTGGACCGACAATGCTTCCCTGCATTAACTGAAAGTAGTATCTGCCTCCAAGCAGTACGTCAATTTTTGCTGTTCTTCTCGGAAATGGATCAGCCAATTTTAATCCCTTTAAATGAGAACAATAATCACTATCAAAGTCAACTGGGTGTAAAGGGGAGCAGATCGAACCACTCTGGACATGAGCTTCAACATGGAATTTTTCTTGACTGTCAGCTTCAATGGGACAAAGCAGGAAACGCACAAGATTCATGTGGTGAATACTGGAGCTACCTCCGAAACCTTCAATGTTCAAAAAATCGGTTCTGGTAGAATCAATTCCCAAGTCATCAACCACCTTTTTTGTCACGAAACTTTTTTGAGAAAAAGAATCAAAACCAACCCTTACCAGTTTTTCTTTCGTTCCATATTTAATTTTGGCAAGAGCAGTAGGTAACAACGTTTCCAATTCATTATCCGAAAATTTGGAAGGTGCACCGGCTAAAACCCGAACTGTAGCAATCAGGGCGTTTGACTTCATCGGTTCTTCTTTTGACTTAGGATCAATGTGCAAAAGAGAATGGTGCGGTTTCCCACAGTTCGGTACAGCACATTTAGCGGAACATTTACGGAAGATCAGCGGATGACCAGGCGTTCCTTTACACTTAAGGCATTTAAAGCAAACCATACCTGGCATCTTCATCAATTCTTCTAATCTTCCGGAAGGTGTAAGTCCTTTGAATTTCGGACAAGCAATCAATCCATGTTTTTCCGAACATAAAACGCAAACTTCAAAGCTGGCTTGGGTTACCAAAGCTTGGGCAGAAGAAGGCCACAACTTTTTTAGCTCTTTTAAAGGTTTGGCCCCTTTGGAATTTATTTTGGGGTCACCCCTACTTACCAGAGCCTCCAAAGCGGCAAGCTCAGCAGTGAGAAACTCGATCAACTTCACCGAAGATGGAGCCTCATCCTTTTCAATTAAAGGGGAGATATGCCGAATCCATCTCTCCTCCAGCGACTTGGAAAGTTGACCCTCTACAATTTGTGTGAGAACCTGGTCCCAACTCACCTGATGCCTCTCTAATATTGCCTTCTTAGCGACGACTTTATCGAGAAGTGCGCGTAACTGTTTAGGTTCGTGATTAATTTTCTTTCCGTTTAATAATTCTTGAACATGACTACGAATAATTGCTTGTTTACGGCCGAAGCGCTTCTTGAGTGCTGCAACGGCAGCGTCATAGTTTTCAGCTGTAGTGGGATAACTTTCCAAAGAACCTGCAGCGGCTCCCTTTAAAGCGCTTTTCAAGTAAGACATTTTATAAAATTTGCTTACCCGGCGATTTTCGTGAATCAGTGGCGAAAATGCATCCCAGAACGTCGGAAACAACAATGGGTCACCATTATAAGTGGGCGGGATGATTCCACTCGGAAGACAAGAAGCATGCTTTTCCTCTTCGTGGAGCGCCTTTAATTCTGAAATATAAGAGTTTGCCACAAGCAGCTCACTTAAACAAAGCTCCTTAGTATGTTTTAAATTACTTAAAATGGGTTCTCGCATTTCTTCTTCCAGTTGATCAACTTTCTCACAAACAAAGCTACGCAAATCATTCATAGCTCCCTCTACGGCCTTAACCATCACTTCAATCTCATGAAAGGGGCGATAGTTTTCCCGTCGACTACGCAGACCTTGAATCAAATCGAGTGCTTCGTCATCTAGTCGGCGAAATTTACGCTGAACAGCTTCTGGAGAACTACAATTAGAAGACGTTTTCCCACCTTGCAATTGAAGATCAGCCATGAAACGAACCATATCAAATCGTTCTTCTTTAGCCCTCTGACGAATTTCCTCCAATTTTAATTTAAATCGTCGTTCGGCAGCTTCATGATGCTGTTGCTGTTGTTCCTGATATTGTCGCTGTTGCTCTTGATACTGTCGCTGTTGCTCTTGCATCATTTGAAACATCAGTAAAAACTCGCTTTTATTGGAAGTTCCAGTTCCTTCTTTATTAGCAGAATCCATAACGACAAACTTATCAATAAACTCAATTTCAGCAGCAAACTTTAAATTGTTTTGTGTTGTCAATTAACAAAACTCAATTAACAAAACCAAATTGTTTTGTATTGTCAATTAACAAAACTCAATTTCAGCAACAAAACTTTAAATTGTTTTGTGTTGTCAATTAACAAAACTCAATTAACAATTAACAAAATTAACAAAATAAATTGTTTTGTATTGTTTCTACGGACGAGGGGAAAGACTCGTCTAATCCTGCGCAGTCAGGTATTCGAAATTCAAATTGTTTTGGATCAAAAGGATTTACTTGGCGTTTCAAAATGCGTATGAAAGAAAACAATTTAGGTTATACAAATCTTTAGCCAGGAAACTATTTGAAATCAGATTTTACAATTTAACTAGAATTAAGCAATGATCTAGACCTTATTCAAATAGAATAAAAAAATAAATACAAAGATTAATGGAAAAACAAACGCAAACAGTATTACAAAACATACCTAATCCTACTCTAGCTAAATCAGCGTATAAACAAACACTAACCTAACCCTAAACTAGCTAAGCTAAAATTGACCAAGTAAAAAATGGATGAAAGAACTCTGGCGCTATAAACAGAAGGAAACAAAGCTTTTTAAGAACAAAATTCGCGCCGCGAGAGAACGAACAGAAAGAAAACAAATTACAATAATGATTAACTGAGTAAAAGAATTAGCGACGCGAGTTCAAAACCAACAAAAACGGTAAAGTGAAGTTTTAACGGAAACAAAAACAAATTTAAAACATATAATAGTCCTTTTGCCAAGCTGGAGGTTTTATTGTTCGCCGTCTTGACGGGACCTCACAGCTTGGCGCATCATCCGTCGCAACACATGAAGTCTTGAGACCTCTCTATCTTTGTATAATGGGGGAACCTATTGTTAATGTTTTCCACACAAAAGGAAACCTGTTCTTAAAATTTCGAATCGCATCACTGGTGATGGGGACTGCAAAAGTAGGTTCATATTAGTATGACATAAAATAAAAGATTTATTTTTAACAATTTTATGTCATATTTGCTTAAGTTGATACAGTTGCAAGTCATAATTTTATTATCTTTTTGTAGCGAGAGTTATAGGTTATTGTTAAAAGTTTAATTTTACTATGAATAGATAATGTCTAAATAGGAAAAAATGGTAATGGATTGGAAGAAAAAAATTGTGCACAACCGGTGAGAAGAGATTAGTAAACTTTTAGAGTACTGTTACTTTTTTAACATTACAATTTTAAATACTACCATTTGAAAAAGTTTTGATGCATTGTTTTAATTTACTAAAAGTTTTTATAAAAATTTATTTTTTACCCTAAAAATTATGGAGCAAGTTAAGAATTCGCCCTCGCTGCTTAAAACTCTTTTTTCTAATTTTTAAATTCTCTCGTTTTCCACTCGCTTCTCTCTCTCTCTCGTACACTCTCTCTCTCGTTCCTTCTCACTCTTTCTCCCTCTGCTCTCTGTTGCTCCTTATAAGAAAGGAAATTGTAGAGCTCCGCAAATGCTTTACGAGATTAAAATAACCACGGTTGGGTGAATAATTTACAAGGAATTTAATTCGTTTTTTTCGAACGACATAATCTTATCCATAAGCGATTACTTTGCAAGAAACAACAATATATTAATATGATGCTAAAAAAGTTGTTTTTGTTTTTGAAAAAAACAAAGTTTATCGCTTAGCCTACTTTACAAGAAACAATTAAAAACTATAGTTGGGCTAAGTAAAATAATACTTTTTTTTTATTTTTTTAATTTAATTTATCAATAATAAAGTTATAAACTCGTTTTTAAGCCTTCATTCTCGATGGTGTTAAAAATTGGCGAATTCTTTGCAAGAAGTAAGAGCTGGGCGAATGCTTTACAAGATGAAAATAATCGCAGTTGAGCGAATAATTTACAAGAAATACATTTCGTTTTTTCAAATGACATAATCTTAACAATCAGCAAATTTTTTGCAAGAAACAACAAATATATTAATATGATGCTAAAAAAGTTGTTATATTTTGATTTTGAAAAAACAAAGTTAATCGCTTAGCCTGCTTTACAAGAAACAATTAAAAACATTAGTTGGGCGAAGTAAAATTTTACCATTTTTTGTTAAAAAATTAAAATTTGATCAATAATAAAGTTATAAACTCGTTTTTAAGCCTTCATTCTCGATGGTGTTAAAAATTGGCGAGTTCTTAACAAAAAGTAAGAGCTGGGCGAATGCTTTACAAGATGAAAATAATCGCGGTTGGGCGAATAATTTACAAGGAATCCATTTCGTTTTTTCTAACGACATAATCTTATCCATAAGCGATTACTTTGCAAGAAACAATAAATAAATTAATATGATGCTAAAAAAGTTGTTATATTTTGTTTTTGAAAAAAACAAAGTTAATCGCTTAGCCTACTTTACAAAAAACAATTAAAAACTATAGTTGGGCTAAGTAAAATATTACCATTTTTTGTTAAAAAATTAAAATTTGATCAATAATAAAGTTATAAACTCGTTTTCAAGCCTTCAATCTCAATGGTGTAAAAAATTGGCGAATTCTTTACAAGAAGTAAGAGCTGGGCGAATGCTTTACAAGATGAGAATAATCGCGGTTGGGCGAATAATTTACAAGGAATACAATTCGTTTCTTTCGAACGACATAATCTTATCCATAAGCGATTACTTTGCAAGGAACAACAAATAAAATAATATGATGCTAAAAAAGTTGTTATATTTTGTTTTTGAAAAAAACAAAGTTAATCGCTTAGCCTGCTTTACAAGAAACAATTACAAACTATAGTTGGACGAAATAAAATATTACCATTTTTTGTTAAAAAATTAAAATTTGATCAATAATAAAGTTATAAACTCGTTTTTAAGCCTTCAATCTCGATGGTGTAAAAAATTGGCGAATTCTTTACAAGAAGTAAGAGCTGGGCGAATGCTTTACAAGATGAAAATAATCGCGGTTGGGCGAATAATTTACAAGGAATACATTTCGTTTTTTCAAATGACATAATCTTAACAATCAGCAAATTCTTTGCAAGAAACAACAAATAAATTAATATGATTCTAAAAAAGTTGTTATATTTTGATTTTGAAAAAAACAAATTTAATCACTTAGCCTACTTTACAAGAAACAATTAAAAACTATAGTTGGGCGAAGTAAAATATTACCATTTTTTGTTAAAAAATTAAAATTTGATCAATAATAATGTTATAAACTCGTTTTTAAGCCTTCATTCTCGATGGTGTTAAAAATTGGCGAATTCTTAACAAAAAGTAAGAGCTGGGCGAATGCTTTACAAGATGAAAATAATCGCGGTTGGGCGAATAATTTACAAGGAATACAATTCGTTTCTTTCGAACGACATAATCTTATCCATAAGCGATTACTTTGCAAGAAACAACAAATATATTAATATGATGCTAAAAAAGTTGTTATATTTTGATTTTGAAAAAAACAAAGTTAATCGCTTAGCCTGCTTTACAAGAAACAATTAAAAACTATAATTGGGCTAAGTAAAATAATACTTTTTTTTATTTTTTTAATTTAATTTATCAATAATAAAGTTATAAACTCGTTTTCAAGCCTTCATTCTCGATGGTGTAAAAAATTGGCGAATTCTTTACAAGAAGTAAGAGCTGGGCGAATGCTTTACAAGATGAAAATAATCGCGGTTGGGCGAATAATTTACAAGGAATACATTTCGTTTTTTCAAATGACATAATCCTAACATCAGCAAATTTTTTGCAAGAAACAACAAATAAATTAATATGATTCTAAAAAAGTTGTTATATTTTGTTTTTGAAAAAAACAAAGTTAATCGCTTAGCCTACTTTACAAGAAACAATTAAAAACTATAATTGAGCTAAGTAAAATATTATTTTTTTTATTTTTTTAATTTAATTTATCAATAATAAAGTTATAAACTCGTTTTCAAGCCTTCATTCTCGATGGTGTAAAAAATTGGCGAATTCTTTACAAGAAGTAAGAGCTGGGCGAATGCTTTACAAGATGAAAATAATCGCGGTTGGGCGAATAATTTACAAGGAATACAATTCGCTTTTTTCGAACGACATAAACTTATCAATCAGAAAATACTTTGCAAGAAACAACAAATATATTAATATGATGCTAAAAAAGTTGTTATATTTTGATTTTGAAAAAAACAAAGTTTATCGCTTAGCCTGCTTTACAAAAAACAATTAAAAACTATAATTGGGCTAAGTAAAATAATACTTTTTTTTATTTTTTTAATTTAATTTATCAATAATAAAGTTATAACCTCGTTTTTAAGCCTTCATTCTCGATGGTGTTAAAAATTGGCGAGTTCTTAACAAAAAGTAAGAGCTGGGCGAATGCTTTACAAGATGAAAGTAATCGCGGTTGGGCGAATAATTTACAAGGAATACATTTCGTTTTTTTCGAACGACGTAAATCGAACGACGTAAATCGAAATGACATAATCTTATCCATAAGCGATTACTTTGCAAGAAACAACAAACAAATTAATATGATGCTAAAAAAGTTATTATTTTTTGATTTTGAAAAAAACAAAGTTAATCGCTTAGCTCACGTTACAAGTAACAAATAAAAACTATTATTCTTGATAAGCATGTGGTTCCAAAGATCATGGAGCGTGTTCGAATGGAAAATTATACAATTGCTACTGCTTACAACAAACAATGTCGACTTCGACGTGTAAAGTAGTGCGCTCATCAAGGATCGATCTTGTTTCTCTTTTTTTACCATTTATACGTACAACCTGCCTTACGACTTTCACAAAAATTGCTAATGTAGACGCTCTTGCATTGTTGCACTCTTCTGAAAACTGGAACAAGTTTGAGGGACTTTAAGTTAAGACATGATTGCAATTTTAAGGTATCTCCAGACTTTGAGGTTGATGCTCAGTCACGTTAAGACGATGACCCGCTTTTCATGTAAATAACCAAGAGGCCACACGTGAGCTGGGAGTCTACAATACCAATATACCTTTGTTATTTGCTAACCTTATTTTATCTTGAGGTGAAACTTGATAGATCGCTCACGTTCCATCACTATTTTAGAGGCGTTGCGCATGGAACTATTTTCGTGTGTCACGCTGTTGAAGCAACTTGTAGGCTCAGGATCGGGCAATGGTGCCCAAAACACTGCCCACAGCTGCCCTATCTCTTGTCTATTCAACAGCTGACAAGTAGCAGAGCACTGCAATAGATGCTGACTGTGGTTTATTCATTGGGTATCAAATGCCAGCCTAAAAGACTAAAATCTAAATGCTTGTTTTGTGTGCTGTGCAAAAATTGCTTAACAATCTTGCCAAATTAGCATCCGTGCGACTCAGTAGATGAAGCATCTTAATGCTCTTATAAGTTTATATAAACATGAACAGTAAAACGATAATTTGTTTTATTTTTAGCATTATGACAGTGTTTCTCAAACTGTGTGCCGCGGAAAAGATTAAAGTGTGCCGCAAAATTTTCGTGTATAAACAGAAAGCCATAGAGTCTTGGTCTACAGATGATTTATGTTTTTTACATGTATATAATTTTAGTATTGTTAAAAATCTTAAATATGGGCTGCTTCAGTAAATATGTAAAAGGAAAGAGGTCATTTGCATAAAGTTGTTTGTTTTTTGGGATATTCAAAGTTGGGACTCGAGGGAAGGATTCCCAAAAATTGGTGTTCTCTAAAAGAAAAAGGTTTGGATCTCGTGTTTCCCTTATTTTCCCAAAATCATAGTGATCTCTAAAAAAAAGGTCTTTACTTTGATTTAATCTCTAATTTCGCTATCTATCTTTCAAAATCATAGTGTTCTCTAAAAAACATATACAGCAAATGAAACTACGTATATGCGGTATTTTCAAGGGGAGCCCGAGGCAAATGCCTCATTCGCCTCAACCTATATCCACCACTGCCAGTATCAAAACAATTTTGTGGGCACACTCTTTCATTAGGTATTGCTGCTATCATATATTGAATATAATTTCTGTATGTAAAGTTGAAGAGTGTATTAAGTAGGCTTTCGCCTTTATGAAGTAAGGTGCCGCAGGCAAACTCAGAATTTATTAGTGTGCCGTAGTGAAAAAAGTTTGAAAAGCACTGCATTAGATACACGCACAAAACTGTTAATCACCGTCGGCATTTTGTGGATCCTCAAGGTATCCACACAAATATTATTGATAATACTGTATGTAGGGACAATTTAAGGGAAAACTTAGAAGAATGCAAGGATGTCGACGAACTTTTCTTGCTTCATACATTGACAAATTTTTGTGGAGGAGAAATAGAACCAAAGAGAGAGTATTGCCCGATATATTGCAAGCAATTACAGGACAATATTCACTGTAAATCTACCTTTTTTGTGTTACAATTTTTGTTTGGAATAAATTTTTTTGATAAATAAAATATTGTTGTTCGTTGTTAAAACTGATGTTATTATGCAGAAATATCAAAAAAAGTCTAGCATATAAAACAAAGATTTTTCATACATACGTATAAAACTTTTATTCATTTACGTATAGCATTTTAGCGTTTAGTATAAAGTAGGCTTTGTATACTTTCGACTAAAACCAATAAATGGATGGAAAAGTAGTTGTTACCACATCAGCGCATCAGGGACATGCAGGTAGTGGCGATTATTTTATTTGCGCCGAAAATTGGCATGAAGTAACTTGGCTTGGAAGTCCGAAAACAAAATTTGCAAGCAAGTCCATCTAGCCGCAGTGGACTCGTTATTTGGGTTGCGGCAAGTTGTCCTAGGCCCGTCCGCATGGATTTAAGCATAACCCAAGCTGTTTTGGAATGGGACGGGACTATTTGGCGAAGCCTTTTTGGCTCGGCCGTTTAGGCGCCAGCCATTGTGGCAGTGTGTCGTTTTCTTATTCGTAAAATCTTGAAAATTTTAGGGTTTAGGGTTTAGCGGTTAGGTTAGGGTTAGGGTAATTGATTATACTGTTTTATTCAAACCTTCCTGCTAATTTCAAATACACTGGCGCGAAAAAGGCCGCGCTAAAACGGCCGCGCCAAAACCGTTTTATCAAATAGTCCCTACCCGTTTTGGAAACGCTGTTTCGAACGAGCGGGGTATCGGTTATGTGCTGGTAATAAAAGCACGAATTTGTAATGTACTCTCATATTACTCCGTATCCGATCTATGATTTATCTACTGAGTCGCACGGATGCTAATTTGGCAAGACTGTTAAGCAATTTTTGCACAGCACACAAAACAAGCATTTAGATTTTAGTCTTTTAGGCTGGCATTTGATACCCAATAAATAAACCACAGTCAGCATCTATTGCAGTGCTCTGCTACTTGTCAGCTGTTGAATAGACAAGAGATAGGGCAGCTGTGGGCAGTGTTTTGGGCACCATTGCCCGATCCTGAGCCTATAAATTCACTAAATACAAATAAGTCAAATGCTCTTTTTATCTCTCCTAAACAAAACATACCTCCACTTGAAATAAACGTTAATTGTCCATTAGGTATAATAAAGTCAGTAAACAAAGCCAAATACCTAGGAATTAACTTAAACAACAAACTAAATTTTCGAGATCATATCAAATTAATAGAAATGAAGATAGCTAGATCGGTAGGCATTTTAAATAAACTAAAACATTATCTCAACAAACCCTCTTTAAAAAAACTATATCATTCTTTAATTAGTTCACATATAAATTATGGTCTTCTTGTTTGGGGCAGCACATATCCTTCATACCTTACAAAATTAATAAAACTACAAAATAAAGCCATTCGAATTGTTAACAAAAGTCATTGGTTAGATTCCGTCTCACCGATTTATTTGGAAAATAATATCCTCCCTTTAAGACTGCAAATCAACTTTGAAATAGCCAAATTTATTCACTTTAACTTTCAAAATCGTTGGCCTCCCAATTTCAAATTCAACTTAACAACTTTTTTTAAATTGGTAAAAGATTCACATAACCGTAGAACCAGATCAACTCATTCATACCAATTAATGATCCCACTCTTTAAAACCAACAAAACGCAACGATCCATTAAATATACAGGACCGTCAATCTGGAACAAAATCCCAATAGAAATTCGTCATCTAAACTTGCCTAAATTTAAAAAAGAATATAAAAAACGTCTATTTACCATAAAATAATCTATTTAATCAGACATGCGGTCAACTTGGAGGCTGGATTGATGACTGTCAAGTATCCCGTATATTTAATATTGAATTTTTATAAATTACATAATAGCGATCTGTAGTTGATTTTTTTTTAAATAATTTCATACGATTTTTTTTTTTGTTTTTGGTTTGTTGTTTTGTTTTCCTTTATTTGTACAAGGTTGGTTGCAGACATGAAGACCTCACGTTTCCTTCGCAACCATCCTGTCGCTTTATTTATTTGTAATTTCTTACTTCTTTACTATTATTTTCATTTACTTTTCTTGCTGTGTCACTTGGAGGCGTTTTGTCCTTTTTGTTTCCTAAGCGACAATAAATAATCTGAAATCTAAATCTAAATCTAAATCTACAAGTTGCTTCAACAGCGTGACACACGAAAATAGTTCCATGCGCAACGCCTCTAAAATAGTGATGGAACGTGAGCGATCTATCAAGTTTCACCTCAAGATAAAATAAGGTTAGCAAATAACAAAGGTATATTGGTATTGTAGACTCCCAGCTCACGTGTGGCCTCTTGGTTATTTACATGAAAAGCGGGTCATCGTCTTAACGTGACTGAGCATCAACCTCAAAGTCTGGAGATACCTTAAAATTGCAATCATGTCTTAACTTAAAGTCCCTCAAACTTGTTCCAGTTTTCAGAAGAGTGCAACAATGCAAGAGCGTCTACATTAGCAATTTTTGTGAAAGTCGTAAGGCAGGTTGTACGTATAAATGGTAAAAAAAGAGAAACAAGATCGATCCTTGATGAGCGCACTACTTTACACGTCGAAGTCGACATTGTTTGTTGTAAGCAGTAGCAATTGTATAATTTTCCATTCGAACACGCTCCATGATCTTTGGAACCACATGCTTATCAAGAATAATAGTTTTTATTTGTTACTTGTAACGTGAGCTAAGCGATTAACTTTGTTTTTTTCAAAATCAAAAAATAATAACTTTTTTAGCATCATATTAATTTGTTTGTTGTTTCTTGCAAAGTAATCGCTTATGGATAAGATTATGTCATTTCGATTTACGTCGTTCGATTTACGTCGTTCGAAAAAAACGAAATGTATTCCTTGTAAATTATTCGCCCAACCGCGATTACTTTCATCTTGTAAAGCATTCGCCCAGCTCTTACTTTTTGTTAAGAACTCGCCAATTTTTAACACCATCAAGAATGAAGGCTTAAAAACGAGGTTATAACTTTATTATTGATAAATTAAATTAAAAAAATAAAAAAAATAATATTTTACTTAGCTCAATTATAGTTTTTAATTGTTTTTTGTAAAGTAGGCTAAGCGATTAACTTTGTTTTTTTCAAAACAAAAAATAACAACTTTTTTAGCATCACATTAATATAATTGTTGTTTCTTGCAAAGTATTTTCTGATTGATAAGTTTATGTCGTTCGAAAAAAGCGAATTGTATTCCTTGTAACTTATTCGCCCAACCGCGATTATTTTCATCTTGTAAAGCATTCGCCCAGCTCTTACTTCTTGTAAAGAATTCGCCAATTTTTTACACCATCGAGAATGAAGGCTTGAAAACGAGTTTATAACTTTATTATTGATAAATTAAATTAAAAAAATAAAAAAAATAATATTTTACTTAGCTCAATTATAGTTTTTAATTGTTTCTTGTAAAGTAGGCTAAGCGATTAACTTTGTTTTTTTCAAAAACAAAATATAACAACTTTTTTAGAATCATATTAATTTATTTGTTGTTTCTTGCAAAAAATTTGCTGATGTTAGGATTATGTCATTTGAAAAAACGAAATGTATTCCTTGTAAATTATTCGCCCAACCGCGATTATTTTCATCTTGTAAAGCATTCGCCCAGCTCTTACTTCTTGTAAAGAATTCGCCAATTTTTAACACCATCGAGAATGAAGGCTTGAAAACGAGTTTATAACTTTATTATTGATAAATTAAATTAAAAAAATAAAAAAAAGTATTATTTTACTTAGCCCAATTATAGTTTTTAATTGTTTCTTGTAAAGCAGGCTAAGCGATTAACTTTGTTTTTTTCAAAATCAAAATATAACAACTTTTTTAGCATCATATTAATATATTTGTTGTTTCTTGCAAAGTAATCGCTTATGGATAAGATTATGTCGTTCGAAAGAAACGAAATGTATTCCTTGTAAATTATTCGCCCAACCGCGATTATTCTCATCTTGTAAAGCATTCGCCCAGCTCTTACTTCTTGTAAAGAATTCGCCAATTTTTTACACCATCGAGAATGAAGGCTTGAAAACGAGTTTATAACTTTATTATTGATAAATTAAATTAAAAAAATAAAAAAAATAATATTTTACTTAGCTCAATTATAGTTTTTAATTGTTTCTTGTAAAGTAGGCTAAGCGATTAACTTTGTTTTTTTCAAAAACAAAATATAACAACTTTTTTAGAATCATATTAATTTATTTGTTGTTTCTTGCAAAAAATTTGCTGATGTTAGGATTATGTCATTTGAAAAAACGAAATGTATTCCTTGTAAATTATTCGCCCAACCGCGATTATTTTCATCTTGTAAAGCATTCGCCCAGCTCTTACTTCTTGTAAAGAATTCGCCAATTTTTTACACCATCGAGAATGAAGGCTTGAAAACGAGTTTATAACTTTATTATTGATAAATTAAATTAAAAAAATAAAAAAAAGTATTATTTTACTTAGCCCAATTATAGTTTTTAATTGTTTCTTGTAAAGCAGGCTAAGCGATAAACTTTGTTTTTTTCAAAATCAAAATATAACAACTTTTTTAGCATCATATTAATATATTTGTTGTTTCTTGCAAAGTAATCGCTTATGGATAAGATTATGTCGTTCGAAAGAAACGAATTGTATTCCTTGTAAATTATTCGCCCAACCGCGATTATTTTCATCTTGTAAAGCATTCGCCCAGCTCTTACTTTTTGTTAAGAATTCGCCAATTTTTAACACCATCGAGAATGAAGGCTTAAAAACGAGTTTATAACATTATTATTGATCAAATTTTAATTTTTTAACAAAAAATGGTAATATTTTACTTCGCCCAACTATAGTTTTTAATTGTTTCTTGTAAAGTAGGCTAAGTGATTAAATTTGTTTTTTTCAAAATCAAAATATAACAACTTTTTTAGAATCATATTAATTTATTTGTTGTTTCTTGCAAAGAATTTGCTGATTGTTAAGATTATGTCATTTGAAAAAACGAAATGTATTCCTTGTAAATTATTCGCCCAACCGCGATTATTTTCATCTTGTAAAGCATTCGCCCAGCTCTTACTTCTTGTAAAGAATTCGCCAATTTTTTACACCATCGAGATTGAAGGCTTAAAAACGAGTTTATAACTTTATTATTGATCAAATTTTAATTTTTTAACAAAAAATGGTAATATTTTATTTCGTCCAACTATAGTTTGTAATTGTTTCTTGTAAAGCAGGCTAAGCGATAAACTTTGTTTTTTTCAAAAACAAAATATAACAACTTTTTTAGCATCATATTATTTTATTTGTTGTTCCTTGCAAAGTAATCGCTTATGGATAAGATTATGTCGTTCGAAAGAAACGAATTGTATTCCTTGTAAATTATTCGCCCAACCGCGATTATTCTCATCTTGTAAAGCATTCGCCCAGCTCTTACTTCTTGTAAAGAATTCGCCAATTTTTTACACCATTGAGATTGAAGGCTTAAAAACGAGTTTATAACTTTATTATTGATCAAATTTTAATTTTTTAACAAAAAATGGTAATATTTTACTTAGCCCAACTATAGTTTTTAATTGTTTCTTGTAAAGTAGGCTAAGCGATTAACTTTGTTTTTTTCAAAAACAAAATATAACAACTTTTTTAGCATCATATTAATTTATTTATTGTTTCTTGCAAAGTAATCGCTTATGGATAAGATTATGTCGTTAGAAAAAACGAAATGGATTCCTTGTAAATAATTCGCCCAACCGCGATTATTTTCATCTTGTAAAGCATTCGCCCAGCTCTTACTTTTTGTTAAGAACTCGCCAATTTTTAACACCATCGAGAATGAAGGCTTAAAAACGAGTTTATAACTTTATTATTGATCAAATTTTAATTTTTTAACAAAAAATGGTAAAATTTTACTTCGCCCAACTAATGTTTTTAATTGTTTCTTGTAAAGCAGGCTAAGCGATTAACTTTGTTTTTTCAAAATCAAAATATAACAACTTTTTTAGCATCATATTAATTTATTGGTTGTTTCTTACAAAAAATTTGCTGATTGTTAAGATTATGTCATTTGAAAAAACGAAATGTATTTCTTGTAAATTATTCGCTCAACCGCGATTATTTTCATCTTGTAAAGCATTCGCCCAGCTCTTACTTCTTGCAAAGAATTCGCCAATTTTTAACACCATCGAGAATGAAGGCTTAAAAACGAGTTTATAACTTTATTATTGATAAATTAAATTAAAAAAATAAAAAAAAAGTATCATTTTACTTAGCCCAACTATAGTTTTTAATTGTTTCTTGTAAAGTAGGCTAAGCGATAAACTTTGTTTTTTTCAAAAACAAAAACAACAACTTTTTTAGCATCATATTAATATATTGTTGTTTCTTGCAAAGTAATCGCTTATGGATAAGATTATGTCGTTCGAAAAAAACGAATTAAATTCCTTGTAAATTATTCACCCAACCGTGGTTATTTTAATCTCGTAAAGCATTTGCGGAGCTCTACAATTTCCTTTCTTATAAGGAGCAACAGAGAGCAGAGGGAGAAAGAGTGAGAAGGAACGAGAGAGAGAGTGTACGAGAGAGAGAGAGAAGCGAGTGGAAAACGAGAGAATTTAAAAATTAAAAAAAAGAGTTTTAAGCAGCGAGGGCGAATTCTTAACTTGCTCCGAATTTGATCTTTTTTACTATCGGCCGTCACATTCATTTTAAAAACTTTTTTCTTCTCTCATTTACAAACCTTCTCTCGTTTTCGCTACTCTCACTCACTTTTCTCTTTTCTTTCTCTTTTAAGTAAACGATAATCGGTCATACGGGCAAGCTAAGCTTTGATAAATAAAATACTTCAAACATCTTTTTTATATTTTTTATCACATTCTTTTAAATTAGTAAACACGGACAACGTGATTTTAAACCTAAATGTTCACTTTAAATGCAGTTTTGTTTTGATTTGTGCGACGGCTTACAGTAGAACAAATGATGATCGGTGATCTGGTCAAGTTAAGCTTTGATAAATAAAATACTTCAAACATATTGTTGATAATTTTTATCACATTGTTTTAAATTAGTAAACATGGACAACGTGATTTTAAACCTAAATGTTCACTTTAAATGCAGTTTTAGTTTTGATTTGTGCGACGGCTTACAGTAAAACAGATGATGATCGGTGATCTGGTCAAGCTAAGCTTTGATAAATAAAATACTTCAAACATATTGTTGATAATTTTTATCACATGATTTTAAATTAGTAAACATGGACAACGTGATTTTAAATCTAAATATTCACTTTAAATGCAGTTTTAGTTTTGATTTGTGCGCAGATGATGATCGGTGATTTGGTCAAGCTAAGCTTTGATAAATAAAATACTTCAAACATATTGTTGATAATTTTTATCACATGATTTTAAATTAGTAAACATGGACAACGTGATTTTAAACCTAAATGTTCACTTTAAATGCAGTTTTAGTTTTGATTTGTGCGACGGCTTACAGTAAAACAGATGATGATCGGTGATCTGGTCAAGTTAAGCTTTGATAAATAAAATACTTCAAACATTTTGTTAATAATTTTTATCACATGATTTTAAATTAGTAAACATGGACAACGTGATTTTAAACCTAAATATTCACTTTAAATGCAGTTTTAGTTTTGATTTGTGCGACGGCTTACAGTAAAACAGATGATGATCGGTGATCTGGTCAAGCTAAGCTTTGATAAATAAAATACTTCAAACATATTGTTGATAACTTTTATCACATGATTTTAAATTAGTAAACATGGACAACGTGATTTTAAACCTAAATATTCACTTTAAATGCAGTTTTAGTTTTGATTTGTGCGACGGCTTACAGTAAAACAAATGATGATCGGTGATCTGGTCAAGCTAAGCTTTGATAAATAAAATACTTCAAACATAATGTTAATAATTTTTATCACATGATTTTAAATTAGTAAACATGGACAACGTGATTTTAAACCAAAACATTCACTTTAAATGCAGTTTTAGTTTTGATTTGTGCGACGGCTTACAGTAAAACAGATGATGATCGGTGATCTGGTCAAGCTAAGCTTTGATAAATAAAATACTTCAAACATATTGTTGATAATTTTTATCACATGATTTTAAATTAGTAAACATGGACAACGTGATTTTAAATCTAAATATTCACTTTAAATGCAGTTTTAGTTTTGATTTGTGCGACGGCTTACAGTAAAACAAATGATGATCGGTGATCTGGTCAAGCTAAGCTTTGATAAATAAAATACTTCAAACATATTGTTGATAATTTTTATCACATGATTTTAAATTAGTAAACATGGACAACGTGATTTTAAACCTAAATATTCACTTTAAATGCAGTTTTAGTTTTGATTTGTGCAACGGCTTACAGTAAAACAAATAATGATCGGTCATACGGGCAAGCTAAGCTTTGATAAATAAAATACTTCAAACATATTGTTAATAATTTTTATCACATGATTTTAAATTAGAAAACATGGACAACGTGATTTTAAACCTAAATGTTCACTTTAAATGCAGTTTTAGTTTTGATTTGTGCGACGGTTTACAGTAAAACAGATGATGATCGGTGATCTGGTCAAGCTAAGCTTTGATAAATAAAATACTTCAAACATATTGTTGATAATTTTTATCACATGATTTTAAATTAGTAAACATGGACAACGTGATTTTAAATCTAAATATTCACTTTAAATGCAGTTTTAGTTTTGATTTGTGCGACGGCTTACAGTAAAACAGATGATGATCGGTGATTTGGTCAAGCTAAGCTTTGATAAATAAAATACTTCAAACATATTGTTAATAATTTTTATCACATGATTTTAAATTAGTAAACATGGACAACGTGATTTTAAACCTAAATGTTCACTTTAAATGCAGTTTTAGTTTTGATTTGTGCGACGGCTTACAGTAAAACAGATGATGATCGGTGATCTGGTCAAGTTAAGCTTTGATAAATAAAATACTTCAAACATTTTGTTAATAATTTTTATCACATGATTTTAAATTAGTAAACATGGACAACGTGATTTTAAACCTAAATATTCACTTTAAATGCAGTTTTAGTTTTGATTTGTGCGACGGCTTACAGTAAAACAGATGATGATCGGTGATCTGGTCAAGCTAAGCTTTGATAAATAAAATACTTCAAACATATTGTTGATAACTTTTATCACATTATTTTAATTTAGTCAACATGGACAACGTGATTTTAAACCTAAATATTCACTTTAAATGCAGTTTTAGTTTTGATTTGTGCGACGGCTTACAGTAAAACAGATGATGATCGGTGATCTGGTCAAGCTAAGCTTTGATAAATAAAATACTTCAAACATATTGTTAATAATTTTTATCACATGATTTTAAATTAGTAAACATGGACAACGTGATTTTAAACCAAAACTTTCACTTTAAATGCAGTTTTAGTTTTGATTTTTTGCATAACATCAGATACAGCTCTCTTGTTTTTAGTTATTCAACAGCCAAGTATTGGAGTCGTATTTGTTGTCGTAGTACTTGGTTTATATATAGTGTCTTGAATGACGCCTTGCGCGTAGTCACTGATGCTTTCATCCCTCTCAAACGGACTACTTACGACTTTTTTTAAACATCCAGGCATCTGACCTTTGATAACTACATGTAGTAGCGACAATTGTTTGCCTAAAGGTGGTACTCCAGACCTGTCCTTCGCTACTTTTTCGAACCTGCAGTACACTTTGAAAGGTTCTAAAAATCAGTAGAACATCTGGATATATGTAACATCAAGTAACCTCACATCAGGTAAAAGAGCATCAGGTAAAGAGCTAAATTTTCAACGCTTTTCGCTACCTAAATTTTTATTTAACTGACATAAAAACCTAAAAATTTCAATCTCAACTCTAATAATAAAGTGATGACTTTCTTTCATCTAAAGTTATCAATTTGCGCATATTGTGCACAATTGAGTCTGGTTAAAAATAGATAAAAAAAATTATCCATTTATTTGTACGGGTACAGAGTTTTTATGTTTACGAAATAAAGCTTCATATGAAGAAAACCGTTTGAAATTTACTGAAAACCAAAAAAAAGGTTTTGACTTTATGCAATCAGATGTACTATATTTTGACTTTATGCAATTTTTTAAGTTTTTAGGTTGTTACTTCAGAAAACATAACTTTTTTTTTATTTCAAAAGTATGGTTCTCATTTTTCCGCAGCACACGAGTTGCAGAGCACTGCTCTAGATTCTGACTGTGGTCTATTTGTCGCTTATCAAATGCCTGCCTATAAACACAAAGGTCTAAACGCTTGTTTGCGCCTGCTGCGCAAAAACATGAACAAATTTGCTGAATTAAGCTTCCGTTCTGCCCATCACATGAATCATACATCGAACACAGAGTACTATGAGAGTAGCCTACATTTGGCCTCGTGCTTTCATTACCAGCGCCTTGCCATACACCTTCGAAACAGCGTGCCCAGAACAGTTTGCGTTATGCATAAACGCTTTCTGACAAGTTAAAGACAACTGGACGCAGCTTAACTAACCAGTCGGCTGCGTCTAGTCGGGTTGCGCCCAGTCGGTTGGGGCCAGTTGGCTCATTCTGCCTGAGGACTGTAGTAACGCATTTCAATTTGTGCATAGATGAATGGGGTCTCGTTCCTTTTCCTCATTGCGAATGCGGCGCCAATAGCAATTTGCAATAAAAAAATTAAGCACAGGAGCCAATTTTATTTAAGTGTTTTACTTAAAGTAGTTACTTTTACATGCTACAACAATATTGCCTTGTTATACGTAATGACAAAAAAAGGGCCTTTACAGAGAGAGAGAGAGAGAGAGAGAGACAAAATTTTTATTTGGCATAACCATAGCACGACATATTAACAAGTAACAAACTTTTTAATTCAAACAAAATCTAACTGATTGAGAATTGTGCATGCAAGTTACACCATGGAGGCATCGAAAGAACCATACGGTTATCAAAGTCGAGGTGCCTCCATTTTTTCATGTAGTAACATGAAGTTAATTTGAAAAAGGCAAGAAATACTGAATATGAAATACTGGTGCTGATTATAAAAGAAATAATAAAAGAAAAAAAGAAAAAAAAAAAATGTAAACAAATACAAGCAGAGAAAAAAAGCATACAACTGATACAATAAATTCTAAAGTAATATTATTTATTCTAAAATTATGAGACATTTTGTGCATATTCCAGCTAGATGAGATTAAATTTTTGATCTTTTATCCAACATACAAGAAATAACACTTTAGTACTCTATTACAATATTAGTTGTTTTTTATATTCTTTTTTGAAAGAAGTAAAAGAAAGAGATTTAATGGAATTAGGTATTTTGTTCCACAATATTGCTCCTGCATATTGAATTGATTTTTTTCCAGAATTAGTTTGGATTTGTGAGATATAAATACTCTCATTTTTTGCTTGTCTAGTCAAGTGGTTATGAATTTCTCTAGACTTAGTAAATAAAACTCTATATTGTTGTGGCTTTCCATTATTGATAATTTTGAACATGAGTTTACCTACTTCCAGCTTATATATGTCTTCTAATTTAAGGATATTTTGTGCTTTATAGACAGGAGATAATTTTGTTCTATAACCACAGTTAGCTAGGATTCTTAGTACATTGTTATGTAAAGTATTTAGAGGTTTCATGTAAAAAGCATCAGCAAAACCCCAACTGGTTATGCCATATTGAAGAGGAGAATAGACAAGAGCATAGTATAGCATTCTTGTGGTTTTTTCATTAACATAATGCCTAATTTTACATATCAAACCAATAGATTTTCGCAAATGTTGTGTTAGGTGATTTATGTGATATGACCAATTCATTTTGTTATCAATATATACTCCCAAGTATTTTACATGATCAGAACGTTTTATTTCTATCTTATTTATAGATACATTAAAATTGCTGTTTTTTATCTTACCTTTTTTTGTAAACAATAAGTATGTTGTTTTATTGTAATTTAGTGATAATTTGTTGTATCTTAGGCAATTTTCAATTAAAGCTAGATTTTGATTTACTTGTTGTTGTAATTTATTTAAATCATATTCTGTCATCATCAAGAGAGTATCATCTGCAAATAATGTTGTTTTAAATGAGGAAGCTAGTCATTAACATATAATGAAAACAGTAGTGGTCCAAGTACTGATCCTTGTGGAACACCACAAGTTATAGATTCAAGGCTTGAGATAGTACTGTTAATACCAGTGTATTGAAGTTGATTAGATAAGTAGTTGTTTAGTAAGCATAGTGGGGTCCCCCTTATGCCATAACAATTCTTTAATTTATTTATCAGTAATGCATGGTCCACAGTATCAAATGCCTTTGAGTGGTCTAAAAATATGGAGCAAGTGTAAAAGCCTTTGTCTTTATTTAGGAGAATGTTATTGCATATATTTGAGATTGCTTGGGAGGTAGAATAATTTGGTCGAAATCCAAACTGACAGTCAGATAAAAGTTGTTTTTTTTCAATATAGTTATATAATCAAGAAGAGATAATTTTTTCAAAGATTTTTGATAAAGGAGATAAGAGAGAAATTGGACGATAGTTACTACAGTTAGTTTTTGATCCTTTTTTATAAACTGGTATTACTTGGGAAATTTTCAGACAATTTGGGAAGGAACCCTGACTTATGCATTTATTGATCATTTTGCTGATAATTGGAGATATTACAGACTTTACTATTTTATAGTACTTTATTTCAATATCATTTTTTCGTACAGCAGTTTTTTCATTTAGTTCACTAATCAGCTGATTTATTTCTTCAGGGTCTGTTTCTCCAAAGAAGAAGGAACTCTGGGGGCATTTCATTTGTTTTGGTGGAGTCATTTTTGGTGATTGAATTTGAGAGGCCATTGTGGATCCTACAGTACTAAAGAATTTATTAAATATGTTTGCTATTTCTGGTTCATCTGTTGTCTTTTTTTGTTTATCATTGACTAATTCAAAATTTGTGTTAGCTTTTTTTGTGTTAGTTTGTAATATTTCATGAATAGTTTTCCATAGTTTGGTGGAATCATTTTTGTTTTTTATTACAGAGATTTGATAATACTGTATTTTTGCTATCTCTAATAAATGGTTCAGTTTGTTTCTGTATTGTTTGTAATTTAAAAAAGAAGATTCTGTTTTATTTGTTATAATTGTTTTATACAACTTTTTTTTGTGTCTTATTGATTTTAGTAATCCTTTTGTTATCCATGGTTTTTGTCTTAACTTTTTTTGTTTTCTTGTGATAGTTGTTTTGGGTGCATGTTTATCTATAATTAATTCAAATGTAGAATTAAATTTATTGAAATCTTCTTCTACTGTGCTATTGATACAAGACCAATTTAAAAAGGAATTTTGTAAATCAATTAAAAAATTTTCCATTTCAATGCTGTTCATATTTTTTCTTTGAGTGTTTTTCCAGCTCTTTACTTTTTTAATGTTTTTTGTTTCTATTAAAATAAATGTTGGTAGATGATCACTAATATCATCTATCAAGATCCCAGCTGTGATGTGATTTTGTGAATTGTTTGTATAGATGTGGTCAATAAGTGTTGCACTGTGGGTTGTAATTCTAGTAGGTTTTTTTATCACATTTTCACATCCCAAGCTCATGATTGAATCAGTAAAGCATTTCACATTGCTTGATGTGTAATAAGTTAGTTGATTTATGTTAAAGTCTCCACAAATATAGAATTTACATCTAATCTTATTTAAGTTGTGCAAGGTGTTTAGGAAATTATTTTGAAATTCTTGAAAATTATAATTTGGATGTATATAGATAACACCAATTACATTTGTTTTACCATTTTGTACTATTTCTATCTAAATAGATTCATACTCTCTACATTTTATTTTAAGATCCTGTCTAAGTTTAAAGCAAATATGTGATTTAATATAAATACCCATTCCTCCAGCACTTGTTTTCGTGTCATTATGAACAAAAGTGTAACCATTTAATACTCTATTTACTTGAGTGCCAGATTCCTTGATTTTTGTTTCAGTCAAGGCTATTACATCAGGATATTGATTTAGTTCAAAAAGCTTGTTTTCAATTTTAGGAAAATTTTTGTAAAGACTTCTTATATTTATATGTAGAATACTGAATTTATTTTTATTTTGGTTCATGAGTTTTTGAAATTCTATTATTTTATAGTAGTTTGATTTATTTTCTTCAATGGCAAAAGTATTATTTAAGTGTTTCGCAGGGTGATTAGCTGTGCTGTCTGATGATATAGTTGTCATTTGAATGTATGGTTCTATTCTATTTATATTATCTACTTAACAATACAAAAAAACAAAAACAATCAAAAAACAATGCATTAGTTAATTTTGGCAATGTCTTGTTCACTTTCAATTTGTAGACTTTGGGCTTGATCAGATTTTCTGACAAAAATGTTACCATTATTTGTCCACAGATTGGCTTCATATTTTGCTTTTCTAGTTTTTGCTAAAAGTTCACTTCTTTTTTTTGTTAAATTTTCATTTATGTATAAATTGTTCATTCCAGGTATTCCAAAGTTTGTGACAGCATTAAATTTTCTTTTATTAGCATAGATTTTGTTTCGAGTATCTCTTTTGGAAAATCTTACTATTATTGGAGGTGGTATATTTTCTTTATTCGAGTGTAGCCGATGGGAAGTTGATATTTCATTTTCAGTTATTTCCAAGTTTATTTGCTTTAGAAGATTTTGAATAATTTTATTAGTATTTTCATTTTGTTGGACTGGAACTCCATGAAATTCAAGATTTTCCCTTCTTCCATACTGTTCCAGATTATCTAACTCTGTTTCTTTTGCTAATAATTTATTTTTTATTTCTTTACATTCATTTTCTATGTTTTTTAATTGATGTGAATTATTTTTTTCAATTTGTTTAGTTTCATCCATTTTTTTTTCATTGTTTCATACTCTTTACTGATAAAAATTTGGCTTTTTTGCAATTCATTTATTTCTTCTTTTTGCATTTTTATTTGGTCCCATATTTGCTCCAATTTTTTCTCCATTTTATTTGCAAATTTCTCCATAGTATTTTCGATAAGGTATTTTATCTTTTCATTTATCGTTTCTTCAATCATTTCTTTTATATCTTTTTTTAGGTTTATTTCAAAATTGCTGTAATTTTTTTTCATTGCTTCAATTTGTTGCTTTAGATTAACATAATCAGAATTTTTGGACATTTTATCAAAATAATTATCAATTTAACAAATTAAAAAAATTTATACAAATCTTACCAATTTACCTTATTCAAATAGAATCTTTTCAACTTATTCAAATAGAATCATGGCCTTTACAGCTTAACATCTCTTTCTCCAAGTTATCTTGGAGAGGCTTTGTGGTGATCAATATTTTCTAAAGGTAATGAATTTATAACCTTCCACAGTGTAAAACAAAAAACACACTTTTCAATTAAATATATTGCAGCCAAAATGTGTTGTTTTATCCCGTATTTCATGCGACACTTTTCATATTGCAAAATAAAAAAATATATCTACCTTTGTTACTCAGATTTGCTTATTTTCTACTTTTGCATTTAGATTTTTACTTATTAATTACCTTTTTGTCTCATCGCAAGTTGTTTTTGAAACGGTTATTTTATTTTAATTTTTTTGTTATTTTGAATGACACTATAAAAGTAACTGCTTGACTAAGACATCTTATGGTTATTTCCAGTGGTGGGATTCAAATTTTTTGTCAGCCGGTTCCATCACAAAAGTCATATTTTTCAGCCGGTTCTGTTACAAAAAGTCATATTTTTTTAGCAAATAAACTTATTATTCTTTGGTTTTATGGTTGATGCTAGTTGTTAGGTGTTATGCTTGATAACTTGTCAATAATCCAATTTTATGGCTTTCTTAGTCATTTCTTAACAGTTTATTTCTTTTTGAAGTTTTCTAGTCATTATTTAATAGTTAGTCTCTTTCGAAGTTTTCCAGAAGCTCCCCGTATTATCATTTTCAGTCTAATAGATTCCATTTTCAAGAATCTTTTCAAATAACATCAAAATATTTTAGGACAAATTTATTAATATTTCGATGTAGGTTACATAGGCGACGTCATTCAGTTACTTCGCTGGCGTCCGAAATTCTAATTAATTCTGGCTTTTGATTTTGATAGTTAGAATTCCAAATTTCCAAAAGAGTTGCAAAGGAATTCTCTTAGTGCTTTAATATTCTTGTCAATTTCTTTGGCATTTTATTACTTTTGGTTTTATATTATTCGAATTTTCTATTTAATTTTAGCTCTTAACTTTGATGTTAGGATTCCAATTTACAAAAGACTTCTCTCGGTGCTTTAATCTTTTTTGAATTTTGACATTCTATAAAAATCAAATTGTCACTTCAGTCATTTTGCTTTTCAGTTTTTTTTTTTTTTTTTTTTTTTTTTTTTTTAACATTTGCAAAAATCAAACCGTCACTGACGAGACTTCAATAGTCGAAACAGCTGTCCGGCGGAGGATTTTGCTACCCAATAGTATTTTCTGTTCTTAATGAGGCTATATGCACTAAGCTAAGCTATACCTTTAAAAAAATTTTTTCTCTTGTTTTATGACAAGATTACCTTTTTTACAAATTGAGGCCCCCAAAATATGCTTTCAATCTTCTAATATTTGTGTCTAGATAAAAAAATTTTTTTTTTTCTCAAATTCAGTTCAGTTCAGTTTTCTTTTATTTCTGCTCCGCCACATGAACAAAATAACAAAATGTTGAAAAGTTTGTGTGTTGTTAAAGACGGGGTTAGAAAAAGGAAGAAGCAACAAAACGAGTTGACGTTGTGTCTTGCTAATTAGCGATGAAAGGTGTGACTTGTTGTTTAATATAGAAGCAAGGTTGATTATTGTTTGTTTGATTATTGTTTGCACTTTACCAAGTCAATTTTCACCAGTAATTGTCCTGGCTGTTGAAAATTAGCACAATGCGGTCGTAAACAGCGAAGTACCAATGTGATATTGGTCGAAATCGAATGAGTCTTTGTACTTTTGCACAGTAATGTGTCATTTGCCTCGATGGTAAGAGGTCAAATTACCCCTGTGTGTGCATTTTCTCGATCAATTGAATATATTGCAGGCCAAAAGTGATTTTGGTTATATTCATTAAAGCAGTGGCAGAGTTAGGAGTGATTCCCTATACTCATCTTTTTATAGTAAAATTATTATTTTTATTTACTTCCTAATTAACATTTCAAAATAATGGTTAAGTAAGCATCATTATGTCAAAATTAGCATCGAAATTTTTGATGATGTTGAGGATTGTCTATATTGCTGTATATATTATATACTCGTTGATAATGAACTTAAAAACCTGAAGGTGTATGATCTACTGAAAACACATGCTTGAATGTTGATATTCTATAATCTATAAAAATGCTGTTATTCTATAAAAAATAAACACAAGGAATCTTTATCAAAGAAAAAAAAGTTTACTGAAATTAAACTCAAATTTTGCAATTTTACATCAAATATTTCCAAATGGCAACCTGATTGTCATCAATTTCTTTATCTGTCTTTTTTTTATCCTGTTGTCATCAGCAGAGTGGTTTCTTCTAAGCCATTTCTTAACCGAAGGAGTGGGTTTCCATGAGCTAAACGGGAGACCAATCAGATTAATTATTATAAGATTAGCTACATGCTCAACATTAAGGCGATTCCTTTTATCTGAATATATGATATTCATTTTTGAAAACCCTCTTTCTGCCTCTGCAGAACTAACAGCAATAGCACTGATAATATTTTTAGCTTTCTGTACACTTGAAGGAACCTCAGCCTTTGCAAGGTTGCCACAATTTTGCAAGACATTTTTCACATAGTCTCGAAATTCATTGATACTGATTTCATGATAAAAAACTTTATTAAATTTCCTCAGCTTTTCTTCTGCAGATAACCAAGGTACAACTACTTCCTCAATATTCCAAGAATTCGAATCAAGAAAATTAATCAGATCTTGAAATACATCATCTTGTTCATTGTTTTTTGATATTAAATTGTCACAGTTCATCAGCCTCTTTTTCATATTTTCTGTTACTGCTTCAAGTAGCTTTTGACGAGGAAGGCTAACGACTTTGTTATTTTCAACAAAGTGAATATCCTTAAAAGATTCTTAAGCAGCAATATCGTCGATTGTTTTTTCATAGGTTCCCTTGCTTTCTTTAAGCATTTCAAATACCTTAATGTCCTTTTTACTAGCTGCTCAGCTTTTGTCAGTGTTAAATTTTTGGCTTTAAGAGCATCAGATAGTAAGAAAATTTCTTGAAGTATATCTATCATTAGTGCCAAATTCTCCAAGAAATACCTGTTGGAAAGACGTGCACCAATACCTGAATGTTTTGCTTCACTAGAAAAATATTTGTACAATGCTGGATATGCGCGCCACACAGCAAGCGCAGATCTTAGACTGCAAGCAGCCCACCTTGGTCCTAGAACTCTACGTATCTTCAAAATTTGTTGCCCAAGCATTTCTGAAATTTTGAAAAGTTGCATTTGGTTTTTGTTTGATTGGTGAAAAATTGTGTAAATTTTATCCATAAATATTTTGAAATGATTCACCTGTTTTATATCATTAACAGAATCGTCCAAAATAAGTTGCAAACGATGATTTAAGCAATGCCAAAGGATTATGTTAGGATAATCATTTTTAAGTCTAGTACCTACCCCGGAATTGCGATCAAGCATTACACTTGCTCCATCAGAACAGAAAGCAATCAAATTGTTACTCAAATATTCATTATCAAACCCTCCATCATACAAACTTTTTAACAGAGACGCGTATATTTGTTTAGCTCCTTGTCCTTCCAATTCAACCAAATCAAAGAAAATTATTGGTGAGACATCACAATCTTCAATCTTCAAAAAATTTATAAGAACTGGTTTATTAGATATGGTTGATGCTTCATCTACGATGACACAAATTTTTAGGTTTTGTGCAATGATTTTGGTAAACATTTCACTCTTGATACTCTTTGCAATGTGATCAATTATTTTTACTGCAGTTTTGCGAGAATGAAGTCCAACACCCATATCAACTCCATTTCTTATTTGAAGTTCAATCTCATCTTTAATATCAGAGAATGGCCTGCATCTTTTTGCCAAACTGTAGACTGTATTAAAAACTCTGCAAGTAGAGGCAATATATCTCTCATTCATTTTATCAATGCTTTTCGTAATTGCATCACATGCATAATACTCTTCTTGCTTTACACATAGCTTATGTGCCTTTGATGAAAAGTGTTTCTTCATTTTTTTCCTGAGAGACGCTTGCATAATGGTTCTAGTCTTTCCTGAGCCTTCGACTCTGCAGTTTGCCCATTCAGTTAAAACTCGAATTCCTTTTATGTTCATAGAGTCACATTTGGCACAATGATTACAACCAAGTTTCCTGTTACGAGCAATCAATCCATCGTATTTTTTTAGAAAATTCTCGTATTGCATTGTATTCCAGCAGTCTGGCAGAGATGCTGCTGCATCTGTCTGATCTCCAGGTGATACAGTAGTTGCAATACACTTATCAGATGTAGCCGTTACATCTATCTGATCTACCGGTGACACAGTATTAACAGTAGACATATCAGAAGCAGACGTTGCATCAGCATTATTCATAAAAGATGGATGTATATCATCTGTTGCAATCTCAGTTGCTTCTTCCACCGAGCTTTCAGTTCTTGGAATTTTACGCAAGAAATTTAGTATATTTCTTTGTCTTTTCATTTTAGGGCTATAATCTATAAAAAAAAACGCAATTCAATAGCACAATTATCCTAACAGCTAGTGGTAAAATTTATTTTTTTTAGGAACAGGTTCTCTCACTCCAGGACTTGCTAACAGCAGCTTCTTTCACTATCACATTTTTTAAAACCAAACTATCTAACAACCTATTCTTGAGATTAAAGTAGTTGCAAGCAGGGCTGGGGAGCCACTGTAGAAGAGCACTAGCTCCGGCTCCACTCCGGAGCTATCAAGTACTCATTCACTAGCTCCGGCTCCAGCTCCGGAGCTATCAAGCACTTATCCACTAGCTCCGACTCCGGCTCTCCAACTCTTTATTAAACAATTATTATTTAGTATCATAATATCAACATTATCATTTAGTGTTTAAATCTTTTTTGCGTTTAAATTTTTTTAAACTATTCTATTCTAACAAGAATCACGACTTCTGATCTTTACAATTATATTAATGAAATCTGAAAGCGACTACCACGAAATATAACTAAATGAAAATCAATTGTGGCGTTATCTAAACATTGAAAAGGTTAAATCGTAACTATTTTGAACTGCAAACTCCGCACTGTCAAATAGCCAAACTTTATTTTTTAGTGGAAAACTTTAGAAGCACATGTGCCCGAAAACGAAAACTCCCAAGAGATTTAGCGCATGAGGAAATAAGCGAGAACGTTTGTGACGAAACATTAAGGCAATAAATAAGGTTGAGTCAGCTAAATCTTCACTCTACAATTTTAAGAGATAAATTTATGACGTGACAATCATGCGAAAATTGAACCAAATAAAAAATTTAAGTTATCCAATTCTCACGGCTACATTATGTTTTAGTCATATTAAATTTTGATATTTATTTACTCTTAATCATTGAGTTTTTAAATTAGTGGTGGGATGATGCCAATTTTTTTTTGACCTCAACGCCGATATCAACAACATTTTTCGATTCCGATTCTTCTTAGTCAGAATTCACCTTGTTTTTTATACAGTATGAGGCTAACAATTTTTTTAAAAAGCACCTAGTTTAATTAGTTGCATAATTGATGTACAGTGCCTCTTCCTTAATTGTTTTAAATTGTTCACTATTAGCCATTGTAAATTAAAGATTATATGTATATTAAAAAGTGAATCAATTGTCCTCGCAGAGTGCAAATAATAAGTGTAAGCTCGTCCCTTCAAACGCTTCTAAAGTTTCGAGTGATTCTACTCGAAAAGACTTAGGGAGAATTTTAACACCGAATCTTCAAGCAATCAGAGTACTTCAATCAAATAATGTATTTAATTTTATTACGTCAGAAAGCCAATTAAAGATTTAAAGGAGGGTTAAATTCAATTATTCCACTGTCTACATAAACATAATAAAAATTACTACAATTTATAATTGCCACATTATGCCGCGCACGTTAATTTACTAATTAATAGTTATTTTACTTATTTTACATATTCTGGATTGCTTATCACGCATTACTTCGTCGCTCCTAGCCACAACCAAAGTAAGACACCGGTTTCAAATTATGGCCTTTATAGCAATGAGTCACATGAGGTTCCATGATTTTTGGTCATGTGTGCCTCGTGCGGTCTTGTGACCATCGCGCGATCCCGTGACAGTAACGTAGTCAAGATTTATAGGTCGTATCGTAAGTCGTCGTGGCAAATTCTAAAAACCAATTAAATTGCCAGTTCACGTAACAATAAGAGTAATATTTTATTATTTGTTTAACCACTGTTTTGAAAAAACCACAAACATCTGTTAGTTCTTTATTTAAATAAAATCTTGATCCTTATTCAATTAGAAAGATTCTATTTGATACAAAATTTATTTAACTACTTTTTAAAAAACCAAAACAGTCTGTTTCATTCCATTGAATCTACCTGTGTTTACAGGAAAAATAAAGAATAGGCTATAATCATTAGTAAACATAGTACTATGTTTTTATAACATCATTAAGAAAACATAGTACGATAAGTCAATCTTATCCGATAAATAATACGTAGTTCTGCGAAACATAATTTATAAGATGTTGTTTCAAAATTTTAAACTATTTTTAATAATAGAAATATTATTTAAGATTTTAAATTTTATGCTTCAAAATATATAGTTTGTTAAACTACAAAAATAATTCAAAACTGTCAAAAAGTAAAATAGGTCCAAACTTGCAAAGAGTGGTATATTTATTGTACGATACATAGACTTAGAAAATTATTTTAAAAAATTATTCTAAACAAAAAATCTTAGCTAAATACCATTCGGCTCTATATGCTTTTTTTTATTAAATTTTTTCAGATAACTATAAATAAAAACAGCTAATTAAACAGATGATAAAGGACAGGTTTTATTCTTTTTATTCCTTTTAATATCTTTTAATATCAAAAATTTTTTACGTTCAATCATCATCTGTTTCTTTTTTATTTATATTTATTTGAAGAAGTTGAACAAACGAAAGTTTATAGAGCAGAGTACTATTTAGCTGAGATTTTTTGTTAAGAATAATTTGTTAAACTAATGAAGCAAATAATTCAATTCCTGTGATGTCATATAGGAAATAATGACTCAGGTTATGCATTCAGATTAAGATGACCTGACTCCCTTTCTCTTACCTTAATATGAATAAAAAAAACTGATTTTATTGGATGAAATAGACTGTTGAGATTTTTTAAAATAGAGTTTAAATAAATTTTGTACGAAATTGCTCTGATCTTTTCTTTGAGCACTTTGCAATGAAGATCGATTCACTCTTGCTCTCTCTCTCTCTCTCTCTCTCTCTTCTCTCTCTCTCTCTCTCTCTCTCTCTCTCTCTCTCTCTCTCTCTCTCTCTCTCTCTCTCTACATACTGTATATATATATATATATACAGTGGTGGCTCGTGGCTTTTATTAATGGTGGGGCCAGCAAAACAATTATTAAAATGTCAAAAAGTTTCATTCGTAGACTACCTAAATTTAAAGGCGGTAAAAATAAATTTTTAGCAAAAAATGTGATATTTGATATCGATATTGTAGTATTCGCTAGTGAGTAATTTGGCACCATTTACTGGAATAGCTTGTTTGAAGTTAAATTATTTTGATCTGGAAATACGAAAATCACACAAAACATAAATAAACTAAGCATGTTATTCATAAATGAAAATGAACATAATTGATGAACAACCACAGCTGTGAAAAACATGCGCTGAAAAGCAGAAACTACTGTCTCACAAAACAATGCACAACATCACCCAATATCAACTGAATAATAACTAATTCTTTAAGGCTGCACACGGACAAGCGCAGCTTAAGTCCGCTCATAAGTTACGTCTGTTTGGGCCAGACATCGCTGGCCCTAATTTTGTGCTATTGACTTGCATAGTAAAATCTTCACAAAGCGCGGCGCGTGAGTTGGTTGGCTTTAGCTGTAAATATATAGGAGTAAATGGGCCAGAATATGTGGGCCCCTCTGGATCGTTTTGAAGAGACTTCAGAAAATAATTGAAAATATTTCTTGTTGTTTTTCGGTTAACTATTATCTTGGCACGCATGTAAACATTTTGATATCAGTCGGCAGCGTGGTCGAGTGGTTAAAGCACCGGACTGATGATCAACATGGTCTCGGTTCAAAACCCACTTGCGCCATTCTGTTGTGTCCTTGGGAAAGACACTTTACGGCACTTTCCCCTGCTTGGTGGTCTTGACAAGCAGTACTAAATTGCAGTCATATCTCTACTAAATTACTAGCGGACAGCAATATCTTGGTATCTCCGGAAGCAGGTCGGGGTAATTGCTTACCCTATGTATAGCGCCTCCGTCGCTTTCCTGCGAGTCAGGAGGATAAATATAGAGATAAAAAAAAAAAAAAAAAAAAAAAAAAAATATAGGGTTTTTCTTTAGAAATTTACATATTATTAAGTCAAATTTTTAGTGGGGCCCGGCCCCTATGGCCCCTATGTACGAGCCGCCACTGTATATATATATATATTGTAATATTATATGAAACTTCAGCAATATAAATTAGGAAAAAATTAATCGACGTGTTTTTGTAGAGCGCTTAATGAAAGTCGGAACAAATGCAATGATTAAAAAACAACCCGACAGCCTGTCTCATCTATTTCTTAATTTCTTAATCAGATAAAATAGGCTGTAGAGATGTTTTTGCTTAATAAATGAAAAGAAAGATATCTGTATAACACAAAATTTATTTTTATATTAATGTTTAAAAATCCATAACAGTCAATTTTATTCTATGAAGTTGATCCTATGAACCATTACTGGAGCCGGAGCCAATAAAATTTTTATGGCTCCAGCTCCGGCTCCGCAGAAATATTTAAAAAAGTTCCGGCTCCGGCTCCAGCTCCGGCTCCTCCAAAATTGGCTGGCTCCATGGCTCCGCGCTCCGGCTCCGGCTCCCTAGCCCTGGTTGCAAGAACAGGATGCAACCCCAGGTTCCAGCGAATGGTGAGAACCGGCTCAATCCCATTACTGCTTACAGCCTCACTAAAAAGCAGCAGTCGTCTCATGACTTGTACTTATAACGCAACAATTCAATTTTTAGACAAACAATCACAAAAGAAAAATTACTACAATTATAAAAATTAACACAACGTATAACTGTTACGTGCGAACTTGACCATTGCACATTTTGAAAAAAAACACGTGAGCTACTTGATCTCAAAAATCGGTGTGTCAGATAAGATGCAAAAATCCATTGACAGTAACCAGTAATGCTAACCGGTTCGCTGATCTCATAAAATTCCGTGAGACCGTTCTATAGAACCGGTGCGAACCGGCTGAATCCCACCACTGGTTATTTTCCAGTGACGTTTTCCTACATTTATTTTCAATTATATGCTATGCAAATATTTGCAAATGTTTAGTGACAAACAAGCAAATGTGAATCTTGAATCTTCACAAATGTTAAAATATTGCAGTTCAAGAAATTTTTTATTGAGCACTCTAGTTTTTATAAGCCGTAATTTATAGTTGCCGTAATACTTTCAAATAAGGAAAGTGCTGCAAAATGTTATTTCTAATAGAACAATAAAATATGAAAAGAAATGAATGTATACGGTCTTGATCTGTTTCCATCAAAACAACACTTCCAATCTCTTGCCAGCCCTAATCAGGGTTGCGGAGTCGGAGTCGGAGTCGGTCGGAGTCGGAGGTTTTAGGAAGGAGTCGGATTGTTAAGAGAACTAGGAGTCGGAGTCGGATAAAATATTCCGACTCCTCATGTCCAATTTCTTTATATATTAGTGATATTAACCGCGCAACTTACGCGGCCGCGTGCGCCAGTGGAGTGCAGTGCAGTAATCTTTTTAAGAGAACCTTGCCGCGTATTGCATGACACAGCCCGCGACTCATAAAAAGTTTACGTTTTAATTTGTAAGCAAATAGTATCTTGCGTAATGCTATGCTCCGGCAGCCGATTTAGTTGCTTCTCTTTCTTTAATTGAATGACAGGAAGCAAATGCCAGGTGCATAATCAATTACTAGCCTGAACAGCCTTTTTCTATAGTATAGTGGTACCTTGACATACGAGTTTAATTGGTTCCGTGACCGAGCTCGTACCTCAATTTACTCGTATGACAAAGCCAATTTTCCCATTAAAATTAATGTAAATGCCACTAATCCGTTTCAGCCTTCGAAACGCCCCCCATTTTTTATTTTTGACGTGTCTTTAAATAAGTACTTCCTCCAACAGAAGCCAGTGTTGAATGTCTGTTTTCATCACTAAAGCTCATCAGAACACACCAAAGGGCTGCAATGAAGGAGAAACTCACAGTACCAATTTTATTTTTACGAATAAACTATTAAATTAAAATTTTTGAAAATTAAAAACTTACTCTTCTTGCTAAAATTCTTTCAAAGAAAATATCAACCAAAAGTTTAGAACCAAGGTGAATTTTTTAATAATCTCCTAATATGAATGTCAATAAACGGCAGGGAGTCAGCATGTTCAGTCTCATATAAAATTACAATAATTAAAATATTCATGAGATAGAAACTACAGAACCCCTTTTATTTTGTTTATAAAATCCGACAAAATTCACATATGTATTCTTACTATCAATATATAACCATGAATTACTATGAAGATGGACTCCATGCCATCAAACTAATGGCTGAAGTTTATTTGAGAGAAATAAGTATGAGTTTATTATTGGTATGGAAATGTCAACATTTTTCTCTGGAATTTCTTTATATGTAGTGGGTGATTCAGGAAAATTCTAAAATTAGTCGCATTTTATTGTTTTTCTTGTAGTCTATAGTTGTGGGTTTTAAATTTTTAATTCTTTTACATATGGTTTTTTGTTTCTTTTGCTTTTATAAATTTTGTTTTCAAATTTTCATTGTTAATAAATTCCATAGTTATTACTTACATTTGTAAAAATTTTTACAATTATAAAATATTCATGTTTACGTTTTAACCTCGTTACCTACGGATAAAAACGAAACTAAGCCACCTAAACACAAGAAGCACCAGACTCGAGTTTTGCTCTTGTTCGTCAGTGATGCATACCCCATTAAGTTTCGAACCGACTAGATGTAGTCCTACACGCAGGAGACAACACTCAGGGTCTAGTCCCACACCCAGGGCCTACACAAGTCATTAATTATATTAACATTAAGGTTTGTCGTGGGTTCGATTTACCATGGGAAAAATAATAACTGTAAAATAGACTAGAGATAACATCATGATTATCCATAAAATACTTTGATGATCAGAAAATGTGATAAGCATTTAGTATAGAATACATATTTAGTTTCGAGTTATGTATGCCATTTCAAGTTAGTTTTCTAACTGTGATTTGTATTAATGTTTTATTCAAACACAACAAGAATTATAGTTAATGGGTTGTGTATATAATATAATTACATATATATATGTATTTATCAAAACATAAATATAACAAAAAAAAGATGTTGTATTAAAATAGCCCCAACAGACTGTTTCGCCTGTGAGGCTCATCAGGGAACACAACAATTAAAAAAAGCAATATTATTTACGTTGAAAGAAATAAAATAAGCAAAAATTAAAAGTTAAAATAAATTTTTAGGCTTCAGATGAAAACTCGCATCTTAGAAAAATAGCGCTACCAAAAGTTTGGGTTCAAACAATTCACTGTTCAACAAATTTTCAGTTTGAACAAAACTCAAGAACAAACAGATGTGCTTTAGGGTAATTTGCGGGCGCTGAGTCCGAATTTGAACTTTTTTTTTACGTAGACGTCAGGATTTTCTGAAAAAAGCATCTGAATTTCTGGTTGAGATAGAATATTCTTTACATTGTCAAGCACTATTGCCCATAACAAATTTATCTAATATGTCTTCTAATAGGTCTTTTTATGAGTTGCAACAAGTCTATTATATTTGTAAAGAATGCAGTTCCCCAAGTTTAGGAAAACCTGGCATAGTTGGTGATAAAATATTCAAATTTCGACCAAAATGTATTAACCACTTAGTAGCATTTTATCAAAGCAATTTAATTATGGTTTTACAGCAACATTGTTAGTCTTTATTATAGTTTTTTTTTGCTCTCCCACCTATTACAAGTTTCAGCATTATCTAATATGAAAATGAAGCTTTAAAATGGAGCAACACAAAAACTCAACAAGAAAATCACACTATGTGCAAAAACTGAACAGAAGTTCGACGTCGTCGTCTTTTGTGTTCTTGTTCTGGCTTATCTCGTTTCAGTGACCAGCAGTATTCGGCGAGCATTTCAGTTGACTACTTTCCTTTGAACCTCTTTTCAATAACAGCAATGTCCTGGTGAAATCTCTCACCGTGTTCATCTGAAACTGCTCCCAAGTTTTCATAAAAAAATGGTAAATGTGAACGTAGAAAGTGAACTTTGAGTGACATCTTGCATCCCATTATGTGGTAATTGCGCAACAAGTTGGCCACCACATCTTCGAAGTAATCAGACTTATGTAAACCAAGAAAATTTAGACATACTTGTTTAAAACTTTTCCACGCAGCCAACTCGGTTTCATTGAGCGTTTTGTCAAACATGTCATTCAGGATAAGTTTTCGTATCTGAGGCCCAACAAACACACCTTTTATTTTGGCATCAGACAATTTGGGAAAACATTCATGCAAAAATTCAAATGCAGGAGAATCTTTTCTTGAGCCTTTAATGAATTATTTGAATAACCCAAGCTTAATGTGCATAGGTGGCAAAATGATTTTATTTTGAGGGACCAAAGGCAAAGCTACCACGTTATGTTGACCTTCCTCTTCTTCTATTCTCTGCGGCCAGGTCTTCTCAATGTAATGCTTATTACGAGCTCTGGAATCCCAGAGGCATAGAAAGCAGCAGTATTTAGTGCAACCAAGTTAAAGGCCTCGTAACAAAGCACGACTTTTAAGTCTGCGCACACATACCACAAATGAGAAAGGTAATTTAATTTATCCAAAATAAGTTGCAAGTTGTAGTATGTTTCTTTGAGGGTGGTTGAATTTGCTACTGGCACGGATGGATAGCGGTTCCCGTTGTGCAGAAGCACAGCTTTGATACTTTCCTTAGAGCTGTCTATGAAAAGTCTCCAGTTCGTTCAATCGTGGATCATGCCAATACTTTGAAATAATGCAGAAACATGATTGCAATAGCACAGTTTATCATCAGTAGAGAAATGGGAAATTAGGTCTTGGCTTCTTTGACAATAGAAAGTTACTTTTGTGTCTGGAGCAAGCAAATTCTATTGTTGTAAGCGTGAAGCCAAGAGTTCGCTATTAGACTTGGTCAGATTTAAATCTCGCATAAGATCATTTAAATCTTCCTGACTGATCAAATGTGGTTTGGTAGTTCTTGACTGAGTTGAAAGGTATCATCAGAATTACAACTCAAGTTTTCAGAGTTCTCTGAAGACTCGCCCTTTAGTTCAGGTAAACACGGTGGAGTAGTGGGAACGGGTAGATCAGCAGAATGTGGGACAGGACGGATAGCAGATGGTAGGTTTGGATACAAAATTTTCTTCCTGTTTTTTGGTTATAGCCTTTTTTTTTGGTTAAACAGAAATAGCAATCAGTGATGTGGTCTCTCTGCTCTCGCTAGATCATAGGCACAGCGAATCCCATATCTACTTTTTTTCCCGAAAACCGACCAAACTTTATCTTGGTCTCCAACCGCACATCCAAAATAAGCATAATACAAACGCTTGATCTTGTCAGTTAAGTTCCTTCGATATTTTAGCAGAGTCAATTCTCCACAAATGTAGCAAAATGTATCAGGATCATTTTTACAAGATCGTCTCTTTTTTGGCACTTTAGCTTCCCTATGGGCAAAATCAATGCCTAACTGTATAATACGTGCAATACTATGAGTATACTTGTCTTATAGCTTGCTTACAACATACCTAAATGCAAAAATTATGATTAAAAGAATGTCTGCTGTAGTTAAATCACAAGGACTGTTGATTTCTAACTACCTGTAAGCAGCAACTGTGACAGTCTGTTTCAGTTTGACTAACTGGATCATGGGTGACCAGAATCGCTATTTTTTTGTGTAGATTTAACAATTGTCAGCAATAGTGCCAATGATGGCTCATAAATCAAGCAGAGAAAATTCAGGCCTGTGTTTTCAAATTAAAATGTACTCGTAAAATGCTGAAAAAACCTGACGTTCTAGAAAAAATAAGTTTTATATTCGTGTTCAGCACCCCCAAATTTACCAAAATCAACTCGTTTTGTCTTTGAGTTTTTTTTTGTGTTGCACAGTGTTATTTTACTCAAGCTAGTGATTGATTAATTATTAAATAATTACTTTTGTCACGAGATATTAAAAGAAAACATGCTGTAATGTTGCGCATACTCGTAGATGTATTAAATTTGGCCAAGCTGCCAAAAAGTTTAAAGAGTAGAAAAGTTTATAGATCGTTAGTTAAGAGCAAGTGTTATAAAAAAAATTTTTTATACTGCATAAAACATTAGTATAGATCATTCGTTAAGAGAGAGTGTTATAAAAACATTTTTTATAAAAAGATTCTTTTATAACACTTTCTTTTAACTAATGATCTATAAACTTTTTTACGCTTTACCGGTAATCTTTTCGGCAGCTCGGCCAAGTTTCAGAATACATCTATGCGCAACATTACAGCATGTTTTCTTTTAATATTTCGTGACAAAAGTAATTATTTGCTAATCAATCATTTACTAATAATCTAATCAATCATACTTTAGTAAAATAATTGTTTAAACCCAAACTTTTGGTAGCGTTATTTTTCTAAGATGCAAGTTTTCATCTGAAGCGTAAAAATTTTTTAACTGTGTCCTCTGATAAGCCTTACAGGTGAAACAGTTTGTTGGGACTATTTTAATAAAAATTTTTTTTAATATTTGTGTTTTGATAATCAGGAATAATTGTTCTGACTATTGTAGCCATTGAGCACTCTTCTGAAGAGCACCAGTAATTTGCAGTTATACATGTACAGTATATATACTCATAGATATAATTTTTTAAAGTAAATATCTTTATATTTATTTAAAAAACCTGACTTATTTTTTGCAACTGTTAACTCAAAAGGATGATTTTTGCTTAGTTAAATCTAATTTAAGACAAATACTTTGCCCATACTGGGAGTCGGAGTCGGAGTCGGCATTTTAGAAATTTCAGGAGTCGGAGTCGGATCATAATCTTCCGACTCCGCAACCCTGGCCCTAATTCAACTACATGTTGAAAGAAGGCCTTTGACTGGCTTACAGTTTGATGTTCAACGACAAATTAAATTGATCTCGGGCGAAAGTCATTTCCGTGCGAGTGACTGAAGTATTGTTATTTACACCTCGAAATTGCGCTTCAAAGTTTAATTTTAGGAAACGTTGTTATTTCTGCTATGACAATGAAATTGGACCAGGCCAGAAAATGCAAAAAAAACATGAAAAAATCACGATAGCAGTGTCAAACATGGGGTTCTTCCACGTATTTGGGGCACTGCTTACAAATTTGCGCTTCATGCTTCGATCGATGCCGAGATATGTTGCACGACTAACAGTAACAATTATATAGAGTAATATTGCTTTTCTCAAGTGCTTTTTTGTGATAAAAATTATTAACAAAATGTTTAAAGTATTTTATTTATCAAAGCTTAGCTTGACCAGATCACCAATCATCATCTGTTTTACTATAAACCGTCGCACAAATCAAAACTAAAACTGCATTTAAAGTGAACATTTAGGTTTAAAATCACGTTGTCCATGTTTACTAATTTAAAATCATGTGATAAAAATTATCAACAATATGTTTGAAGTATTTTATTTATCAAAGCTTAGCTTGCCCGTATGACCGATCATCATCTGTTTTACTGTAAGCCGTTGCACAAATCAAAACTAAAACTGCATTTAAAGTGAATATTTTGGTTTAAAATCACGTTGTAAATCTTTACTAATTTAAAACAATGTGATAAAAATTATCAACAATATGTTTGAAGTATTTTATTTATCAAAGCTTAACTTGACCAGATCACCAATCATCATTTGTTTTACTGTAAGCCGTCGCACAAATCAAAACTAAAACTACATTTAAAGTAAACATTTAGGTTTAAAATCACGTTGTCCATGTTTACTGGTTTAAAATCATGTGATAAAAGTTATCAACAATATGTTTGAAGTATTTTATTTATCAAAGCTTAGCTTGACCAGATCACCGATCATCATCTGTTTTACTGTAAGCCGTTGCACAAATCAAAACTAAAACTGCATTTAAAGTGAATATTTAGATTTAAAATCACGTTGTCCATGTTTACTAATTTAAAACAATGTGATAAAAATTATTAACAATATGTTTGAAGTATTTTATTTATCAAAGCTTAGCTTGACCAGATCACCGATCATCATCTGTTTTACTGTAAGCCGTCGCACAAATCAAAACAAAAACTGCATTTAAAGTGAACATTTAGGTTTAAAATCACGTTGTCCATGTTGACTAAATTAAAATAATGTGATAAAAGTTATCAACAATATGTTTGAAGTATTTTATTTATCAAAGCTTAACTTGCCCGTATGACCGATTATCGTTTACTTAAAAGAGAAAGAAAAGAGAAAAGTGAATGAGAGCGAAAACGAGAGAAGAAAAAAGTTTTTAAAATGAATGTGACGGCCGATAGTAAAAAAGATCCGTTTTAGCAAAGCAGTTTAGAAATTTGATAGTTCATTTTTTATTTTGCTATTTTGATCAGCTGAAAAGCTATCAGGGTAATGTGGCTCTTGTTTTTATGTTCTTTTAAAGTTTAATTATACTGATGCTAGTGTAGTTGTGAGTTTGCTCTGTTTGGTATAGCACGTAATAACTGTTAAAGTAAATATCAATATTGCTATGGATCTACGGTCAGAAAATTTGGGTCTGATGCAGAATCGGCCGTAAGCTCCTTTTATCTGTACTTTGACTTCTCTCGTTTTCTCGTCTCTCGTTTTCAACTTCTCTTTTTGTTCCTTTATTATAACTCGTTTTTTTAACAAAACAACGGCAAACAAAGACATTCGTAAAGTTATACGATTTCTTTTTCGATATTTTCACATATTTGCTTCTCTGACACATCTTAATTATTATTTTCACATAAATAAAACACTCTTAAGATATAGTTTAAGATTGTAAGAATTGAATTTGTTTAAATATTCAACAAAACGTACTGTTTTTGGGGGCCTATTCTGCACAAGCTATCATTCGCACGTTTCAATAATAATTTCTTTCCAAATATACTTCTCAATCATTATACATGCCTTATACATTCTTAAAATATACTTTCAAGTTGTAGGAATTGATTTTGCTTTGAATCATTTAATAAAACTAATATATTTCGTGACGGCCGATTCGGCACAAGCTAACATTTGCAGGTTTGTATTATGAATTTAACTTCAAAAATCAAGCATTCGTTTCTCAAATACATCTTAATTATTATTTTCACATAAAGAAAAAACACTCTTAAAATATACCAAGACTGTAAGAATTAAATTTGTTTAAATATTCAACAAAACGTAATGTTTTTTGGGGGCCGATTAAGCACAAACTTTTGCACATTAGATTTCTTACGAGTTTAAACTATGTTCTAGGACTAGTAATTAGAATATATGAAAATAATAATTAAGAACTGTTTTGGAAGCAAATGGCTATTCCTTAAAAATGGAATTCATTATTGAAACTTTTTGTGCCTAGTCTACGTACTTCGGCATAAAATTGAATAGGGCACTTACGTTTCGCCGACACCTTGAGTCACTGCGCAAAAAATTAAGAACACGTGTTAGACTTTTAAAACGATTGGCGGGGTCAACCTGGGGTGCTGGCGCCACAGCATTGCGCACAGCTACTCTGGCCCTGGTGGATTATGCTGCAGAGTACTGCTCGCTGGTTTGGTGCCGGAGTGCCCACACTCGGCTCATTAACAAGTCTATCAATGACTCCCTGCGTATTGTGACTGGATATCTGTGCCCTACACCAATAGACAACTTATTGTCTTAGCAGATATCCTTCCAACTGAGCTTCGCCGCCAACGGGCCGTGCTATCTTTAGCTCGCCGAGCTCAAGGGCCTCAACATATAGGCTACTTAACAAAAGGCTCTTATCTCCTGTCGATGAAAACATCGACAGCTTAAATCGAGACGCCCTTTTGTGCCTGCTGCGCTGGAACTTTTAAAGGATTTTTCTAAGTCGGACACCAGTGTGGCATGTTGAGCGGAAACCAAATGGTATGGGGAATGGCAAAGTAACACCTCACGCCTAAGTACTTTCGTGCCCGACGTCAAATTTTTTTTTTTTTTATTTTATTTTTATCTCTATATTTATCCTCCTGACTCGCAGGAAAGCGACGGAGGCGATATACATAGGGTAAACAATTACCCCGACCTGCTTCCGGAGATGCCAAGATATTACTGTCCGCTAGTAATTTAGTTGAGGTATTATTGTAATTTAGAACTGCTTGTCAAGACCACCAAGCAGGGGAAAGTGCCGTAAAATGTCTTTCCCAAGAACACAACAGAATGGCACAAATGGGTTTTGAACCGAGACCATGTTGATCATCAGTCCGGTGTTTTAACCACTCGACCACGCTGCCGACTTCCCTCCTATTTAACATCTATACGTATTATGTTCCTTCCATGATTTCCAGAAAGTTTGCTTATGCTGATGATCTAGAATTGTTGCATTCTTCTGGAAACTGGAAGGATTTGGAGAGGACTTTAAGCCAAGACATGTCCACACTTTCAGCGTATCTCCAGACTTGGAGGTTGAAGCTGAGTCACATTAAGACGGTGACGGCAGTCTTTCACTTAAATAACCGAAAGGCCAAACGTGAGCTAAAGGTCTACGACAACAGTAGAATTTTACTGTTCTGTCCAACCCCTACTTATCTTGGGGTAAAACTGGACAGATCGCTCACGTTTCGTCATCATCTAGTGGCATTGAGCAAAAAACTATCCTCGCGCGTCACACTGCTGAGGCGACTCGTGGGCTCGGGATAGGGTGCTGGTGCTAAAACACTACGCATAGCCACCTTGTCTCTAGTCTACTCAGCAGCTGAGTACTGTGCGCCAGTCTGGTGTCGCAGTGGTCACACTTGCCTCATCGACAGTGTCTTGAACGACGCCTTGCGCATAGTTACTGGATGCCTGCGTCCCACTCCAAAGGACCACCTACCTATACTCTCAGGCATCCAGCCAGCTGAACTTTGATTTTTTCATGCATTATGGTTAAATCTGATCTCATTGTAAAGTTAAGTGAACAATTAATATATAAATTAACACCTCCTCCTCTACTCTGAGACCTTGAATTTGAAACAAATGTATAATTACAGAGGTTAGTATGTGGACCAGTTTGATTTTCTTTAAGCCATGTTTCTGTTATTGCTAAAATACTTGGCTGTACATTAATTGATTGCAAAAAGCTTTCCAGTTTTAAGAAATTATGAATATTATTTAGTGATTGCACATTTAGGCTAAGTGCAGTGAAAGAGGTTTTAGTATTTTGATTTGATAGAAGTTTGGGTATTTTATCACTAGAAATATATTGCTCATCATCAAGATTGAGTCATAATATATGCTAGGAATATCCAAATTATTAATTTCTGGCATTACTTTAGCTTGCATGGAGTTAGCATTGCAATTTATCAAAGAATGGTCTGTAGGCCTATTTATTTTTTCAGACTGAAAGAGATCAATGAATTCTTCATCAGGGATGTTATTGAATGGAAAGGAAGGATTTATGCAATTTATACATTTCCAGTCACTATATGAACTGTTAAGAGTTTTTGTTGACTTATCAATTTTAACAGTGCATGATTTATGAAATGAATTAAAACAATTTGAACATTGTATTTTTCTATGATTTTTTCTTATATGTTTCAAACAGAAATGACAATTTAAGCAGTTGTTTGACTTTACCCTTGTTCACTATTGTTAGGGCTTCAAATATGTACAGTGGATAAATTGATTGAATATCTATGAATAGAATTATGGTTTCATTTAGTTAGCATATCTAAAGAACAGAATAAGAATATTAACCACCAGAATTAGCAAGTTATAAGCAGAGCTAGAATTCTATTACACTTACAGCTAAATAAATTAATAAAAAATATATTTAAATATAAATATGATTCATAAACTAATCTATAATATATATAAACTAATAAATAAACTAAATAATAAATAAATAAATTAGAGATAGTAACTACGGGATTGATAACTTGTTTTGGATGCTGCCAATAGTAGGGCAAAAATTTCAGATAACAGTTTTACCACCTATTAGTCGCGAAAACTTTTTTTGCATCAAAAAAAACTTTAATATATGTTTCAAGAGACCAATCTTAAACATCTGGGTTCAATTCCCAGCCCAATCACCTTCTCATAATTTATTTATTTCAGGCAGTGCAGTCCATATCATAAAAAGCGAAAATAAACAAACAAAAAAACAAATTTGAAACGCCACTGTGTACAAATAGTTTTAAAAGTTTCAAAATTTTTACAATTAAACTTGTTATTATAATTCGATTCGCAATGAGATATGTATCACTGACGAGCTCTAATAAGAGCGAAACTCGAGTCTGGTGCTTCTCATTTTAAGCAGTTTGGTTTCTATTAATTAAACTTGTAATAAATCAATCAAAAAATTGCAATAATTTATTCCCTATTTCTTCAAATCATCAATATAATTATTACAGTGCTATTGAATCCCAATAATAAAACATGAAGCAGCGCCCTTTAATCACAAGTGTATCAGAGGCAAAAACAAGTTGCCATCTAAAGTATGTAAGTAATACAACCTAAGTTCAATCTACTTAATTAGTTTAAGTTTATAAAATAAATGAGAGAAAAGCAAGCATAAACTGATAAGTAACATTACTAAATAAAGTAGAAAGCATGCAAATTAACAGAACGACTGTATATAAAATTTAAAAAAAAGAGATAGTAAAAACCAGCACTGGATGAGGCTCATAGGCGGAGTGGTCCCCGGTAATAAACAAAAATCACACGAAAAACCGAAAAATAACGCATAAAATTTTCATTATAAAGTGCTTTGGGAAAGTGATTCGGATTTCTAACAAGGCATTTTTGACAATCATTGAAGTGCTTTTGTAGTTGCCTTGGCGAGTGCTTCAAACCAGATAGAGTCTCCTATTATCTGCCTGTTCTTACTTCACACGTGGTCAGATATAATAAAAGAATCTCTATTAAAGTTTTAAACTTTCCACGTCAGCGCCTTCGATAACAACTACGATACCAAATGAATGAATGAAAACAACAAAGGACGGACAACATGGTAACAAAAATAAGAAAAAGGCGATTCACATGACTAACCAACACGAACGCGGAGTCATGTGACCACCAAAAGCGCAAGCACATCGAAATCCGTAACACACCGCCCCTTAAAAGAGCAATTCTTTTACCACAACAAAGGATTTCGAGACGAACACAATTACAAATAAACCCAAACTACTTACTAAAATACATGTTCCTAGAAGGTTGCGCTAATAACTACAAATAAAAAAAAAACAAATTACACAAGCAAACAAAAAATTGTAAACATACACAATCTGGCTGTATATCGACATCTACCGAAAGTGACACAAATTTTATTAGCTTACAAATGACCTTCAAGCAGGCATATTTTGCGAATGTCCCGCAGCAGCACACCGTCTGCTGTTCGTACGCGCACTCTGCGAACTAGTCCCTCTACGTCCGGATAGCATTCATCGACTATCGCCTTAGGCCAACAACCTCTTTTCACCAAATCGTTTTTAACTAGAACTAGGTCGTCAACATTGATGTTAGGTGATACGCCGAACCACTTTTGCCGTGGCTGTAACATTGGCAAGTATTCACTGAGCCAACGGCTTCAAAATCGGTCAGCCAAGATTTGACCCTTTCGCCAGGAACGCCGATATAAATCACTCTTTGAGCACACATCTGCAGGCAAAGAAGTTTCTACGACTCCGCTCAACAGCATGCTAGGCGTCAATGCAGCAAGGTCTTTAGGGTCTGTTGACACATCTGTTATTGGTCTATCATTCAAGATACGTTCGATCTCCGTAGATAACGTTGCAAGTTCAAAATCATCTAGTTTTGTTTCACCGGCAATGAGACGAAAGTGTTTTCGTACGCTTTTGATTAACCGCTCCCAGATTCCTCCAGCATGTGAACAAGAAGATGGGTTGAACCTCCAATCGATCTCCTTTTGACGTATATTAGCTTGGAAGTTTTGGCTGTTCCAGGCCTCAATGCTTTGGTTAAGTTCACGCTCGGCACCTCGGAAATTGGCCCCATTCTTTTTCTCAGAAGATAGCCTTTTCATCGCTTTTAGGAAAGCGTCTAATTGGACAAGTTTAACAATCTGTTTTGTCGCTTCCTTGTTATCTTTGGCTGAGAGGCTGCCGATAGTGGGAGAGTTGGAACCACCATATTTCCAACACATAAATGTCTTGAACCTTAATAGTCATGCCATAGTGTCTATTATCTTTTGGTAATTGGAAAATCGTTGCAGCAGCCTATCCAGAATTGTCGAATCTTGGAGGACATTACAGACGCTTTCTTTTTTCACTTCTTCATCGTCAGACGAAAGTAGCTCGTTGAATTCGGGTTGTTCAGGCCAGGGCTCATAGTCATTGAGTAAAAAATTGGGTCCTCTGAACTATAAGTCGGCAGTCTCAACTTTGTTCGGCATTAAACCTCGAGAGACTACGTCGGCTGGATTGCGCTTTGTTGGTACATACCGCCATTGCTTAGTATTGGTCAGTGACTGAATTAAACGTAAACGATTTGCGACGAATGTATGAAACCGCGAAGCCGTGTTGTGTATGTAACGTAAAACAATCATTGCATCAGTCCAATAATTCACATAATCAAATTCAAATTCTAACTGATTACATACAAACGTACTTAACTTTACGGCAATAGTGGCGGCAGTTAACTCAAGACGTGGTACGCTAACAGGCTTCAAGGGAGACACTCGAGACTTTCCCATGCAGAAAGTGCAATTTGTGGTCTGGTCTGTGCCAATTGTACGGATATAACAAACGGCTCCATAACCAATGGTACTTGCGTCACAAAATACATGCAATTCTTTACGTGCGCAAACCAGACCTGGCAGCTTAAAGCTGCGGGGAACCGAAACATTGCTTAATTCTTTTAAACCACATACCCACGTTTCAAATTGTCGGAAAATTTTTTCCGGAAGCGGATCATCCCATTCCGTTTGATCACGACATGCCTCTTGGAGGAGTTTACGACCTGGCAGAATAAATGGTTGAACTAAACCTAATACATCATGTACCTGGCTGATCATTGAGAGGAGTCCTCTTCGAGTAAATGATCTTTTCTCCACATTTACTTTTACCGTTAACCGATCAGTACTTGTGTTCCAATAAACTCCTAGGGCCTTTTGTACATGATCTCCTTGGATACAGACGTCCTGTTCTTTGAGTGCACAATCACGATCCGGCACCGACGTTAGAATATCCTGCTTACTCGCAACAAACTTTGTCAGATGAAAACCACCACTTTCAAGCAGTGGATTCAACTGGCTAATTAAATTTTTAGCTTCTTCAACATTAGCACAAAATTTCAACAAATCATCAACGTAAAAGTTGTTCATTACCGTTTGTTGAACATCTTCACTTGCTCCCGTAATGTTGTCTCGGGCTGTTTGCTGAAGCGCAAACGCAGCGCAACTCGGAGAGCACGTGGATTCGAAGAGTAGCACATTCATTCGGTAGTCTACAGGTGGCTTGTTCCAATCATCATCTTGCCACCAGAGAAAACGTAGAGTATCGCGATCGCACTCATCAACCAAAACCTGATGAAACATTGAACGTATATCCGCGGCAAAGGCCACAGATTCTTGCCTGAAACGTAGGAGGACCCCAGTCAAATTATTATTTAAGTCTGGTCCCTGAAGAAGTTTGTCATTGATAGAAAAACCTTTAAACTTAGCAGCACAATCAAATACAACTCGGAACTTATTTCCCGTGCTGTGATGCGGCAAGTACCATGTTTTATTCGGTGTAATCTCTTTCGGCGCTAAGCTGGCATGACCGCTCTTAATATACTCGTTAATTTTATTAACATACTTGCTTCTCAGCTCATCATTAACACGCAGTTTAGCTCTTAGAGATTTAAGCCGCTTTTCTGCCATCACCCGGTTGTTTGATAGAACTGCTTTGTCGTCTTTCCAAGGTAACTTCATTACGTAGTGATTACTCACTTTTCTTGTCGTTTTCTCCATTATAGAAAGGGCTTTCAAGTCTTCGAGAGATATTTCTGGATGTTGTTCTTCATCTAGATCCTTAAAATCCTGTTCAAAAAGGTCAAACACTTTTTGCCTTAAATCCTCAGAAGAACATTTCGTGAGAGATAGTAACACTTTGTCATTTTCTCCCGCATCAACGTTCAATGTCTCATGAAACTCTGTGCCAAATATTTTCCAACCAAGTGTAGTATGCCAAGCAAATGGTTCACCTATTTCTCCACACCGTTGCTCTTCAATTTGAAATACTTCGTGAGCATTCATTCCTATTAACAACTCTACCTTTGATGAATCAATCTTACGTCTGTCTAAAGTCTTAAGTCTTAAGTCGCTAAGGTGTTTATACTGTTGTATCACATTCTCTAGTGCCACGTTTTCTCTCATGTCTGGTAGATTATTTACGACACCTACTGACCTGAGTTGGCATACCTCGTGCTCCTCCAAACCTTTCACGCTTAAAGAGCCAATTCGACCGGAACAACGATTTATAGAATTGACACCCTGCAACTCCGTAGACTCTTTATTGATAGAAATGTTTAGTTTATTTACAAGACTAGTGGTACACAAATTAGCTGTTGAGCCAGTATCTAAGAGCGCATACGTACTTACCCTGACGGAATTATTTTCACTCCATACCTGGACAGGTAAAATGCTTAGTAAGACCTTTGAGCGTTCTACGTTTTCCTTATCATTTTTTGTTAATGCCACGACCGACTTTTGGTCTGACGAATGATCTTCATTATTAACAGGAAAAAATGTACTTTCGTGAAGAAGCGTGTTGTGCTTTTTACCACAGCTTTCACATGTCTTTTTGAGTTTGCAACTTACCGCCCTGTGACCCGGTTTAAGACAATTGAAGCACAGAAGGTTCTGAACAGAAAAACGCTTACGTACAGACACAGATTGGTCAGCAAATTCTCCGCATTGCCAAAGTTGATGCTCACCTTGACGTTGTGCATGTAATAACGTACTTCGTTTAGTCGCTGCTTCCTTATTCACAATCTTTATTTCTACATGCACTATGATTAATTTCAAGTTGATTGTGAGTAAAAATGAAATAAATGAAATGAAATGAAAAGGCAACTCGTAACTGCAACGCTCTCACACTTTTTAGGTGAATTTTGAGCTACAGCAAAGGTCTTCGCCGTGAGCTTGCGGGTTTCTGGCTTTCTGTACTTTCCCATTGGTCTAGCCACTTCTCCTTGCGCTCGAAACAACTGCTGTGCCCATTCGGTTTCCGAAAACCTTGCGGCACGAGATACAAGATCAACTAGATCTAGAAATGTTGCAGATTCGCCCGCTATCTCCTTTTTAAAAGAAATTTCCGCAAACCTTTCCTGCATACGGACAGATAAGCAATTGAGCAATGTTCGTAGAATTTCGGGGGCGTTTAATTCGGACAACTTACCGTTCGCTTCAAATAAACACTTGCAACTGTTCATCTTTGTTGCTAAGTAGTTCAATTGAATATTGTCAGAGTCCTTAATTGGAGGGCCCGAAACTAGCTCCTCTCTAACTTTATTTTGCAATCTAAAACTGTTGCCATAGCGGACATTCAAAAGTTCCCACGCCCGAGAGTAACCTTCAGATTTATTTGGATACGCAGAACAACTTTGAATCAAATTTGCGGGTTCGCCTACCAGGTGCATTTGCAAATAAAGAAGCCGTCTATAATCATCAAAGCACTGCGACTCTACAAATGCCTTAAATTCTTGCACAAAGATAGGAAAACGTTCAATATCGCCATTAATTTTTTTGCAATTGCAGTTGTGGCAAGTGCACTATCGGATACGGATTTATGAATCCTGGGGGTGCTCTCATTTCTCTAGAGGGAAAAGGATCGTGAAACTGAAAAGACGGAAGTTGGTAATTAAATTCACCATTTTGGCTCGGTGTCAAACTATCTCTTAATTTATCATCGGGACAACGCTTATTGGGCAAGTCATCACTGCTCGTGGACAGTGGTCGTGCTGGTAAACTATTACTAGCCGAAGCAGTTGTCGGAGATGTCTCATCGACGATTAGCCAATCACTGCTTCGTTTCGGGTCAGCACGTGCCACGTGCTCTTTGCTTTCTATAGTACTACTCCCTTTAGTCTTAGTTTTAAGAAGAGACTTTAACGCTTCTTCCCTAACCCTAGAACGTGCTAATTCTTCTTCTAATCTTTTAATTAAATCGATTTCATTCGGTTTTGATCCCGCTGCATCAAAGCTAGCGGATGCAGTTTGACTATTTACAGTTTTACTGTCCGTATTCATATCGAAAAACATAAGAGCAATTAATATAAAATAAAAAACAATTCTTACCTTGTCTTCTTAGATTCAAACAAATCAAGTTTAAAACTTTAATCGTGTAGTTGCCTTGGCGAGTGCTTCAAACCAGATAGAGTCTCCTATTATCTGCCTGTTCTTACTTACTTCACACGTGGTCAGATATAATAAAAGAATCTCTATTAAAGTTTTAAACTTTCCACGTCAGCGCCTTCGATAACAACTACGATACCAAATGAATGAATGAAAACAACAAAGAACGGACAACGTGGTAACAAAAATAAGAAAAAGGCAATTCACATGACTAGCCAACACGAACGCGGAGTCATGTGACCACCAAAAGCGCAAGCACATCGGAATCCGTAACAGCTTTATTGCAGTGAGTGTAGTAAAAATTAATCGTCTTGATCATTCATCTTGCTTTCACGGAGCACGAGGTCTGACGGCTTTGGATGACGAAACTCGATGCTGGCTTAACAAATAAAGCCAGCATCTGATCTGGGCAGTACAGCAACCAGGGTTAGTAAAGGGGTAACTGTTTGTGTCTGACCAGAAGTGGATAATGCCCTTCCAAACAACGACGACAACATCTCGGTTGTCTTTCTTGAAACCTGTTTAAATAATAAAAAATAAAAATTTAGAAAAGTAAATAAAATTTTATTGCAATTTTTGTAGAAGAAATACATGATTCTTTGAAGGAATTTGACTTTGATATATTTCAATATTTTTCAATAAAGTTTTTATAACACCAGTCTCGTTACTTTTCGGATACAACTATACATAGTTGACATACGGTATAACAAAAAAGTAAATTGAGATTTATTAATAAAAACACCAAAATATATAGTTGACATATGGTATAAAAACAAAGTAAATTGAGATTTATTAACAAAAATTATGATAAGCAAAAATACCTCTGCTCAAACTATTATGAAAAATGGCTTTCACTCTTCTATAATTGCCTTCTACAAATTTTCATTCTTTAACACATTTCTCTAAAAAAAAAAAAAATACCACTTATTGAAAACAATTTTAATACTTTAAACGTTTTAAATTAAAAAAAAAAACAATTTTAATACTTTAAACTATCAATTATTTTAGCAATGAGAAGATTGGCAAAAATAGTTTTAAAAATCTTGCAAATGAGGAGTTAGATCTAAATTTGAAAGTTAAAGCGCAATGTGTAATCATTGTTCAAATTGCAATGAATTTTGAGGCTTGTATTTTGAGTGATTTCAGTTAACAATTTTTATAACACATACAGTTAGCAATTACTACTATATACTACATGTCATCAAAACAATATAATCTGGCTGAAAAGAATTTAACAGCAATATTAAATAAACATCTTTAAAATCTTTACAAAGACACATCTAATAACACATAAAAATATCAATTTTTCTAACAAGTTTTCCTACAAATATAACCAGTATCTGATAAATCAGATATTGCTCAATTTTTTTGCTTGGGTTGAGCAATTGCCCCCTACTGGTAGGCCAAGTTACTGAACTACAAGCAAAATCTTTGCACTGTCAGTGCATAAGTAGTAATATATGATCCATTTGACGGCAGTCCGATGGAGCAGGCGCAGGCGCACAGGCGCGGTGACGTCATCATCCCGCTTACGGTTCCGAACCCTAGACTCCATGAGCCAAGATCCAAACCCTATCTTTTTAATGTTTCAAATCAATTTAGTTTCAAATTAATAAATTCTAAAATAAAAAAATAAAATTAATAAATTCTAAAAGAAAAAATAAAATTAATAAGTTCGAAAAGAAAAGATGAATTCTATTGAAAACGATTTTAAGTTCTAGTCAGTTACGACGAAGCGCGTCATTTCCTGTTCTGAATCGTATCAATTTGACCTTAAGTAAACTCTAAGTCCAAAAAAAAAACAATTTAATTTTTCTTTCTTTAATCTCAAAGGCAATATTGGTGCACGTTTAATCATTAATTTTTGTTAGACCTTTGTTGAATTTTTCTTGAAAAACTTAATTTTTGTCATACCTAAACTCAATTTTCTTGACAGCCTCGAATTTTAGATACCTTTGTTCAATTTTTTTTCTTAACAACCTTGATTGTTTGTTATACCTTTTTTTAATTTTTGGCAACCTTGATTTTGTTGTACTTTTGTTGAATTTTTGGCAATCTTGTTTTATTTATGTTTAATTTTTTCTAGGCAACCTTAATTTTTGTCGTACCTAAACTCAATTTTTCTTGACAGCCTCGAATTTTAGATACCTTTGTTCAATTTTTTTTTTTCTTAACAACCTTGATTGTTTGTTATACCTTTGTTTAATTTTTGGCAACCTTGATTTTGCTACACCCTTGTTTAATTTTTTGACAATCTTGTTTTATTTATGTTTAATTTTTTCTAGGCAACCTTAATTTTTGTCGTACTCAATTTTTCTTGACAGCCTCGAATTTTAGATACCTTTGTTCAATTTTTTTCTCTAAGCAACCTTGATTTTGTTGTACTTTTGTTGAATTTTTGGCAACCTTGATTTTTAGATTGCCTATTTTTTCTACAATACCTTGTTTTATTTATGTTCAATTTTTTCTTGAAAACCTTGATTTTTGTCACACCTAAACTCAATTTTTTTCTAAACAAGTTTGATTTTTGCTATACTTTTGTTGAATTTTTGTCAACCATGATTTTGTTATTCCTTTGTTGAAATTTTTTCTTTAAACGACTTTGATTGTTGTTGTAGACCATTCGTTTTTACTTTCTAGTATTTATGACAGTAGACCATTCATTTTTAGTGTTTATAACACCATTCATTTACTATACGTTTCAAGTCGATTTAGCTTCAAAAATTATTTTTAGTCTTAGTGATATGCAGCTGTAAGATCTATTGAAAACGATTTTAAATTCTAAACAGTTACGACGTATTTTCTGAAGCCGCGTCATTTCCTGTTCTGAACGCTATTGATTTGAGTTTATCATCTTTAAAAAGAATCAATTGTTGCTTACTTTTAATTGATATTGGTGCACGTTTAAGCGTTCCCTAGACAATCTTGATTTTTAGATACCTATAGTCAAAAGTTTTTCTAGACAAGTTTAGTTTTTAGATGAATATCAACTTTAAACATTTTCTAGATATACTTAACTTTTATTTGTACGATATTTTTTCTCTGTAACCTTAATTTGTGTTAAACCTTTGTTTGATTTTTTCTCGACAACCACGATTTTTATTATTCTTTTCTTGAATTTTTAAAAGTTTATCTTGATTTTTAAGTATCTATCTTCAATTTTTTTTTCTAAACAAATTTGATTTTTGTTGAATTTAAAGTTTATCTTGATTTTTAAGTATCTATCTTCAATTTTTTTCTAAACAAATTTGATTTTTGTTACACCCTTGTTGAATTTTTTTCTTGAAAACCTTGATTTTTATTGTCCTTTTGTTGAACTTTTAAAAGTTTATCTTTGTCATTCCTATCTTCAATTTTCTCCTATTCAAGTTTGATTATAACTTTGTTTAATTTTTTTTCTAATCAATCTTCATTTTTTTTTTTTCTAGGTGAGCTTGATTTTTGCTATACCCTTGTTGAATTTTTGTCAACCATGATTTTGTCATTCCTTTGTTGAAATTTTTTCTTTAAACAACTTTGATTGTTGTTGTAGACCATTCGTTTTTTACTTTCTAGACCATTCGTTTTTACTTTCTAATAGACCATTCATGTACTATACGTTTCAAATCAATTTAGCTTCAAATTATTAATAAGTTCGAAAAGAAAAGATAAATTCTATTGAAAACGGTTTTAAGTTCTAAACAGTTACGACGTATTTCCTGAAACCGCGTCGTTTTCTGAATGGTAGCGTGACCTTATGGTCTTTCAAAAGAATTGTTGCTAGCTCTTAATCTCAAGTTTTATCAACAAAATCCTCCCTTTTAAACTAAAGAGATTATGATTTTTTTTGTATTTAATAAACGATATTTGTACAATCAATGTTGTGATACATTACGAATAAAGCGAGAAATAGAGCGATCGTTTTCAGTTAGGTTTGACGTAAAATCAGATACAATAGCATGCAAAGGTACGCCACGACAACGAAATAAAAATAAAATAGACACAATAATGACCACAAAAACTGGAAAAGTACGCTTGTAAGGTTTTGCGATTGTAAATCCATCCCGATAAGGAGTAGGCATCCATGTAAGAGTCGAGACCGACCAAGGTAGGGGTTAGTCCATAACTATCAAAGTATTCTCCTCGACCGCGTTTGTCGAAATAAACCGCAACCCAATGTTCTCCAGGTTTACTACTCGGGTCCGAGTTGATGACGTAAGCAGACGGAAAAGTAGGTTTTTCCAACTGATCCAAAGCACAAACTTTTTTAAAGATGGTTTTGCTTTTCAAATCCTTCTTGAGCAAGCGTTCGATTTGCAACGTGTTCATGCTGTATAGTCAAAAGCAACGTTTCTGTCTTGATCAATCTCCAGCAGGTTGTCGTGTTCGGCAAACACAATGACCGTAAGAGTACGTGCAGTAGCAATAGCAAAATGAATTTCGATGCGTATGTTGCCATGCTTTATCAATTCAAAACCAACTTCGCTGGAATCCATTTGGGGTGTGAGATCAAAAGCAAACAAAACACAACCGTCTTTGTACTGTTCTCTCGAAATAGCATTTCCTGTGTCACGATAATATTGACCCGTTTGCGTAAACAAACGAACGTAACTTCGAACAAAACGATCGTTGGTGAAATCTGGTTGCAGTGGTTTGGAAGGGATTTGAACTCCGTCACGGTAAATCGTCATGAAATTGATGTTGTTGTGTTTGAAATTAAAAGGAGATTTGGTGATGACACCGTTGTAAGCGTCATTGTCCACTACACCGACCACCATTCGTGTGGACAATTGACCCAAAAATAAATTTTCTTTGGTGATGCTTCGATTCCCGGTCAGTACAGTAAAGCTCTTGACTTCCACACGTCGAAGCGGGTATTTTGCAGTGCCGTGTTGCAAGGCTTTGACATGAGCAAGCTGTACGGCGGGATTGGGTTTTACTTTGCGAACAAACAAGGTCACTTCTTTCAAAGACACTTTGTTATCTGCTTGGTTTGCGTTTCCATGCAAGCAAAAAAGATCGTTGGAATGAATCAATCGCAAACGTACTTCGACACCATTGAACAAATATCGATTTTGAAAGAACAAATCAAGATGTAATTTCCCCATCATATCCATTTCTTTGCTTTCTGCAGCCAAAGCTTTTCGTTTGGTATAACCTAGGTTGGTAGCCCCACGAGTATCGAAATGTTCTGACGTGTTGCGGTGCCACAACAGAGCAGAAAGTTGGGAATTTTTTGCATCTTGTCCAAAACTAAGCAAGTTTTCAATATAAGCTCGATAAGGGTAATTGTTGTTGGATTGTGTCACAAGCGAACCGTTCAAATAAACATCCACTTGTGTCCATAGTGTATGTAAAAAATTACATTCAGGTGCAATTTCCACATTCTTTGCCAAATCAGCTCCGGCTGCAGTAGTTACGTTTGCACGCACATAAAGAAAGCTATTGGCAAGATCAATGTAGTTGGAGTTTTCAGCACTAATTGTAAATTCAATAGGACCTGTGGAGGTCAATACAGATACAGGATGGTATTCGGTGAAACTTCCTTCCTCCAAACTAGTTTGACTTGGTGGCACCGAAAACAAATCCAGTTGAGAGGTGGTGGATTCTGCCGAACTGGGGTGTACTAACGTCGCCATGGTTTACGAGAAAATGTCGTGATGTCTCTTGCGTTTCTTCTTTTGTACTTTTCTCGGTGCTGCTTTTCGTTTTCCTATTTTTTGTTGAGCTGCTTTTCGCTTTCCTACTTGTTGTTTAGCTACTTGTAAGAGATTGGAACCAGCAGCTCTTGCTTGATCGATGGCAGCTTGTTTGGCGTTTTTACCGTGTAAGACATCGGAAGCAAACTCGACACCGCTTTGTAAAACTTGTTTTCCCAGGGTTTTGGCACCTTTTTTGACCAAAGGAAGAACACTTTTGGCAATGGAGCTAAACAGATTACCTAGTCCATAACCTTGTTGCACTCGTGCCCCCGCAAAATAAGGCATTCCATGACCGACTTGAGACAAATAATAGTTTTCGTAAGCCTTTGCGTCACAACAATATTTGACACGCATGTTTCTGCTACCGTTGATTTCTTAGAATAACCCCATTTTCCTTTGTATCTGTTTTTTATAACGAATTTAGCTTTTTGGGTCGTAAATGCAAAGTCACAATCACTTTTCCCTTGCGAAAACGAATTCGTTTTCCTTGATCGTCACGAAGCGAGATGTGGATGTCACTAAGATTTTTCTTCAAGACAGGATGGTATTGTATTTTGTCGTATCTTTTGGAGACATAAGCACCCGGCTTCCCTGTTACAGGAAGGACAGCAAGCAAGGGTGCGAGCGTGTGACCAACCGTTCTGTGTTCAATAACATTGCAATAGACATAGATGGCGTTCACGGTGTCTACGTTGGCAACGCTTGCCGAAGTGTACTCTCCGATTTCCCGATACCAAACCTTTCGAAAACCCAAAATAAAAGCCAACTCATTCGAAAGCGTCACCACCACATCTGGTTGTGCGGTACCATTACGGTCGGTCGTAGGTGCTCCTTTTTTGTGTTGGATGGACATGGTGGTTAGTTGTGTTTGAGGATTGTAAGTGAGATCAAAGAGAAAGTCGATTGGTTGCGTCAACACTCCTTCGCTGACCAACGTTTTGTTTCTATTTTGAAACTCTCGTCTCATTTCTTGAAGTATCTGACGCACGATATATTGAGGTTGTTGGTAATAACCTGCTGGAAGCACTGCTACAAATTCCAAAGCACCGCGTTGGTAGAAAATGTAAAATTGGTTGGTGTCAATGTTGTACCAAGTGTTGGGGTACAGAATCTCGGACAAACCCAACTCCCACGATCCAGACAAATTGATTTCTTTCGGCAAGTGAACCATGTAATCCGAAAGTCTGTTTTCAGGATAAATGTCCATGGACGAGATACTGGGGAGCGTGAGGAACATTTTTGCTGAGAAAGGGTGACGGGAGCAAATAACCTACAGAGCTACTAAGCAGACTAATTCAGAGTTCTTTGTTGTCGTTGCTTTGTGATAAATTATACAAACTGATGGAAACCACAATGTAAATCACCAAAACTTGTGCACCAAACAAAACAATTTTTTAAAGGAAACATACAATATCTTTTTCTGACACCCAAGAATTAAAAGAAGCAGGATATCCAAACCACTTTACTAAATACTCAACACCCTTCTTGCGCTTGCGTTGTTGGAGAATACGCTCGATTCGAAACACGTCATCCTTTTTATAGATTTTTTGCAACTCTTCTTCGTAAAAAGTTCCCTCCAACCACTCGTCTTGTAAATCTTTGATCTTGTAATAGGGAGGATTGTCTCGAAACACTTGAGCAACTTGAAACAACTCATCCGTCCAACCGGGTAAGTAGCCTTTGCGGAACCGCATTCGAGTCATGGACAGTCTGACTTGATCACCTACTTTCAATTTTGGTTTTCTTAACTGGGGGTCGGCATAGAGTGTGAGCCAAACCGTTTCTTGGTTTTCAGAGTTGACTGAATTAGGAGCACGTCGAATGGATCGGTGATAGGTGTTGTTGTAAGATTCAACCAGAGCAGGCAGCACTTCCACGTATCTTCGGTTGTTGGTGTAGGTAAAATAACGCCATAGTTTCTCCTTTAAAGTGCGTATAAATCGTTCAGCAATGGATGCTTTGGTGTCAAAATTTTGAGTGTAAAAGTGCTCCACGTGATGTTGTTTTAACCAGGTTTGAAAGGGTCGATTCAGAAACTCACGTCCCATATCCGTCTGCAATTTTTGAAACTTGCCAATTTCAGGCATCAACTGCTCAAAAGCCTGGATCATGTCCGAGCTGGTTTTGAAAAACTTGAAAACTTTTCGAAAACACGTCAATAACCACCAAAATGTATTTATAATGATCGTTGTAAGACTTGAGCAAAGAAAAATCAATGAGATCGGCTTGCATTTGAAAGTTGGCGCCAGGTACAATTGTTTTTCTGCGCTTGAAATTTTTTCGTACGGGTTTGTGAAGCGTATAAGTGTCTTGTGATTGCAACCATTGTTGGGTTGCTTTTGGAAAACGATGTGCTCCCGAGAAAAAAGCTTCTTTTTTAGGATTGTAATAATTTAAATGCTCTCCCATAACATCGATTCAAACTCGCGTGCACCGGGTAAAGTAGGGTCTCGTTTCTTTAGGTTGGATTGAAACAAATCGTCGATATGAGATCCAGGTACCACTCGATCGTCTAAAAGCATTTGACCGTCTTCGTTCCAATCTAAATTCTTTTTGCTAGTGGCGGCTTTAAATAGTTTTTTCGCTTTGGTTCGTTTTTTAAAACGCTTTAGCACTGCACTTTCAGACAAGGGTTTTTTCACTGGTGTTTTCGGTTAAAACTTTTTCAGAAATAACTTTGATTTTTGCAACGCCTCATTATATAGAGTTACTTTCTCGCTGTCGGGTCGGTTGGAAGTTAAGATTTCTTGCATTTTAGCATCCAGTTCAGAAAGTACTTTTTTATCCGTGATTTGATGTTTGTTTTTGAGTTTTTCGTACACTTCAGGTTCCAACGCGATTAATTTTCTCATTTTATAAGAGTACCCAACACACCACTAATGACTGGAGCGAGTGCAGACAACAAGATGGGTAAAAATCCACCTTTTTGTACAATTCTTTGTTTTGTTTTTAATGCTACCTTACGATCCGCCAACTTTCGAAGTTTGGTCTTGTGCGGTTTTAATTTCTGCTTGTGATGACGCGATATGTTGACGTTTCCTTGCAGCACGTTGTGAGCGCAATCACAAAGACAACGTATTAACTCGGACGACGCTTTGTCTAGAATACGCTTTTGCAAAGGTGCAGGGGCTTTTTGTAGCAAACGCAAGGTGGGTCCGTTTTTTCGCAAGCAGTTCATTGATAAAGATAATGCGTGTCTTCTGGAAAAATCCCTGAACGCAGACGTTGGTTATCGTGTGTTTCGCAGCGTAAGTCAATCACCAAATAACCTCGTTCGAAAGATACAGCGTTTTTATATGCTTCCAGTGCGTTTTTATAGGTTTTGGGGTAGATCTGTCGTAAAAATTGTGCAATTTGGTTTACGTCCCTACAACTTTTAAAGAGTACCATAATTTGTGCGTTGAGACTTATTTCACGCAAACCTTTATGAAACAAATTTTGTACGGTCATGAGAACACTGAAATGAAAGTGATGGGAGTAGACGCTATAGATTTTGGATAAAAATTCAGAATTGGCAAACATCAAATCGTCTAGTACTAAAAAGGCATCTCGACTTTCTTTTAGATCTTCAAGACTCGGCATGCCTTGTTTAAAGTTTATTTTATCCGTATAACGATCAAACATTGCTTGCCATACCTCGTAATGATAAATAACTTGTTTGATTTCAGGGCAGAGTTGTTTAAGACTGTCTATAAACCGTAGGACCCAATAAGACTTTCCAACTCCGGAAGGTCCGCTTACCACAAAACTAGTTGGATTTTGAAATCGCAAAGACATTACGCTAGCTGGTCGTGGAACAAAATGAAAGCAAACGTTGTAACATAACCCTTTTGTAATGAATGCACAAACTTCGATAGTTAAATACATTGACAGAAAAACATGGATGAAAACACAAAATTCGATAGTTAGGAAAAATTCACGAAAAATACACAAACTTCGATGGTTGAAAAAACACAGAAAAACATGGGTGAAAACACAAACTTCGATAATTAAATACATGGAGGAAAAATTCACGGAAAAAAAACCCACGGTGCGTGAGGACTTTTTGCTAACTAAAAATTTGGAAAATTTTTTACAAATCTAACGGTTCGGTGTGAACCCCGTCACTCAACACTTTCCTCTTGGGATAAAAATTACTTAAACCTTTTTTCTTTTGTACATAACTAAAAATTTGATAATTTTTGCTTCGAAAGCCACGGTTTTCTACAAGAAGCGGTTTGTTGGTCTCTAAAACATTCAAATATTCATCAAAGGTGAGAGGGTTTTGGGCAATAGACACCCCTTTACAAACTTGTTTGTTCGTTTCTCCTTGGCAAAAATAAGATTTGGAAGCAAGGCAAACTTAATTTTTTCCTTCATATTCCACCTTCATTTTACCTAACGTTCTTTTGTCGAAGGCTTCAAAGGAAGAGCAACAAGGTTGCGCGTCCCACGCTTTGTTTTCAATTTTACATTGGATGAAGGCTTCCTCGTGGTTAGGGCACACTTCGGAGGTCAACCATTTTAACTTGTCACGAAAATAATTAGGTTTTAAATGCGAAGGAACACAGTCATCTAGATTTTCTCTACTAATGCTAAAATAAATGGAGTCTGTATCAGTTTCTAACAACTCAAAATGACGATCTGGAATATATTTTTTGAGAAACAAATAAAAAAATTTTAACATGTGGAGTTTGGAATTTAAATAGACGTTGAGACCAATTTGGATTGGAAGATCATTAACAATTTTGTTTTTTAAACTTTTCACTTCATAAACATTCTTTTTAATTTCATCTAAATGAACAAAACGAGGATCGTTGATAGTTTTGTTGACTGTTTCCTCGGAATGGTATGTAATGTTCCTATGCTTTTCTTTATTTAATAAACTAGCGGAATAGAGAGAATTCCCAGTTAGTTTATTGGTAAGAGCTATCACCGCTTTGGATTTATCTGTGTCGGCCAATCTTCTGGAGTTTACAATTTCTTGTGCCAGAGGAGCAAAACATTTTTGTGGAAAAAATTCGATGAATTCATAAATTTTGGTAATTTTTAATCCCATTTCTAGATAAAATTTGGCCATTTCCGAGTTAATTAAAAATTTTTCTGCAAAGTAACTACTGATTAAATATTTTTGTTCTTTTTTTAAAAGGTTATGCTCCTCTGCCACGTTTTGCATATAGTCACCAATGTCTTTTCGAGAAATAAAACTGTTCTTTATGATTAAAGGGAAATCTTTGAATTTTTCTTTTAATTCGTTGGGAGTGTGAATGTCAACGATAAGAAAACCGTACAAGCTCTCGTTTCGAATGCCTTCTATTATTTTTTCAAAAGTTAGTTTTCGTTTGGGTGTTATTGATTTTAGTGTTTTTAGAAAACGAGAAACTTGTGGTTGTTTTCTTATCTTCAACCACTCACACTTCCTCATCTCCACCACGCGAAACCCTTCTTCTTCCAACTTTTTTTTGTTGTCTGCTGTTTCTTTCCGAATATCTTCATGAGGAATGTTTTTCAGGGGGTGTGTCTCTTCCAAACTTCCGTCAGAGTTTCGATTGGTATTGCATCGATCGCAAGAATGGAAGAAACAACCAAGAAATTGATATACGGTGTTTTGTTGCTCAGAATAACCGTCCACTGGCAAACTATACTTGCTGACTCTTCTTTCCCCCATATTGAAACGTGTTTGCAAAAATGTGTTTTCTTTGTAAGCTACATAACTTAACCATTGATAAGATTGAAAACCAAATTTGGAGCAGGGGTCAGGCCGAAAATCTTCTTCCTTGTAACGACAAAAATAGCCAGTAGGGTTATTCTGAGCAATAGCGTAAAGGTAAAGAGAATTGGCGTCCAAACCAAGCACCTTTTTGACGGTTTCAGGATTATCTATTTCGTGGGAGCGGATTTTGGTTTCTCCCGAAATTGCAAGGCGGCAGAAAATCAAACTTAACCCACCTGTCAATTGAGATCGAAGGGTTTTGTACAAATCCCCATGCCGCTTGGGAAACAAACAAAAGAAAGCATTTTTTTCAATTTTTTTCATCATCTGTAGTTTGGCCACTCCGCTAACTGAAAAAGAGGTTTTAAATATATCCAAACCTTGTTCAAGATAAGGTCGGAGTAAGTTTTGAACGGCTTGAACAAACGGGACGCAATCCAGAATATTATAGTAAATGAGCATCTCACGTAGGGAGCTCCATCCTTTTTCCGTCCAAGTTTTTACCACCAGATTGTATTCTTCTTGGGTGATGTTCGATTTGGAAAGAGAAGAATAAAAAACGTTGTGTACGGGTAATCCACTATTTAATTTATCGAGATCAGTCACAAATTCATACGGAAAATAAAATTTTCTGAGCTCTGCCCCATAAGCAACCAAAAATTTGCGGTAACTAAAACCGGGGGCTAAAAAATTTTTGATGTCTAAAAACCTTAATTTGGATGTTTTTAAACAAAGATAACTGTTAGTTCTTTTTATAACAAATTGGATGTCTTTTAAAAGAATTTGAATTAATGTTGGTTTAATAAGGTTTAAATCATAGGAAGCCGAATTGAAACCGAGCACAACCAATTCCTTACAATAACAGTTAAAGTCGTTTAAAATTTTTTCTTTTCTGACATTTTCACTCCTTTTCAACTGCTCAAACACGTAATTGAATTTTTCTAAAAGAAATTTATAAGAAACTTCTGACAGGGTCTCCAAGTAATCGACTAATTTTTGTACCAACTCTTCTTCACTGCCCTCCGTGACAAAACAAACACCCGATTCGTAGCCAGGGATGTTGCTCGCTACTGCAACGCTCAAAGGGATGTGACAAGCATCCAAAGTTAACATGGAACTATTAAAAATTTGTTTTTTGGAAAAATAGGCTTCGAAATCATAACACGCAAAGAAAGGAAAATAACGATCACAGTGAGGCACAACAATCCCTATTTCCTCCAATTTCTCAAAAATAGTGGCAGGATTTTTGTGAATGCCACCCGGAAAAACCTCACGCACCGTGGTAGTACAAATTTTGGTATGACGGTAATAGTTATTGTTTTCTGTCCACAGCTTATCACAGTGCACGCATTGGTACACACCGCAATAGTGTTCGAAATCTACAATGATACTTAGATGATTTTCGTAAACGTTCAATCGCATTGTCTCCTTGTAGAACTCGCGGCTCCGCTGGACCAGTTTGGCAACCTTACCGTCGAGCTCATATGCAATGAGATTCAGTTCAAAAAAATCCTCTAAGTGCAGAAAATCAAAAAGTTGAACGCCTGCAAAATCTGCAGGCGCGACACCAAAATGAATACAATATGCACGAAATAGATTTTTGGCAGGTTGTTCGCACCGGCGAGGGTCTGCACCTTGGTGCACTGCCAAACAACGAAAAAAACATAAGTGATCATCAGCATTTACATTCCTTAAACCGTGGTTATTTTTTATGTAATCAGGAAGAAAAATTGGGGCGCCAAGTGGGGCATCTTTTATGTGATTGATATAAAAGGTGATATTGGGGATGTCTACCACTTTCCATTTGCTGTCGGGGCGGTTAATTTTTTCAAAAAAGGATTCTTCGGATAACGTATTTAAAAACTCGATTAATTCTTGGCGATTGCTAATTAAACGCGCAGTTTCCATCATCACACTGTTGTTGAACGATGCGTGGTAGTATCGTAATTCGTTATCATGAATATTTTTTAGAATATAACCAAAACTGTAATTAATTTTAAAACGGTGGAATTGAAATTGTAGAATTTGATGAATAATTTTTGGGTTTAAAAGTTTTAGATCTTGATTGTAACAAAAATTAAATATGGATTGCACTTTGCCTTTTTTGTAAAAAGTCCGGATGTTGGTTCGATGTTTTTTCATAAGGGTGTTGATCTCCTCATCTTCCACTTCTAAGAAAAAACAACCTTAATTTCAAATCAAACTCTTTTATACAAAAAACGTACCGTTGTTAGTTACCACAGATTTCATTTTTGGGGGTTCTTCCATGATTTCTGCAAAATAAAAATTTATAGTATCTCAAAATCAAACTGCAAAAATAGACTTACCGTGTGAAACCGAGTTTTCAGTCGGAATTTTTGATGAATTTTTCGGCGAGGTATCAGTTTGTGACCGATCTAAGAAAAACCAACATTAGCTGTAAAATAAAAAATTTTTATCCAAACGTACCATTTGAGTTTAGCTCTCCGACTTCAAGTAAATTTTTATCAGAATTCTGGGGTTCTACAACAAAAACAAGAATTATTTCAAAATTAACTCACTTTTCATAAAACTTACCATTGGTATTCTGAGAAGCAATTTTCACCTTTTTGGTTGGGGGTGCGCTATCTATGAGAAACGATTGTGTTCATTCAAAATTAAACCGTTGAAATAAATAAACTTACCATTTGAGACCTCGACCGAATTTTCAACCGGAATTTTTGATAAATTTTCCGGGGTTTGTGACCGTTCTAACAAAAACACAATTAAATTTGAATTAAAAATTTTAACTGAAGATTTGCATTCGAATAAAATATTTTATTTCAAGATCAAATAAATTAAAAAAGAAATACTTACTACACACTTTCTGATGCACTTTCAAGTTATCAGCTCTAGTAAAACTTTTGTTGCATTTGTTACAGCAAACTCCTGTCGACTTTTCGTGAACGGTTTTCTTGTGACGGCGCACATCACGCTCTCTTGTAAAAACACTCTCGCAAATATCGCACTTAAACATTTTGAATAGTTCTTCTTTCTTCAATGGTTTTAAAGTAGAATGAATAGTTCACCTGAACCGTCTGCTTATATACTTGTGGAAAGTTATTGCGCAACCTCTGTGCTATTTTTAGAAATATTCCTCTAATACCCTAGGGAAATCCCCATGGGAAATCCCCATGGGAAAACTGAGTATTGCGCAACACCTCTGTGTTATTTTTAGCAATAGATTGCACCAGTATTGCGCAATCTTCTTCAAGGGAAAACATTTGGTCAGTTTTGCAACTGTTTGTAGAGATAACTTTCTCACTATGTTTTTCTTTTGGTAAAATCTTGAAACAGACATTGAATTCGCTTTACACTTGGTGAAATTCTTGATGAACATATTGAATAATAGTTAGCAACAATTCTTTTGAAAGACCATAAGGTCACGCTACCATTCAGAAAACGACGCGGTTTCAGGAAATACGTCGTAACTGTTTAGAACTTAAAACCGTTTTCAATAGAATTTATCTTTTCTTTTCGAACTTATTAATAATTTGAAGCTAAATTGATTTGAAACGTATAGTACATGAATGGTCTATTAGAAAGTAAAAACGAATGGTCTAGAAAGTAAAAAACGAATGGTCTACAACAACAATCAAAGTTGTTTAAAGAAAAAATTTCAACAAAGGAATGACAAAATCATGGTTGACAAAAATTCAACAAGGGTATAGCAAAAATCAAGCTCACCTAGAAAAAAAAAATGAAGATTGATTAGAAAAAAAATTAAACAAAGTTATAATCAAACTTGAATAGGAGAAAATTGAAGATAGGAATGACAAAGATAAACTTTTAAAAGTTCAACAAAAGGACAATAAAAATCAAGGTTTTCAAGAAAAAAATTCAACAAGGGTGTAACAAAAATCAAATTTGTTTAGAAAAAAATTGAAGATAGATACTTAAAAATCAAGATAAACTTTAAATTCAACAAAAATCAAATTTGTTTAGAAAAAAAAATTGAAGATAGATACTTAAAAATCAAGATAAACTTTTAAAAATTCAAGAAAAGAATAATAAAAATCGTGGTTGTCGAGAAAAAATCAAACAAAGGTTTAACACAAATTAAGGTTACAGAGAAAAAATATCGTACAAATAAAAGTTAAGTATATCTAGAAAATGTTTAAAGTTGATATTCATCTAAAAACTAAACTTGTCTAGAAAAACTTTTGACTATAGGTATCTAAAAATCAAGATTGTCTAGGGAACGCTTAAACGTGCACCAATATCAATTAAAAGTAAGCAACAATTGATTCTTTTTAAAGATGATAAACTCAAATCAATAGCGTTCAGAACAGGAAATGACGCGGCTTCAGAAAATACGTCGTAACTGTTTAGAATTTAAAATCGTTTTCAATAGATCTTACAGCTGCATATCACTAAGACTAAAAATAATTTTTGAAGCTAAATCGACTTGAAACGTATAGTAAATGAATGGTGTTATAAACACTAAAAATGAATGGTCTACTGTCATAAATACTAGAAAGTAAAAACGAATGGTCTACAACAACAATCAAAGTTGTTTAAAGAAAAAATTTCAACAAAGGAATAACAAAATCATGGTTGACAAAAATTCAACAAAAGTATAGCAAAAATCAAACTTGTTTAGAAAAAAATTGAGTTTAGGTGTGACAAAAATCAAGGTTTTCAAGAAAAAATTGAACATAAATAAAACAAGGTATTGTAGAAAAAATAGGCAATCTAAAAATCAAGGTTGCCAAAAATTCAACAAAAGTACAACAAAATCAAGGTTGCTTAGAGAAAAAAATTGAACAAAGGTATCTAAAATTCGAGGCTGTCAAGAAAAATTGAGTACGACAAAAATTAAGGTTGCCTAGAAAAAATTAAACATAAATAAAACAAGATTGTCAAAAAATTAAACAAGGGTGTAGCAAAATCAAGGTTGCCAAAAATTAAACAAAGGTATAACAAACAATCAAGGTTGTTAAGAAAAAAAAAAATTGAACAAAGGTATCTAAAATTCGAGGCTGTCAAGAAAAATTGAGTTTAGGTACGACAAAAATTAAGGTTGCCTAGAAAAAATTAAACATAAATAAAACAAGATTGCCAAAAATTCAACAAAAGTACAACAAAATCAAGGTTGCCAAAAATTAAAAAAAGGTATAACAAACAATCAAGGTTGTTAAGAAAAAAAATTGAACAAAGGTATCTAAAATTCGAGGCTGTCAAGAAAATTGAGTTTAGGTATGACAAAAATTAAGTTTTTCAAGAAAAATTCAACAAAGGTCTAACAAAAATTAATGATTAAACGTGCACCAATATTGCCTTTGAGATTAAAGAAAGAAAAATTAAATTGTTTTTTTTTTGGACTTAGAGTTTACTTAAGGTCAAATTGATACGATTCAGAACAGGAAATGACGCGCTTCGTCGTAACTGACTAGAACTTAAAATCGTTTTCAATAGAATTCATCTTTTCTTTTCGAACTTATTAATTTTATTTTTTCTTTTAGAATTTATTAATTTTATTTTTTTATTTTAGAATTTATTAATTTGAAACTAAATTGATTTGAAACATTAAAAAGATAGGGTTTGGATCTTGGCTCATGGAGTCTAGGGTTCGGAACCGTAAGCGGGATGATGACGTCACCGCGCCTGTGCGCCTGCGCCTGCTCCATCGGACTGCCGTCAAATGGATCATATATTACTACTTGCATATTAATTCTTCTTTGTTAAAGACACATTGAAATCAATGTCAATAGTAAAACCTATAAAATGGCAAATAATTTATTTGAAACTAGCAGGAAGGTTTGAATAAAACAGTATAATCAATTACCCTAACCCTAACCTAACCGCTAAACCCTAAACCCTAAAATTTTCAAGATTTTACGAATAAGAAAACGACACACTGCCACAATGGCTGGCGCCTAAACGGCCGAGCCAAAAAGGCTTCGCCAAATAGTCCCGTCTCATTCCAAAACAGCTTGGGTTATGCTTAAATCCATGCGGACGGGCCTAGGACAACTTGCCGCAACCCAAATAACGAGTCCACTGCGGCTAGATGGACTTGCTTGCAAATTTTGTTTTCGGACTTCCAAGCCAAGTTACTTCATGCCAATTTTCGGCGCAAATAAAATAATCGCCACTACCTGCATGTCCCTGATGCGCTGATGTGGTAACAACTACTTTTCCATCCATTTATTGGTTTTAGTCGAAAGTATACAAAGCCTACTTTATACTAAACGCTAAAATGCTATACGTAAATGAATAAAAGTTTTATACGTATGTATGAAAAATCTTTGTTTTATATGCTAGACTTTTTTTGATATTTCTGCATAATAACATCAGTTTTAACAACGAACAACAATATTTTATTTATCAAAAAAATTTATTCCAAACAAAAATTGTAACACAAAAAAGGTAGATTTACAGTGAATATTGTCCTGTAATTGCTTGCAATATATCGGGCAATACTCTCTCTTTGGTTCTATTTCTCCTCCACAAAAATTTGTCAATGTATGAAGCAAGAAAAGTTCGTCGACATCCTTGCATTCTTCTAAGTTTTCCCTTAAATTGTCCCTACATACAGTATTATCAATAATATTTGTGTGGATACCTTGAGGATCCACAAAATGCCGACGGTGATTAACAGTTTTGTGCGTGTATCTAATGCAGTGCTTTTCAAACTTTTTTCACTACGGCACACTAATAAATTCTGAGTTTGCCTGCGGCACCTTACTTCATAAAGGCGAAAGCCTACTTAATACACTCTTCAACTTTACATACAGAAATTATATTCAATATATGATAGCAGCAATACCTAATAAAAGAGTGTGCCCACAAAATTGTTTTGATACTGGCAGTGGTGGATATAGGTTGAGGCGATTGAGGCATTTGCCTCGGGCTCCCCTTGAAAATACCGCATATAGTTTCATTTGCTGTATATGTTTTTTAGAGAACACTATGATTTTGAAAGATAGATAGCGAAATTAGAGATTAAATCAAAGTAAAGACCTTTTTTTTAGAGATCACTATGATTTTGGGAAAATAAGGGAAACACGAGATCCAAACCTTTTTCTTTTAGAGAACACCAATTTTTGGGAATCCTTCCCTCGAGTCCCAACTTTGAATATCCCAAAAAACAAACAACTTTATGCAAATGACCTCTTTCCTTTTACATATTTACTGAAGCAGCCCATATTTAAGATTTTTAACAATACTAAAATTATATACATGTAAAAAACATAAATCATCTGTAGACCAAGACTCTATGGCTTTCTGTTTATACACGAAAATTTTGCGGCACACTTTAATCTTTTCCGCGGCACACAGTTTGAGAAACACTGTCATAATGCTAAAAATAAAACAAATTATCGTTTTACTGTTCATGTTTATATAAACTTATAAGAGCATTAAGATGCTTCATCTACTGAGTCGCACGGATGCTAATTTGGCAAGATTGTTAAGCAATTTTTGCACAGCACACAAAACAAGCATTTAGATTTTAGTCTTTTAGGCTGGCATTTGATACCCAGTGAATAAACCACAGTCAGCATCTATTGCAGTGCTCTGTTACTTGTCAGCTGTTGAATAGACAAGAGATAGGGCAGCTGTGGGCAGTGTTTTGGGCACCATTGCCCGATCCTGAGCCTACAAGTTGCTTCAACAGCGTGACACACGAAAATAGTTCCATGCGCAACGCCTCTAAAATAGTGATGGAACGTGAGCGATCTATCAAGTTTCACCTCAAGATAAAATAAGGTTAGCAAATAACAAAGGTATATTGGTATTGTAGACTCCCAGCTCACGTGTGGCCTCTTGGTTATTTACATGAAAAGCGGGTCATCGTCTTAACGTGACTGAGCATCAACCTCAAAGTCTGGAGATACCTTAAAATTGCAATCATGTCTTAACTTAAAGTCCCTCAAACTTGTTCCAGTTTTCAGAAGAGTGCAACAATGCAAGAGCGTCTACATTAGCAATTTTTGTGAAAGTCGTAAGGCAGGTTGTACGTATAAATGGTAAAAAAAGAGAAACAAGATCGATCCTTGATGAGCGCACTACTTTACACGTCGAAGTCGACATTGTTTGTTGTAAGCAGTAGCAATTGTATAATTTTCCATTCGAACACGCTCCATGATCTTTGGAACCACATGCTTATCAAGAATAATAGTTTTTATTTGTTACTTGTAACGTGAGCTAAGCGATTAACTTTGTTTTTTTCAAAATCAAAAAATAATAACTTTTTTAGCATCATATTAATTTGTTTGTTGTTTCTTGCAAAGTAATTGCTTATGGATAAGATTATGTCATTTCGATTTACGTCGTTCGATTTACGTCGTTCGAAAAAAACGAAATGTATTCCTTGTAAATTATTCGCCCAACCGCGATTACTTTCATCTTGTAAAGCATTCGCCCAGCTCTTACTTTTTGTTAAGAACTCGCCAATTTTTAACACCATCGAGAATGAAGGCTTAAAAACGAGGTTATAACTTTATTATTGATAAATTAAATTAAAAAAATAAAAAAAATAATATTTTACTTAGCTCAATTATAGTTTTTAATTGTTTTTTGTAAAGTAGGCTAAGCGATTAACTTTGTTTTTTTCAAAACAAAAAATAACAACTTTTTTAGCATCACATTAATATAATTGTTGTTTCTTGCAAAGTATTTTCTGATTGATAAGTTTATGTCGTTCGAAAAAAGCGAATTGTATTCCTTGTAAATTATTCGCCCAACCGCGATTATTTTCATCTTGTAAAGCATTCGCCCAGCTCTTACTTCTTGTAAAGAATTCGCCAATTTTTAACACCATCGAGAATGAAGGCTTGAAAACGAGTTTATAACTTTATTATTGATAAATTAAATTAAAAAAATAAAAAAAAAGTATTATTTTACTTAGCCCAATTATAGTTTTTAATTGTTTCTTGTAAAGTAGGCTAAGCGATAAACTTTGTTTTTTTCAAAATCAAAATATAACAACTTTTTTAGCATCATATTAATATATTTGTTGTTTCTTGCAAAGTAATCGCTTATGGATAAGATTATGTCGTTCGAAAGAAACGAATTGTATTCCTTGTAAATTATTCGCCCAACCGCGATTATTTTCATCTTGTAAAGCATTCGCCCAGCTCTTACTTTTTGTTAAGAATTCGCCAATTTTTAACACCATCGAGAATGAAGGCTTAAAAACGAGTTTATAACATTATTATTGATCAAATTTTAATTTTTTAACAAAAAATGGTAATATTTTACTTCGCCCAACTATAGTTTTTAATTGTTTCTTGTAAAGTAGGCTAAGTGATTAACTTTGTTTTTTTCAAAATCAAAATATAACAACTTTTTTAGAATCATATTAATTTATTTGTTGTTTCTTGCAAAGAATTTGCTGATTGTTAAGATTATGTCATTTGAAAAAACGAAATGTATTTCTTGTAAATTATTCGCCGAACCGCGATTATTCTCATCTTGTAAAGCATTCGCCCAGCTCTTACTTCTTGTAAAGAATTCGCCAATTTTTTACACCATTGAGATTGAAGGCTTAAAAACGAGTTTATAACTTTATTATTGATCAAATTTTAATTTTTTAACAAAAAATGGTAATATTTTACTTCGTCCAACTATAGTTTGTAATTGTTTCTTGTAAAGCAGGCTAAGTGATTAAATTTGTTTTTTTCAAAAACAAAATATAACAACTTTTTTAGCATCATATTATTTTATTTGTTGTTCCTTGCAAAGTAATCGCTTATGGATAAGATTATGTCGTTCGAAAGAAACGAAATGTATTCCTTGTAAATTATTCGCCCAACCGCGATTATTCTCATCTTGTAAAGCATTCGCCCAGCTCTTACTTCTTGTAAAGAATTCGCCAATTTTTTACACCATTGAGATTGAAGGCTTAAAAACGAGTTTATAACTTTATTATTGATCAAATTTTAATTTTTTAACAAAAAATGGTAATATTTTACTTAGCCCAACTATAGTTTTTAATTGTTTTTTGTAAAGTAGGCTAAGCGATTAACTTTGTTTTTTTCAAAAACAAAATATAACAACTTTTTTAGCATCATATTAATTTATTTATTGTTTCTTGCAAAGTAATCGCTTATGGATAAGATTATGTCGTTAGAAAAAACGAAATGGATTCCTTGTAAATTATTCGCCCAACCGCGATTATTTTCATCTTGTAAAGCATTCGCCCAGCTCTTACTTTTTGTTAAGAACTCGCCAATTTTTAACACCATCGAGAATGAAGGCTTAAAAACGAGTTTATAACATTATTATTGATCAAATTTTAATTTTTAAACAAAAAATGGTAAAATTTTACTTCGCCCAACTAATGTTTTTAATTGTTTCTTGTAAAGCAGGCTAAGCGATTAACTTTGTTTTTTCAAAATCAAAATATAACAACTTTTTTAGCATCATATTAATTTATTTGTTGTTTCTTGCAAAAAATTTGCTGATTGTTAAGATTATGTCATTTGAAAAAACGAAATGTATTTCTTGTAAATTATTCGCTCAACCGCGATTATTTTCATCTTGTAAAGCATTCGCCCAGCTCTTACTTCTTGCAAAGAATCGCCAATTTTTAACACCATCGAGAATGAAGGCTTAAAAACGAGTTTATAACTTTATTATTGATAAATTAAATTAAAAAAATAAAAAAAAGTATTATTTTACTTAGCCCAACTATAGTTTTTAATTGTTTCTTGTAAAGTAGGCTAAGCGATAAACTTTGTTTTTTTCAAAAACAAAAACAACAACTTTTTTAGCATCATATTAATATATTGTTGTTTCTTGCAAAGTAATCGCTTATGGATAAGATTATGTCGTTCGAAAAAAACGAATTAAATTCCTTGTAAATTATTCACCCAACCGTGGTTATTTTAATCTCGTAAAGCATTTGCGGAGCTCTACAATTTCCTTTCTTATAAAGAGAAACAGAGAGCAGAGGGAGAAAGAGTGAGAAGGAACGAGAGAGAGAGTGTACGAGAGAGAGAGAGAAGCGAGTGGAAAACGAGAGAATTTAAAAATTAGAAAAAAGAGTTTTAAGTAGCGAGGGCGAATTCTTAACTTGCTCCAAAGTTTTTAACAATGCTAAAGTATTGTCATTTTTTGGTTAGATAAACCTAAATCAATTAGAAAAAAAGTTTTTTGGAAGGAATTACTGTATTTGCATCGTTTTTCTATTTATACCTTATCTTTTTTCATTATTATTGCAAGTATGATCATTATTTGTATAGTTTAATATTGCTCTATTATTTCAACAAATACTGTAGTTATCAAATGTTTTATTTGAATAATTGGCTTCTTAGGTGAATTGCAACAAGTAGCCAGTTCAATGATTTGCTCTTGTGTAAATAGGAAGCATATGAGCAATACTTAATATCATTTTTTAAAAATTTTTCGTTATGTAATACACACACTTATAATTTGTATAAAAATAAATATTTATCATACTATGTCATGACAACATTAAATTTAATATGCAGGGGTGCACAAATATAATTATCAGTAATTGGCTGCAATTATTTGGCATTTGCTGCTAAGTTACGACCAACTTACTTATTGTAACAAAATTTTATTTTTTTTCATAAATGTGAAATTTTATTAACATGGTGTTGGATTGGAGTCGGATCATGGTTTAGAAAAAATTTTTGGAGTCAGATTGGAGTTGGAGTTTAAATTATGGAGCTGGACTGGATTCGGACCCCAAAAAAAGTGACTCTGCTCGTCTCTGATAACCACACAAAACCATGTAAAGCATGTAAACTATGTAAAACCATGTAAACCATGTAAAACACAAAAATGCATTTGTCCAATAATATAAAAAAAAATGCATACTTGTGCAAGATACAATATCCAAATTGTTTCAGGCTGACAATACAGTAGAACCTCATTGTATGAGAAATTCACTTTGCGAGCGGCTATTTGTAAAGAATTTTGTCTCATACAACAAGTAAAAATTTGTAGTACAAACGATCGTAGGCCCTCAATGTCCAGGGGCTTCGAAATTTGATTTTGAAGTTTGTAATTGTATTAAAAACTTGACAAACTAAAAACCTACCTAAAGTATATACAGTACATATCAAGCTTTTGAGGCTAAAAATGCCAAAGTAAGTGATGATGATAAAAATATTATAACACCAGAAATTGTTCTACCTGACGTTTCAACGGACAGAGATTTTTTATGACAGACAATAGCCTATTCTCAGCTTCACTGTCTTCTATATGCTTAGATGGTTTCCATTTTAAGTTTAATAGATTAATAAAACATGATTATTTATTGCATGCACTTTTATTATTCATATTACATGTACAGTATGGTTTATTTTTTTTTGATCGCACCTTTTCTGTTTAAAAAATAAACATAAAAACAGACATTTTGGGGATGGAACAGATTATTTATTTTCATATTAATTTTAATGCAAAAAATTGCTTTGTAATATGAATAAATTGCAATACGAGCTCAGCCTGGTAACGAATTAAACTCTTACTGCAAGGTTCTACCGTATTTTGCCTCTCTAAGTGCTTTTTGATTAATATACAATAAAGACTCTAATTACCGATAATCAATACATAAGTTAAATTGGTCTAATACAAAAAAAACAGCATACACTAATATCATTTTAAAACAGCAAACTTTTATTAGATTAGTAATGCTTTGCAATTTTAGTGCCGTCTTATCAATGCATCGAAGCTATTATTGAAAAGCGACACACATACTATATTGGTCCAATACCGCAAAAACTGTAAACATTTGTATTGTGTGCCGATATGAAAACTGTATAAAATCGATAATATTTTGCCAATTTAATGCCATTTGATCAGTACATCAAAATTATTAACAAAAAACAATACACAAACGGCATAGGTCACATACTGCAAAAATTCTGCGAATTTATGTTATATCAGAAAACTCTTACTGTGGGGGGACAGCATTGTTTTACCAATGTTTTTATTACAAGTTTCTAAAATAACTTTGAATTACAAATACTTTACTAAAATGGTATTGGACCAATATAGTATATACTAATACTAATTTATACAAAAATACAATTCCAAAACTACATTGGTCCAATAATGTTTACATATCTTTTTCCAATATCAATACAACTGATATTCTACTATACTGAAGCAGTACCTGGCCAATAACCCAATATTTTCTGGGAATTTTGCATCAGCTATTATTAATAAGTTTTAATAAAAAGTTTACTTTAATAAACAGCCATTTGCTTTTGAAGCACTTAATTTTTCTTTTCATATATCTCAATACTCTTAAAACATGGTTTAAAGTTGTAAGAAATGTTTTTTTAAAAATATATTCAAGATAACCAACGGTTTTTTTGGGCTGATTGTGCACAAGCTAATCAGAAGTTTCAATGATTCTTATTTGTTTGGAGTAGATGTTTCTCTTTCCTGAAGACACTTCAGATGTTAGGGCAAATATTGATAAGCAAGGTCACTGTCTCCTCATCAACTGTTTCCAGACCAATCGCCCTGCTTGAATGATGGAAAATGGGGCAAGATGTTGGTTTGCTCCACCACACCACACTCACATGCTGCTGTGGGAGCCATACCCCATCTATACATTGTTGAACGGAATAAACAAACGATTAAGCCTGACCCAGGCTGGTCTGCTGGGTAGATCCATTCCCAGTGGTTTGGGATTGATGTTGAGCACAAAAGCACGTAGGCATGAGGTGTTACTTTGCCATTCTGCATTCCATTTGGTTTCTGCTCAACATGCCACACTGGTGTCTGACTTAGAAAAATTCTTTAAAAGTTCCAGTGCAGCAGGCACAAAAGGGTGTCTTTGCTGATGATGTCAAACTGATGATGACATCATATTTTAAGATGTCATAAATTTTACATACTTGCAAAAAAGTCAAACTCGGCGCCTATGAATTGTACCTCTAATGAAATTCTATTGTCTTCAATCATTTATATATTTTGAATTATTTACAAAGGAGTTTGTAATGCAATGTTTGATCTCGTTTGTATTGAGGTAAATTTGTTTTTAAGATTTTTTTTTTAGTTACAAGAAAACGATTCATAGTGCTAAGATTTAAACTGAACACATTTATATTGTTGTATATATGCATTTGTATTGTATAATATGGGATGTGTTTGTATATATGTATTTGTATTTGTATTGTATAACATAGAATATGTGTATATATATATATATAACAATGTTATGAAATCAGTGCTTCAAAAGTGCTCAATACAAAGTTATACCTTGAAATTAAAAACTGGAAAAATCGTGGAAATTAAAACACAGCTAAAACCCAACATATATATATATATATCTGTTTGCTTTACTTTGCCGGTACAGACCTCAATAACCGAATAGCTAGAGCAGTATTTATTAATGAAAGCACTAAAATAGATTTAAAATTAACAATTTAAAATCCACGACAGTCTGTTTCATCCTAGGAATCGTCAGGTGGAAACTTATTCAAATAGAATGAGTAAGTTTCCACCTGGTGATTCTTAGGATGAAACAGACTGTTGTGGATTTTAAATTGTTAATTTTTAATCTATTTTAGTGCTTTTATATATATATATATATATACAGTGGCAGCTCGTGGCTTTCAATAATAGTGGGGCCAGCAAAACAATTATTGAAATGTCAAAAAGTTCTATTTGTAGACTACCTAAGTTTAAAGACGGGGTAAATAAATTTTTAGCAAAAAATGCGATATTCAACACTAATTTTTATTTGTATAAGTAATCAGCTCTTCGGTCCTTTATCTGCACGAAAATGTTGATGACTTTGTTGTTGTAATCTCTGATTTTGCTAATATACTCCTTGTGTATTGACAGGCAAGTGAGGGTGTTCAGTTGTCTTGCAACATAGTGTTTCGAAGAAACGTTTTTATTTGCTTCATTGTGCAGAAGCTTCTCTCTGAGTCAGCAGTTGAAATTAATGTCACGAGAACAATTTCAAGCAGTTTGGGACTTCAGAAAATGTTTCAACAAGTCCATTTTTATTTATAAATTTTAATAGCTTGCTAATATTGGAAATTTCACTAAAATTATCATTTGCATACAAAACGGACAATTCATACTTCAGTTTATCTTTTTTAAGCATTGTGTAATTTGAAGCAATTTCTTTAACATAATTGTCGGGAAAAGAGTTTCTGCAAAGCTCAAATTCAGCTGGATTCACTATGAAAAATGAACGAAATATATCTGAAGATCTGAAGTTTTCTTTAACTTCCTCTGTGATTGTATTGCATGCTTCCGTTACACATGATTGCAATTAAACATTTAAACTTGAAATAAACAGTTTAAGCCTTTTGTTGCAAAAAGCCATTTTCTTTATGATCAGGTTCAGTTGGTGAGCATAACAATGAACGTAATAAGCATGTGGGAAAAACTTTTTTATTTGAACCTGGACTCCATTTATGAAACCCTCATTACTGCCGTGCCATCATATGCCTGAGCAATAAGCTTGCTTTCCAAATTAAGTGAATCAAGATTTTCCTTCAATGCCTGAGTAAGTCCATTAGCTGTTCTATCTTGAAGCTCAACAAACTTAAGAAATCTTTCGACAGGTTTAAAGTTCTTCACATAGTGCACTATAATCACAAATTGAGATTTGCATGAAAATCAGTAGTTTCATCTGCCTGCACAGACATGTAACTAGAATTTTTAATTTTCCTTGTTATTTCTTCAGTATATACTTTAAGCATGCAAAACAAAAAGTCATTATGTATAGATTTCGATGTATTTTTTTACCACATTATATTTTTCAAGATGATTACGAAATGCACCGTCCAAATCAGCTGTGTATGTTACAAGATTAAGAAAAACACCTTGGTTAGCAGACCCTTCCATTTCATCATGTCCTCTTAGTGGTAATTCATGAAAGCCACAAAATTTTATGCAGTTAATGATCCTTTTCAAAGCGTGCCTATTTCTGTCAACTAATTCGTTATGTTTAATTATGCTTCGATGATAGCCAGCATCAATTGCAGATAATATATTGATTTTTCCAAACGTTTGTAATGAAACACAATTGTTCATATGAGCCTTACTGCATTCGTGCTTAGAAATTCATTCTGACAAATGTTATAAGCCGTTGCAACCTTTATTTGTTCATAAACTCTCACCTCCAAATAAGAGACAGCAAAAGCAAAATAAGCTCTTTCTTTCATCGCAGGCCGTAAGCCACGATTTTTTATCAAACCACATCGATGAAAATGTCCTCAATTTCCTACTATCTTTCTGGAAGATATTGATGTCACGTGGTTGAGATAGACCTAGTCTTTTCTAGTTGTTCCTCATGTTTTAAGTTTTTAAATGGATTTTTCGATAAATTATCAACTTTATTCAAGGTGAGGGGTGTTGAACCACAAATATAAACCATGCAAAACGTAACGTCTAAGCTCAATAATTATGAGAAAACAAACCACAATGTAATATTCGTTAGTGAGCAATTTGACACAATTTACTGGAATAGCTTGTTTGAAGTTAAATTATTTTGATCTGGAAATATGAAAATCACACAAAATATAATAAACTAAACATGTTATTCATAAATAAAAATGAACATAACTGATAAACAACCACAGCTGTAAAAAAACATGTGCTGAAAAGCAGAAACTGCTGTCTCACAAAAGAATGCACAACATCACCCAATATCAACTGAATAACAACTAATTCTTTAAGGCTGCACATGGGCAGGTGCAGGCGCAGGCGCAGCTAACATTTGCTTATAAGTTATGATTGCTGTTTGGGCCAGACATTGCTGGCCTAATTTTGTGCTATTGACTTGCATAGTAAAATCTTCACAAAGCGCAGCGCGTGAGTTGGTTGGCTTTAGGTGTAAATATATAGGAGTAAACAGGCCAAAATATGTGGGCCCCTCTGGATCGTTTTGAAGAGACTTCAGGAAATATTTGAAAATATTTCTCGTTGTTTTTCGGTTAACTGTTATCTTGGCATGCATGTAAACATTTTGATATTTAATATAGGGTTTCTCTAGAAATTTCCATATTATTAGTCAAATTTTTAGTGGGGCCCAGCCCTGTGGCCCCTATGTACAAGCCACCACTATATATATATATATGTATAATTAAATTACAGAAGCAACAAAAGAGATTTTTATTGAAACCTCAACAGTCTGTTTCGCCTTTTTGGCTCATCAGGTGCAGACAAAAAGTATATAGTTAAGAAAATGCACGAAAAAGCCAATTATTATAGTTAAGAGCCAAAAATAATAATATTACAGATAAAGTAAATATAAATTAACGAATAAAATAAAATTTTAAATTTTAAATTTTAAAAATTAAAAAATTTAAAAATATTTTCGAGTGAGCAAGCTAGGAAATTTAAAGTTGTAAGACTCAAAATTCAGAATTTTGTAAGCAAACTAAACATTTTCATCTATGTATCTGACGCTGCAAAAACTGACTGGCAATCAAATTAGATGCATGGTAGGTAGTGGGAGAGAAAGAACATTGTAAAGGAAGGAAGTAGTGAGGCGTGAATGGACAATGAGGGAATGGCTATAGAGGAGATCAGGGGGTGCAGGAATAGATATAGTGGGAACACGACAACAATGAGTAAACACGGAGTAAACACGCACAACAGTGCTCCCAACTCATTGACCCAACACTATTTTGGCTGCTGCGAAACTAAATTCAAGACCCGTTTTTATAATCACCGACAATCCTTCAATCATCGAGACAAAGCAAATGCCACAGAACTCTCCAAAACAATATGGAAATATAAAGATAAAGGAATCAAACTGCGAATAACTTGGTCAATTGTCTGCAAATCATTTGCATACACCAGTGGGGCCAAATGCTGCTACCTCTGCTTAGCAGAGAAACTCGCCATTTTGCAAGCCGACCAGCGCATGCTTTTGAACAAGCAATCCGAGTTTGTCTCCAAATGCCGACACTGGAACAAATTTAAACTAAAGAGAGCTTCGTTTGATTTAATATTTTTTAAAAAATTTTTTCCAAATTTTATTTAATTTTAATCTGATTTTCCGATTTTAAAAATTTTAAATTTGCAATCCTTTACCTCCTACCCTCCCCCCGTTTATGCCGTGTTTACTCATTGTTGTTGTGTTCCCACTATATCAATTACTGCACCCCCTGATCTCCTCTATAGCCATTCCCTCGCTGTCTGTTCACGCCTCGCTACTTCCTTCCTTTACAATGTTCTTTCCCACTACCTACCATGCATCTGTAATTTAATTGCCAGTCAGTTTTTGCAGCATCAGATACGTAGACGAAAATGTTTAGTTTGCTTACAAAATTCTGAATTTTGAGTCTTACAACTTTAATTTAAAATTTAAAATTACAAATTTAAAATACAAATTTAAAATTTAAAATTTTATTTTATTTTATTTGTTAATTTATATTTACTTTATCCGTAATATTATTACTTTTGGCTCTTTTTCGTGTATTTTCTTAACTATATACTTTACGTCTGCATTTAGAATCACCTCATAATGAGCCGAAAAGGTGAAACAGACTGTTGAGGTTTCAATAAAAATCTCTTTTGTGGCTTCTATAATTTAATTTAATGCTCTGAATTTTCATTGAGCTCTTTACTGACAGTCTTGCCACTTTTATTATTATATATATGTATATGTATTATATAATCTGTATATAAAAGAATCATGTGGAAAATTTGTGTTTATTAGTTGCATTATGCAAAGCTTTATAATTCAAATTGTGATGATTCATATTGTAATTTTAATAAGAGAATACAAATATATTCTTGAGAGACAATATTAAAATCTAAAGCCTACACAAAACAACTGTACAAGCAATGTTGCATATATGATGGCATCATGTCAAATCACCGAATACAAATCTATGCTTAAGACACAAAGAAAAATTTGGTTTACAGCTTACAAATTTTTTATTGGTGATTAAATGCTTTAACTTGAAAAATTTTTGGAAAATTCTGTCAAAACTGATTGATTTGAATTTTATTTTCTTTTGTGATTGAGTTTTATATGTTTTGTTACTACTGTTATTAGTGTTAATGTTTGATTTTTTGTTACAGGTATGGTAGAATCCATCAAATTATCCTCCAGGTCTCTAAAAACATGCTGAACATCAAGCAATCTCAAACTACAGCTGATATACTCTTTAGAACACATTTATGTAATGGTAATTTTTTTGAAATTGTTGTAAAAATTTAGTGAAATTTCTTTGTTTTTTGTTTCCAAATAACTTTTAATTGCCATTATCAAATTTGATCAGTAGCTGTTTCACTGTTTTGATATTTATAGATATCAATTTTGTTTGAATTTTGTCTAAATTTTTTAGTTTTCAAACTTATTTTAATAAACCTTTCCTTAAATAGCAATGAAATCACGTATAGATCTTTAAAAAAATTATTAAAAATATTCTAGTGATTTGACTTTTTTTACTTTTAGGTAATTTTTCAAACTTTTACAAACATACTTAATTTAAAACACTTTAACAAGTATTTGAGGCATTGCTGTGTAACAGTTAAACTACAAAATGATGGGAAATAAGCTGAGTTGCTTCATGTTTTTTTTTTTGTTGCTAGTGTCAATAAAATTGTTTGAAAAGAAATAGGCAAAGCTATTAGGAAGCAAATTCTTCCAATATTTAAATGTAAAACAGGCAATATCCAGTTGTATTTGTTCCATTGCTATTAAACCATGAATACACATTGTGTCTTTCACACTGAGTTTATATTGTATTTGATGTATAATTCTTATAAATGTATTGGCAATTTGTTGAATTTTTCTTAATGTTGTTTCATTGCCATTACACCCAAGTTGTGCAGTACCTTTGTGACTAATGATCATAAAATAATGAAGCATGTCCAGTCATTAATTTTTTATCTTACCTAAGCTTGTGGTTGTTTTTTGTTGTGACCAAACTGTTGATTGAATGACAGTTGAACAAATGGCACTTGATCAGACAACACTTGATTGAAACAACAATTAATCAAATTATGACAAAAATTTTTTTAACAAAATATTGTAAATTTAAATTTTCGTCTAACCAACAATAAGACTGATAGCTCGGATGGAAATTTACATCTTATGCAGTACAGGTTAATGCTATTAAGTTTGTGGGGAGGGTATCATGATTCTTAAATGCCAGCCCTATTGGATTTTTAAACTTTTCAAATTTCCAGCTTCTATGCTTCAGCAAGGACAACTATAATCATAAGAATCTCTTTAACCCTTTATCGACACAATTTTTTTTGGCTTCAAAAATTTTTTTGGTATTTTTACATGTTTTTGGGTACTAAAACCTGGATTTTGTCAACTTTGGACAATTTGAACAATTTACCCCCCAATTTTCAAAACATTACATATTTGTCGCAATGGCCAACATGAAAAAAATAATAGTAATTGTTATTTGATTTAGTATTAAAAACTTTTATTTAGCAATGCAAGCACTACAAGATTGGTGCCCTGCAGTTGGAACTCTTAACCATGTAGATAGGTTAAAATTGACATTGTTTTTGTTTTATTGCTGTTTTCACTTTTTTTAGATATCGTTTTTATGTAGGCCTAACTGTTTTTTTATTTTATTTTGAGCTGCAACTAGTAATAAAATATAATTTTTATAAAATTGGTATATATACAGTAAGTATTAGCACTAAGCAAACAATGCAACAAACATTAAAAACACCAGCTACTTATTAAAAGAATACAATTTTTGGAAAAAAGTACAGAAAACTAAAATTTTTAATAGAAATAAAAACAAAATCAAATCATCACAATTTTTACTTAAAAACAAAATCTAATTAGTCTTTGTGAAAATCGTAAAAACAGTTCTTGTTTTTATCTATGCAAAGATAAACTTCACATTTTTGGCAAAACAGGTAAGGGCTGCTTTTGCAGCCTGGTAACTTGCATCTTCCTCTTTTTTTCTTATATATTGGGAAGTGATCAGTATTATCATGGTGAATTGATTTGTCAGGTATCAGTTTGGAATTGGTACTTTTAGCCTTTTTATCGACAAAAAATGGCCTTCCTCTCTTTAGAGCTGTGACAGACTTGCCCTCTTTGAAAAGTCCTTCAGCTATACAATGTTTAAATTTTAATAGAGTAAGTTGCTTACATTTGGGAACACAGAAATCTTTGCAGTCCCTTTTGTATAGCAGCCAACTTGTGACCACAGTTACATCAAGAAAATGATAAAATATTCTGTGGTAGTACTTTTTTTGAACAAATTTTTGTTCGGTATAAGCCAATAAGAGAATCTAAAAGATCCACACCTCCCATGCATTTATTGTAGGTGCACACCATTTTTGGGCATGGTATGCTTGCTCTGATTTTATTTTTTCGGTCATATCTACTTACACCATGCAAAGGATAAGCAGAGTCAAATGTAGTAAGAAGGCTGACACCTTTGTTATCAAACCACTTTATTGCTTGTATGATTGTGTTGTCTACCACACATTCTTTTTTCACATGACTACCTCATCCATCTTCTTTCATCTTTTTGTCAGGAGGAAAATTGATTCCTGGAAGCTGATTGCTTCTGACTGTACCTAAGCAATAAATGGCTGATTTTGCCAAAAGCTCATCAAAGGTAGTGAGGTAAACCAATTGTCAAAAAATAATAAATGTTTTTTTCCAACTGGTGTAGTTTTTGACAACCTCAATACTACATTTGAGCTTGCTCCTAAATCTATGTTTGCTGGTGGCTCAACTTTTCCAGAATATACTTCAAAATCATAAATTATACCAGAATTATTGCAAAGGACAAAAACTTTGTAGCCATATTTATGCAGTTTAGATGGTATATACTGCTTTAATGAAGAATTTTCCTTAAATGGGATCATCATTTCATCTATGCACATCATTTGGCTCATGGGAATCAAATTGAATTTTTTCTGAAGATTATCAAGCAAAGGTTTTACTTTAAATACTTTTTCAAAATTTGCATCTATTGGAGAAAGCATTTTAATATTATCATTAAAATGAACAAATTGTTTTATCTGTTCAAATTGTTTCCTTGAAAGGATGTTTTTGACTTGACAAACAACAAGATCTAATAACCAATACAGTCTTGAATGTGGCAATGCAAAAATTGACATCAAAAGAACCACAGCAAGAAATTTATTAAACTCATCACATGATAGTTGAAGTGGAGAAGCTAAGTTAACTTGAGCAGCATACAAATTTGACTGGTCTACAATATGATTTATCAAAGTTGAATCAAAGATTCTGAAGTAATTTATAGGAGTTTGGATTGATTCTGCTGCATTTAAATTACCAAGTTACAATCAAGGACTACGTGCAGTAGAATCACTTTCAATTACTTTCCATAAAGGCCTTTTGGATGCTGAGCTTGTTTGAACTTTATGGTCATCATCTGCATAAACAAAAATAATAACCACAGTTAAACTTATATTTGAAAACAACAGCATAAATAGTTTAATATAAGAAATTAGCAATATTTGAGGAAAATTATTAACAACTTATCAAAAAACAATGGCCATAAAAAATGCTAAAAATTATCAATATGCATGCTGACAGAAAATGATGGGCTCCACTAGCAAGTCACAAGCACATATATACTAACAAACTGAATTATAAACAATTGTATTATACTTATCACATAAAAAAGTTTTTATGAATTCATAGTTAATAAATTTTATGGACATGCAATGTTTTTATAAGGTTATCATTCTTTATTTTTAAATAGATCTTTCAAGTTGATATTACTAAAACTATTGCTTTTTCAAGTCTAAATTAAATTTATATAATTACTGCAATATTGATTAGTCATGTTCTTAGCAGTAGCAATTTATAAAAAAACAATATTTAACTTTGTAAATGTAAAGCTCAAAATCAAATAGCACAACCTGGTTAAGTTTATAAATAATGCTTACTCTTGTGCATACTATACTGGGTTGCAAACTAACTATGCGTATTCATTATACATACCACTTTGAATAAACTTAGAAAACCATAACTAACCTGAATTACTGCTTTCATCACATTCATTTGTTGATTGAAGGATAATATTTTCATTTTGAGGATCATGGTCATCTAGTTTTAATGAGTCATCAGAATCATATAAAAACTCACAATCACTTTCTCTTTCCTCACCTGCAAGCATTGCAACAGCATCATTTAGGCCATAAAACTTTTTTGAAGTCATAATTTTTAACATATAATCTATAAATTAATCTGCACCACAACTGCAAGCACTTTAGAAAATCATTTATTTAAAAATATAACTTAGAAAATGTATTTTCAAAAGAGTATGTTTTTATTGTTGCTATAGACCAAGTGCACAAATCTGTTATGTTTAAATTTAGGCCATTCAGCAAAGCCAGCAATGAGTTGGGTAGCAACTAATCCCACAAATAACTTCAGTATTTTATTAATAATAGCTAAAAAATTTAATAGCATCTAGGCTTTTTTGGTTTAATGGCAATTTAACAACACAACTTAAAAAGTAGTGACTAAAATCCAAAAAATATTTAAATACAGTTAATCACATGGAAGGAAATATTCAGTGTTTAAAATTATAATCTGTTTTACTAAACCTAGTAAATATGTTGATATAGACCTAAACTCCAAAAATGATTTCTTTCATGTATAAAACATAAAAGTCTAAAGTTAACCTAAAATATTCATGTCATTGAAATAAGACTACAATGCAAAGATAATGCAAAAATTGCAGCAATAAGAATCTATGGAGAAATAAATTGATCTTCGATACAGCTTATCCACTTTTCAATATTTAATAGCTGTTGGTTAGCTTCAAGATATAGATTTTCATAAGATTTATATTTTAAGAATATGCATATGAATGTAATATAGTGGTTCTCAACCTTTTTGCTAGCATGTACCATTTAGAAATTTTTTTTTACATTACATACCACAAAGTTCATCGAAAAATTAATTATTTTGATTTTGTTTGTTTTTTTAATTATTTAATTTTCATCCCAAAAATTAATGTTCTCTAAAGGAAAAGGTCTTTGCTGAAAATCTTGCTCTAGTTTCTTAATTTTCCTCACAAAACTCATATGTTCTCAAAAAAAAGTCTGCTGAAAATCTTGCATATCTGAAAAACATGACTTAATTCGAGTGTTGGATTTTTATGGAATCTAAAAACTATTTATGTACCACCTAAAAAGGTCTCACGTATCACAGGTGGAGAACCACTGTATTAGTATCATCAACATACATAATACTCTCACCTGATGTTATATCGTTTGCAAAATTATTTACTTGCAAAACTTGTGCTAAACTTACCATAAAAAGATTAAGTATTTGGGTAAGGGGATAATATATTGATAAGAGTGGTTTTGGGTAAGAGGTATTTGGCTAAATATTTTTCTTAAATATTTGGGTGAAGGATTGGTTATTTTGAGATTCTGAACAATCTGGCCATTTTTTGACAAAGAGAACAATGGTGTTTTGACATTGCCTAAAAGATTATTAATGGTTTTTCAGGTTTCTTTTATGTTTTTTGTTTTTCAAATGTTTAAACACTGAAATTTTCTTTTGTAGCAGTTCTTAATTATATTTATTCCTAATTTTGTTTAACTTAATCTTGTAGTAAAAAGTTATTTTGAGTAATTTTTAAAACTTTTTTCTTTAAATAGCTCATATAAGTCTGTATCAAACCATGGTTGATGGTTAGTTTTATTTTTTGTGCATACAATTAAGAAAAACTTAAAATAAAAAGTTTTGCTGTATGTATGCATTAGTGATTCAAAGGCACAATCAGGTTTATGTTCATTTAATATAGGGGTCATTCCATGACAAAATCACCACAAAAAAAATTTATTTTTAACCACTACATCTCTGATTTTGATGAAAATTGGTGTGTATGGTTATCTTATAGCCAAAACCCACTGGTGCAAATATTACGTTTCTACAACTAATACTTTTTGAGTTATAGAGGGGCAAAGTTTTGGGGGAGCCAAAAGACCCTTTTCAAAAATTGCATATATCTTCCTCAAGATATGTTTATATTATATTATGTTATATATGGTTGAAATCAGAAAAGAACAAGAAATTCAAATATATAATATCAAAAATTCTATAAATATTAATATAAAAAAGTTATTTATTTTTAAAAAAAATATTTTTCCACCACCCCCCAAGAATTCAGAAAGCCCCCACAAAAATTTTTTTGAAAAAAATTTTGATTCATAAGCCTTAAAAATATGCAATAAAAACAATGGGTATAGATTGTTTATTATGCTAATACAAATGATTTACTAAAGCAATTTTTAGGGCAAATATTTCCAAAAATTCAATTAAATTGTGAAGGATTTTTTTAAATACCTAAATTTCAATGTTGAGGATCTTGGCAATATTTTCTTGGCATTTTAGATTCTAAATAGTTTTTAAGGTAGGTATCAGAAATATGACTGTATAGGTATTACAGTAATAAATTAAAATCTTTGTATAGCCATTAGCAACACTAGCCATAACTCCATTGTTAATGTAATAGAATTATACAACAAATACATATACAACTTATATATTTTTCATATTTTTTTCTTTGACAACAAAAACAAAAATAAAAAGACACATACAAAAGAATGAAAAATCATGTATATAGTACAATGCAATTGCTGCCATAAGAAGATGCCAGCAAAAGACCTTTTAGGTTATCATATGTGAGCTAGTACCTTTAACTATTTGAATCAGATGCTGTACATACTTATAAAAAATATAATTTCAATATAAACAAAGACAAACCAAATAAAAAAAATAATATTTATCAAGGTTAATTATAAAAAATATGGTGCTATGACAGTTGACTTGATCGAAATGACACTTGATCAAAATGATACTTGATCAAAAAGACACTTGATCAAAACAATGCTTGACCAAAATGACACATGATCGAAATTTACAATTGATAAAAAAAAGATTTACTTTTGTATATTTCTGCAATTAAACAATATCTTTATTACTGTAAATTAGATTCATAAAAAGCAGAGGTCATCAGTAAGAGAACAGTTTGTGTTAATTTTTAAAATTTTTTGTCAATGTCAAGGTCAGGGTTTTTTAAAGAGGTTTCTGGACTAAGCATTTTTAGGGGGATAACAAGTAGATTTCAAGTAATAGTTATGTTTTGTTAAATGCCTATTGCTGCCATTTCTTTGGATTCAATTTACACTGCAGTCAGTTATTTAGGGGGGCGTTGTGCAATGGCTCCACACTTGCAGACAGAAATAAGCAACAGACTTAAAGGGAAGACCTTTCTTTTTTTTTTTTTAGAGATTACTATGTTTTTGGGACAAAAAATTGACAAAACCAGGACAGAGTCAAAGTGAAAACTTTTTTTTAGTGATTACTATGTTTTTGGGACAAAAAATTAAGACAGATTTAAAGTTGTAAATTTTCTCTTTTATTATTTGATCAAATGTCGTTTCGATCAAGTGATGTTTCAATGAAGTGTTGTTCAATCAACTGTCAGGTCACAAAAAAATATACTGATAGAAATGAAAACAATTTAAAAACATTACAATTTACAAATTATTGCACATTACAACATATCAACGCAATTAAAAATAATTCAAATACATTACATATTACAGTTTACAAACAAAATTCTGTGAATTGTTAAAAATCACTGATATTGTTGTTTATAAGAAATGATTTATAATTAATTTTAAAATTATGAAATGAGTTTTTGTTAATGTTTTTAGGAATTTTAGACTATATCTTTACACCACTAAAATTTAACATCTTTTACTAAAATCAGAAGATACATACAGTTGGTAAAAACCAGAGGTGTGGAGCTGGAGCTGGAGCCGGAGCCACATATAATAAAAAACTGCAACAAGTGTAGTTTTTTATTACCAGTACTTCTAGCAGTCGTCGCATTTCCTTTGCTGACTCAGAAGAAAATCGAGCATCCAAACTATCAAATAGTTCTTTGGTGCTGATACAATTATATAAAGTTGATTTTAAGGTTTCAGGTAGTACATCATCATGTAAAAGAATTACTAACTGTTCTCTGTCTTCATTAAGTCCGATTAGGGAAAAATAATCTTTTACATGAGTTTTCCATGAGCTCAGGGTAGTCATATCTCCATCCCATTTTGGGGTGCACAGGCTTTTAGGTTTGAACTTAGGTTTATAATTACAATCTAAAGCAGTGGTTTCCAACCTTTTTGAACCTATGGACCACTCAAAAATATTCTACTTCACCTTGGACCACTATCTCAGATCTTCCCACATAAGTTGTAATGTTTAAAAAGATTATTAACATTGGACTTTATTATATTCACAACACGATTTATTCTAAACATCACAAACCACCACTACCAGCATATGTTTGGTTTTCAGCTAACAATTCAAAGCGAGGAACAATGCCTGAGATTCACACTCTCATTTGATTATCAACTGATTTCAAGCGATTCCACTCCTTGGTTTTCATGTGCATCAATGTGGAGAATCCTTATTTGCATAGGTATGTAGTGGCAAAGGACTGGAGATGGCTCAAAGTGATCCTGCTGAGATTTCCAAAACCTTCAGTCTGTGCCAGACAAAATTCAGTCAGATTGCTTGCAGTGAACATTATCTCACAGCCCCAGATGCCTTCAGATTGAGAATTTCTTCTTTGAGTTTCTCCTCCACCTCATTACTTTGACCAGGAATGGATTTTGAACCCAAGACAGGGCAACCTTTTCAGCAGGAAAAATAGAATCAAATTTTGATCTTAAGGATGACAAATGATCTTCAATGTTGCTCAGTACAGTTTTGTCCACTTTTCATGCTTTCTCAAAGCTCATTGAATTTAGGAAAGTGATCAAAACCACCCTTTGAAACTTGCTTCAACCACAAGGTAAGTTTCCACTTGAACACTGTAATTTTTTCCACTGATGAAATGACATCCATTTCTCATCCTAGAAGAGAGATGTGCAAATCATTTAGCGCTGAGAAAATGTCTGCAAGATATGCCAAGCAAAGCAAAATTGATGAGATTCCCAATCAGTGGCATAAACTGGCTTGTCATGATTAAAGGAAAGGCAGTTATAATGCTGGTATTATGTATCATAAAAAAGCTATTGATGAAGGCAGTTCAAAGAAAAAACCAGAGGTAATACAATAATACAATGGTACCAAAGCAGGGGTGGACACCTTCGACCAACTGATTCACACATTTACAGCGGTGGCCATAAGTTTAGCAACACTTGAAAATTTATTAGAAAAAAGCAAAAAACTAATTAAATTTGGCCTAATGGAATACAATTGACTGTTTAAAATATTCAATTATGCATTATTTTATTTGTTTGAAATGATAAAATCATTTACTTGATTAATTATTTATAATTATTAATTTTTTAATTATCTTGAGCAAAATGACACCTGGACAAAAGTATAGCAACATGTTAATTTTTTTTAAATTATCTATCACCCACCGACATCTCTTTGGCATAGAATCAATGAGTTTTTGACAAAAACTGAGATCAATGGAATTGTAGCACTCAATCAAATTTTTTTGAAATCATTCTTGTTTTTCGAATTTTTTGAGCTCAGCTTAAATTTAATTCTGCACCAGATGTTCTCGATCGGGTTTAGATCTGGGCTTTGGGCCGGCCAATCCAGAACTTTCATTTTGAGATTCTTGAAAATCTTTAAAATCGATTTGGCAGTGTAGATGGGGGCATTATCCTGTTGAAAAATGCTCTTTCTGCCCATGGTCTTTTCCATGAATGGACTGACAGTATTTTTGATGAGCTGTCCATATCTGGAAGCATTCATCCTGCCCTCCAATTTGACCATGGGCCCCATCCCGTGCCAAGAGAAACAACCCCAAATCATGACAGAGTTGCTGCCCATTTGCACCGTGGGCCTGGTGCACTTGATGGAGTGTGTCTCCCCCACCATGCGCTGCACACAGATTCTGCTGCTGCTGTGGACTCTGACAAACTTGCGCTCATCGGAAAACAACACATTTTTCCAATCCTCAACTGAAAAATGTGCATGTTGTCTGGCCATGTGTTTGGTCTGGCACATTCTCTGGTCATCAAGTGCACCAGGCCCATGGTGCAAATGGGCAGCAACTCTGTCATGATTTGGGGTTGTTTCTCTTGGCACGGGATGGGGCCCATGGTCAAATTGGAGGGCAGGATGAATGCTTCCAGATATGGACAGCTCATCAAAAATACTGTCAGTCCATTCATGAAAAAGACCATGGGCAGAAAGAGCATTTTTTAACAGGATAATGCCCCCATCTACACTGCCAAATCGATTTTAAAGATTTTCAAGAATCTCAAAATGAAAGTTCTGGATTGGCCAGCCCAAAGCCCAGATCTAAACCCGATCGAGAACATCTGGCGCAGAATTAAATTTAAGCTGAGCTCAAAAAATTCGAAAAACAAGAATGATCTCAAAAAAATTTGATTGAGTGCTACAATTCCATTGATCTCAGTTTTTGTCAAAAACTCATTGATTCTATGCCAAAGAGATGTCGGGTTGTGATAGACAATTTCGGTTATAGCACAAAATATTAATAATGTTGATGAAAATTTGAAAAATAAAAAAAAATTAACATGTTGCTACACTTTTGTCCAGGTGTCATTTTGCTCAAAAATCAATAATTATAAATAATTAATCAAGTAAATGATTTTATCATTTCAAACAAATAAAATAATGCATAATTGAATATTTTAAACAGTCAATTGTATTCCATTAGGCCAAATTTAATTAGTTTTTTGCTTTTTTCTAATAAATTTTCAAGTGTTGCTAAACTTTTGGCCACCACTGTAATTGTAAGCGGCAGACAAAGAGATGCCAGTAGTGATGTGGTACAATTGGCTGGATGTTGCTGCACTAAATGCATTTGTTGTCTTTTCAACAAAGAACTCGGAATTTGAAGTAGGAAAGACCCACAAACGAAGATTATTTCTGCAAA
>OY796889.1:345217-604454 GCA_963680785.1 Diplosoma virens | reverse complement strand
AAATTAAATTAAAAATAAATAATAATAATAATAATAATAATGATTATGATACCCAACACCTTATTAACTGTAATTTACTTCCTTCCTTGATTTTAAATACTTCTAACTTACCGCGTAATAATAACATTCTTTTTTTTTCTCTCATATTCCATTGTAAACATCGCTTTTTCTTCGCTCGTCCATAATTGTGAAAAATCTACTTCCTATTGTTATTGATTATTATTGCTGTGTATTTATCTATTCTGTATTATGATTTGTGTATTGATCTATTCTGTATTAGTATTATTGTATATTAATTCTATTGTTATTGATTATTATTATTTATTTCATATTGTTATTGATTATTCGTTTGCCCAATACTATGTAAAAATTATTTCCTATTGTTATTATTATCCTATTGTTATGTTTTTTTTTTGTTAATTGTATTTACAAGTAAAATCAACACATTATTCATTCTCTATATGTAAATATTTATTTATTTTCATCGTTTTGTATAAAATCTTTTTTCTTTCTAACTTATTGTATATCTACGAGTATTATATCCAACATATTAAATATTTTTTTGTGTGAAAAGTGTATGATTTAATCGCCCTTTCCCATTTTTCTACTTTCGAATAACCGCTTCTCACAATTCCAAAAGTATACACATCTGTTTTTATTTTTATCACGCTTGTTATATATTGTATTGTTGATATGTGAGTTTTATAACTAAAATTTAAAAAAAAAAAAAAAAGAAAGAAATAGACTTCAAAACAGCCTACAAAGGCTATGCATAAGGCTGTTTCTATTAAAAGCATAACTTTACCCCTAAAATTCCAAATGATTTTCTCTGAAAATTATGGTTTTCTTCCCTTAATGATCCTCACCATTTATTCTTTGACTGCCCTCCTACCAAATATCTAGTTTATTCTTTAGAATCTTTCCTTTCTGAAATCCTAAAAAACCCATATCTCTCTCTAAAAACACACTTCTTTATAATTTTTCTAAACTAACTGGCAATCGCAATTTAATACTATCCAAAATGGCTTTCTTAATCCGACTTTCATCCTTCCAGTTGCGCAATAAAATCTTTTCATTTAACCTCTCTATCACTCCTTCCCTGCTCAACGAAGAACTATATAAAATTCAAATCCTTTTTAAAAAAAGCCTATCCTGATCTTTCAAAATAAAATAAATAAACAACCGATTACACATTGTTTTTGCAATGTAATGTGTCCATATTTTATCTGCAATATCTTATATCTGTCTCTACTAAGTATTTTAAAATCCAATAATTTCATCCAATCTGTATATATTATGTACCATTTATAATAAATTATATCTTGTGTATTTTGTAATAAAAAAAAGATTAAAACATTTAGGCAACAACATTTTCCCGATAATATGGACTAAAAACTCAAAACTCTTCCTTATTAATCAATTTAAATGTTATGTATGACTGTTTCTTGCTTCTGCATGAAACTCGATGCTGGCTTAATAATATCACTGCCAGCATCTGATTCAGACAGTGCAGCAGCCTGGGGTAGTAAAAGGATAAACCCTCGGCCCCAGTCCTGCTTGTGTCTGACCTGTAGAGATGCCCTTCAAACGATGACGACGACGACGACGACGACGATGACTGTGCGTGTGTATCAAAAACAAAAAACGATTTACTATAAATAAGGATAAAAACGTTGATTAAAATAATTATTGACAAAAGAATGCGCGCTGAAAAGAAAAGACTTAATTAAAGCAAACAAAAGGTAACTAATGACACAGAATCATGAATAACAAAAAGCGGTTCGAAACTCAGGTTGCTGTAACAGTTACCATCTAGCGGTATTGCCAAAAAACTACCATCGCGCGTCACACTGTTGAGGCGACTTGTAGGCTTAGGATTAGGGGTGTTGGTGCCAAAACACTGCGCAGAGCTGCCCTATCTCTGGTATACTCAACAGCTGAGTAATGCACAGCAGTCTGGGTCGAAGCGATCACACTCGCCTCATAGACAGTTTCTTAAATGACGCCTTACGTATAGTCACTGGATGGCTGCGTCCCACTCCAACGGACCACCTAACTGCGCTTTCTGACATTCAGCCAGCTGAGCTGCGCTGAATAGGACCGATACTTTGGCTTATCGTGCTCATCTTTGACATGGACTGGAGTCGGAGTCGGAGTCGGACTGAAGCCGGAGTATAGCATTTTTTGTCGGAGTCTATTTATTTTAATTATATAATTTTTATCAATAGAAAAAATGTTTTTTGCAAAAGAAACGTTATTTTTAAACGTCTAATGTTATGACGTCAAATGTTATGTTTTTTTAGCATTTACTTTGTATAGTTCATCGGGGTCTTGTTCATTTTTTTCGGTTACTAACTTCGCAGGCTTTGAAAATTCCCAAAAGTTTAAAAGCTAAACAAGTCGACTCTGCAAATAGTGAATTCCATAAACGATAAAATGCTATTGTTGTCCTTCCAGGAGCACCAGAGCCGCATTGGAACATTCTCTATGGACGGGGCTGGGTTAAGGCACAAAAATTATTTCTGGGTAAATTTTTGTCTAACTTTAAACGTTGTTTATGGCACTTTTGATGCAAAAAAACATCCATTGCCCAAGTGCTTAAATAATTCGAAATAAATTAAATTGAATTGAAAAATCGATGAATCGATTATTTTTCTTTAAATGACTTGACAGGTTTAAATGTATCAAGTACAACAAAAAAATATTGTAAAGATCGACTTGGTCAGATTTTGTTTTGTTTATCTCGATTTATGTTCATAATTTTTATAAAAATACGATTAGTAACGGAATAAAATTAAAGAAACTATATGCAAGCAATATAAAGGTAAAATTAAAGTTAAAACATTATTAAGTAGATCTGAGTTACAGTATAATAGGATTAAAAGTTTTAAAGTTAAAGCCATACCTGTACTTTATAATGTAACATTTGTGACTGTAACAGCAAACCAAGCTATGTGGTTTGTTGATTTTTAGGATGCATGATTTTTATTATTTTATCTCTATATTTATCCTCCTGACTCGCAGGAAAGCGACGGAGGCGCTAATACTTAGGGTAAGCAATTACCCCGACCTGCTTCCGGAGATGCCAAAATATTGCTGTCCGCTTTTAATTTAATAGAGATATGACTGTAATTTAGAACTGCTTGCCAGGACCACCAAGCAGGGGAATGTGCCGTAGAGTGTCTTTTCCAAGGACACAACAGAATGGCGCAAGTGGGCTTTGAACCGAGACCGTGTTGGTCAAGAGCCCGGCGCTTTAACCACTCAACCAAGATCCATGATTTTGTCTTTATTTAATGATTCACTAAATGATAAGCCTACAGCCAAACCAAGTTGTTATAGGCTTTAATATTCAAGATTGTAGTAGTATACGCTTGATAAATAGTTTTATAGCTACTTATCTTGTTGAACAAGGTGATAATGTTGTGAGGACCAAAAACTATATTATGTAAATAACTTACATTTACATAATAAATTCATTTACATACCTTTTTTTATTATATTTTAATTTTTAGTATTTTTTTGTCTTGATATTTTTTTTTTTTTTCTGATGTTGTGTTTTAGTTTAAGTGTAACCCAGCCATCGAGGGCACTTTGCAGTGTTTTTTGGTGCTGGTTTCAAGCCCGGACAAATACGGAGGGTTGCGACAGGAAAAACATCCGGGGCAAAGCCTTTTGCCAAATCATACGAAATGTGGATGAAAAAGCAGGTTGGAGTAAAAATAATTTTTTTGAAAAAATCGAAAAAAGTGTAGTTCTTAACGCCTGACAAATGGGCCAAAACTATGAAAAAAAGTGATTTTGAGTCTTTGCCATCTCTAGGGGCTAGCAATGCGTTTGAGGGCGTCAAAATAGTCATAACTCGTCAAGGGCAGTCGCTACGGGCATGATATTGGGCTTAAAATTTGCAGAACACCAATGTTTATAATAAGTGATAAGAGAAAGTTTTTGTCTATGTATATCTCTACAAGAAGCAAAGTTATTTTGTAAAAACTGATATGATTGATATTACTGAGTATATATTATTCAGCGGAACATGCTTTATTGGTTAATTCGTCAGCATTTTATCTTCTGTTATTTTTGCTTCTCCTTTATGAATTATAGCGAGGGCCTTTTTACCAGTTTTGCTCATTACAATCATTTACTTAGGCACCAATACAGTTTTCTGATTGCAAGTCAATACGATTATTATATTCATTGGCTAATGGTTGGCAGAGCAGGCCTCCTTAAACTTCGTATTATTTCTCAAATTTCCTAAAACCAATGATAGGTGAATAAAATGTGTATTAAATTAGAAAAAGCATCATTAAAAACCAACAACAACTTGTTTGGTCTTCAGCTTGTCAGACAAATAATAATAACAAAGAATATGATTTTAGGGAAAGCAATTTAAAAGGTTGCATTTTAATTTTCATTTTACCAATTAATTTGATAAAAACCTAGACAGGTCGATTCGGTTATTGACCCCATGGAGTTCACAAACCAGTTCTCAAGCGATTGAGTTTAACCCAAGCTGTTCGAGGCAAAATTATTTCAACAGACCCGGCACTGATCCTGGGCATGAAAACACGGAGCCTGGATGTATCCTCGCAGTACTCCGCGTTTTATCTATAATTCGTCCACTCAGAAGCGCGGATGGCAAGTCCGGCAAGGTTGTTTAATCGACTCCGCACAGCTGGTACAAACGAGTGTCTAGACCTTAGTCTCTCTTGGCGAGCTTTTAAAAAACTCACTTAGAAGACCACTCAGAGTATGATCAGGATACAGGAATCCACAGTAAGCCAAGGAGAGTGTCGCTTCTAGTTGATGAAACTCAGCTGGTTGGATGCTTGAAAGCATGTGCAAGTGGTCCGTTGAAGTGGGAAGCAGCCATCCAGTGATTATCATGACAATTCAGGACACTGTCTAAGAGGCGTCAATCAAGACACTGTCTATGAAGCAAATGTGAGCGCTTCGACCCAGACTGGTGTGTAGTACTCAGCTGTTGAGTAGACCAGAGATAGGGGAGCTCTGTACAGTGTTTTGGCACCAACACCCCATCCTAAGCCTACAAGTCGCCTCAACAGTGTGACGCGCGATGGTAGTTTTTTGCGAATTGCCGCTAGATGGTAACGAAACGTAAGCGATCGGTCCAGTTTTACCCCAAGATAAAAAGAAGTCTGACAGAACTCTAAAAGTCTATTGTTATTGTAGACTTTTAGCTCAGTTTGGTTTTTCGTTTATTTAAGTGAAAGGCTGCCGTCACCGTCTCAGTTTAAATAAGCTTCAACCTCCAAGTCTGGAGATACGCTGAAAGTGTAGACATGTCTTGGCTTAATGTCCCCTCCAAGTCCTTCCAGTTTTCAGAAAAGTGCAACAATGCTAAATTGTCAGCATAAGCAAGCTTTCTGAAAATCATGGAAGGAAGATCGTACGTATAGATGTTGAAAAGGAGAGGACCCAAGACCGATCTTGAAAAACGCCGTTTTTAAGACGGCGTAGCCTGCTTTGCTTGCTGTCACCGGTGGTAAGGGTGAAACTTCGATTTCGGACAAGCTCCATGATCATTCTGACCATGTGTTGATCCGGCAGAAGCCTCAGCAGCTTGCAAGTAGGGCCACGGTGCCAAACAGTGTCATAAGCCGTTGTCAGGTCGACAAATACAACACCGGCCTTCCTATTACTCTCGAAAGAATTCTTGATGTTCTGGGTCAGCAGAACGACTTGATCCACGGTTGACTTCCCGCATCAAAACCTAGCCTTAGGAAATAGTGGATTAATGATTGGCTTGATGCGGGTCTAGATAAGCCTCTCGCGGATCTTGCAGGGGACACAGAACAGAAATACCGGTCGGATGAGATATATATTTATAATTGTGAGTGCAATATACAGTACATGTATATGATTGTGATATATGATTGTGAGTGCAATATACTAGTACATGTATATGATTGTGATTTATGATTGTGAGTGCAACATACAGTACATGTATATGATTGTAATTTATGATTGTGAGTGCAATATGCAGTACATGTATATGATTGTGATATATGATTGTGAGTGCAATATACTAGTACGTACATGTATATGATTGTGAGTGCAGGAATGAGGTTGTTGCAGTTAAGATCGGCAAAATAAAAATTGCGATATGTATTGTGATAAATTGAAGCTTAGCACTTGATTATGGCTTTCTCGCAGTCTGGGCCCAGATGGTAGGTGTTTTCTCGCGGCCTGGGCCATGAGTAAGTCTGTTCATTGGTGTTAAAGAGGACAGAGCGAAACTAAACCTACCGAAACAAGAAAGGGTGTCCACCCATTCCGATGTTCAGTGTGGGTCTGCTAATCGGCAAACGTCCTTTTCAGGACGGGGCAATGTCAAGATAAAACTGCACTTTTCAGGGCACATTGCCAACAAGTTCCGAAGACCCACTATTCTTCAGCTGAACATTTATCAGCTGAAGGCCTCACTGCAAGCAAAATAAACGTTCTTCATCAGTACTTAATACTTTAAAATTACTATAGTTTTCATAATCAAGTGCTAAGCTTCAATCATCGACGTCGTCGTCGTTGTCGTCATCGTTTGAAGGGTATCCACTCCAGGTCAGACACAAACAGGACTGGGGCCGAGGGTTTATCCTTTTACTACCCCAGACTGCTGCACTGCCTAAATCAGATGCTGCAGTGATATTGATAAACCAGCATCAAGTTTCGTCATCCAAAACTGTCAGACCTCGTGCGGCTCGTGCGGCTTACCAGGACTTCCGTAACACCATTAAGAAAGCAGCCAAAAAGACTATCCCACGCGGGTATCAAAATAACTATATTCCGTGTTGGGATGCAGAGTGTGAGTCCCTCTATAAAACCTTTCTGCAGTCTCCTCAGAGAGACGGCTCAAATTTGGCTGCTACAGTTCTGCTTGCCAAGCTTGACAGAAAGCGGAGGGATCGATGGTCCGAAGCAGTACGGAGCATTGACTTCTCACACTCTAGTCGAAAAGCGTGGAGTATTTTGAACAACCTTACTGGTAGGTCACGACACTCTCCTCGTCACTGTCCCGTTTCATCCGATGCTATTGCATCTCAGCTGGTTAGAAATGGGAAATACGAGGCTGTTGATCACAAGTCATCTCGACTTGTCTTTCAAGAAGTGTCTGATTTTTGTAGGGCCACAACATCAGACGCAGTAAATATCTCTGACAATTTTTCACAGAGAGAATTTGCTGCTGCTCTCTAACATTAAAAATTAGGTAAAGCTCCGGGTCTTAATTCCATCTGGCCAGAGCTTATACTCCATGCCGGAGCTGCTTTGAAGTCCTAGTTACGTGACTTCCTGATTTCGGACAAGCTATGGAGCATGGAGCACGAGGTCTGACAGTTTTGGATGACGAAACTTGATGCTGGTTTATCAATATCACTGCAGCATCTGATTTAGGCAGTGCAGCAGTCTGGGGTAGTAAAAGGATAAACCCTCGGCCCCAGTCCTGTTTGTGTCTGACCTGGAGTGGATACCCTTCAAACGATGACGACAACGACGACGACGTCGATGATTGAAGCTTAGCACTTGATTATGAAAACTATAGTAATTTTAAAGTATTAAGTACTGTGCCGCTTTTCTGGGTTTCTTTCTAGTTGCAGGCCGGCATATGTTTTTATTTCTTATTTTATCTCTATTTTTATCTTTTTGACTCGCACGAAAGCAACGGAGACACTAATACATAGTGTAAGCAATTGTTCCGATTTTTTTCCAAAGATGCCAAGATATTACTATCCGGTTGCAATTGCATAGATATAGTTGCAATAGAAATATGACTAAAATTTATAACTGCTTGCCAAGACCGCCAAGCAGAGGAAAGTGCCGTAAAGTGTCTTTCTCAAGGACACAACAGAATGGCGTGAATAGGTTTTGAACCAAGACCATGTCGATCACAATCCCATTGTTCTAAACAGTCGACCACGCTGCCGAAAAGTTTTAGTTTCATTTCTTATTTTATGTTTTTCGAGTTTCTGTATTCAATTTTGTATTCTATATATTTAGATACAGTTTGTTGGGCTTTAAATCACTAATTTTTTTTGATTTTGTGACTTGTAATTCAAAATATTTTGGTCGAATATTTTCATCAAGCACTTTTTGAAGAACCGATATTTTGTAACATCGTACATCTCCGGCTACGGATTTTTAAAATATGGGATCCGCTTTTCCGTTTTTCTTCAAATTTTTAAATGTGTGACTTAATCAAAGTTGTGGAGTCGGAGTCGCCGGAATTGTAGGTTTTTTGAGTGGAGTCGGAGTCTGTTTTGTAGATGTTCTGGAGTTGGAGTTGTAATCGGAAAATTTTAAAAAGTTGGATTCGGAGTGGGATTCGGAAAAAAATTTCTACGACTTTGAAAATTTTTAGGAATAATGATTGAGAATAAAAAATGAAATGAATGACTCCACAATCCTGATAACTTGGGCCCGCTAAAGTTAATAAAGTCAGATTTTTTCAGGGTTTTATTGCGTGATGAAGGTTACATAACCTTATAGTTTCGGTTGTTCAAAAGTCTTTTTACTAAGTTTTTTAGATCAAAATAAAACAAAAGTTTATCTCATTGAATTTTACAAATAAAAACTCATTTTTTGCTTATTTGGCAGTTTTTCGAGCAGCTGACTTTATAGTAGACCTAGGTATTCTAAAACTTTTGGGACTGTAATCCCTTGGCGTCAGTCTTTTCGTTTTTTTCTTTATAATTACTTAATCAGCAACATAAGATTCCACCAACTTTAAAGACTGTCGGCAGCGTGGTCGAGTGGTTAACGCGCCGGACTGATGATCAACATGGTCTCGGTTCAAAACCCACTTGCGCCATTCTGTTGTGTCCTTGGGAAAGACACTTTACGGCACTTTCCCCTGCTTGGTGGTCTTGACAAGCAGTTCTAAATTACAGTAATATCTCTACTAAATTACTAGCGGACAGCAATATCTTGGCATCTCCGGAAGCAGGTCGGGGTAATTTCTTACCCTATGTATAGCGCCTCCGTCGCTTTCCTGCGAGTCAGGAGGATAAATATAGAGATAAAAATAAAAAAAAAAATAAAGACTTTTAAAAAATTTTAGCCAACCCACCTTGGGGTATGCAATTTTTAGTTTAAAATATTTGATCTTTATGGTAAAAGTGTTTACTAATTTAAAATTTGATAAAAAATACAGTATTATTCTCATCTAAGAGAAAAAAATATGTGACTCGAATGGATGTTGTTATAAAAAATTGGCACCGTGTCCAAATACTTAAAAGGTTAGTCCCGCAATCCAAATCGGTTGCATCTTTTTTGTAATTTTATTTTTCTAAATATTTTTGCAATCGTTGGATTTAATATTTTCATAATTATCTAAACTCAAATAAAACAATTACAAAAGAAATTAATGGCGAGCCTTGCATTACTGCGCCGCCTCAGGTTTTGCATAAACAAAAAAATTACAACTTTTTTTTATCGAAACTGGAATGAAGATGGCAAGCAAACAAATGTTATTTTTTAAAGTTGTTAAATAAGAAAAAAAAGCTTGCTGGTCCATATTTTCCGAATTGCTGTTTTATTAATTTTGATGAAGAAAGAAATTATTATTAAAATTTAATATTCCTGCCGCATGGCGGCTGCTTTTCATCAACAGCACTGCATTGCACGTATGTTCAATTCCCATGCGGATGCCGCTTTTGATTATAAAGTGGCTGGCTGACCCAGCAAAAAAGTTAAGGCCCGCGTTTCCACAAGAAGCGTTGGCGAGATTATTTTTTATTTGTTTATTCATTTTTTTACTTTAAGCGTTGGGAGAGGTAAAAAATCAATAAACAAACAAAGAATAATTCTGCCAACGCTTGTAGTGGAAACGGGCCTTCAGTTTGCGTAATTGCCAATTTATAAAACTCAACAAAACACTCGTTGCTCATCTTAAACCACAAGTTGTTGACAGATCTAAGTATAGCCTAAGTCTTCGACAAATTGATTATTTTTAGCTTTTAAAAATTAAAAAAAAAATTATTAAGTTTAGAAACGCTTTTTAAAGCTAGCTGGAAGGAGATTTTAATGTACAACTTTAGTGTTTTTTGTACCTAGGCGTGCGGTCTCACTCAACAAATCAGCTTATTTGCAAAGCACTGTGATTGAAATGTTAAAATTTATTTGTTTATTTAATTTTCATGGCACAATAATAAATTCATCATCGTTGTCGCTATTTATTCTCCAGACTCTAAAATCAACCCCCCAGGTGTGGTATCAAGCGATTATTTCTACTTGCTTTAAAGTTGTTAACATAATGCTGTTCGGTTGAAATTTGTTTATTTGTTTTTTTAAGTGATATAACTTGAATTTGAATTTGCTTGTTATTATTACCAAGCAGAGAAAAGTTTCGGAAAGTGTCTTTCCAAAGAAACAACAGACTGATGCGAGTAGGTTTTGAACTTGAATTGTATTGGTGGCGATCTTACATACTCGGCACTAATTTCAAATCCATCATTAAAATATTTATTGTGACACCAATTAATCATTTAAACACAATAGGAAAGGCGAGGAATAATCGTCAAAAATGTTTCCTTAGATTTCCAGCAAGTGAAGTCAGCATGATTCTGGAAGTTACTTGTTGTTTCCTCACAATTTTTCAAAATGCAAATCTTGACATTCCAACCAATTTAATCAATGGAATGAAAATAAACCATAATCCTGTGCGAAATATCGTAGATGATTCACTGTGAAATGACTGCAGTGTGATTTACAAAAACGCCGTATATACTCGCATATAGGTCGCAATTTTTTTACCAAAAAAATGAGCTAAAATTTCAGTTGCGACCTATACACCGGACATTAAAACAAACATCAGTCTTCTTGTCAAAGGATGTCCATAGAATCAGTCCAAATCGAATTCGGCTTGCAAAAAGATTGGATTCTGTCTCGATAATACAATTAATTCTAAATTAAAGCGTTATTATTACTGGTGCCGGTTACGTGCTTTAACCTGTATTCATCACTGTTCTTCTCTTCACTCCCATGATTTGTATTGGTACCAAATTACTGTGTGATCTATACACAGGTTAACCACAAATACCTACTTTGACAATCACAGACCAGGGTGCGACCTATACACAGGTCAATCACAAACAACCACTTTTACAGTCATAAACTAGGGGTGCGACCGATACGTGAGTATATACGGTAAATATTTTATTAGTTATTTTTATTTTGAATATTTATAAATTGATAACTTACATAAAAACATATTAAACTTGCAGCAGAATTTCTCTATTGACATAGAGGTTTTAAAACTTTTGGTCTTCTTTATTGTGAGTTAAAACAATCTTAAAATATACAACTTCAAGTGTTGCCGATAAGAATTAGAAATAAGAAGCTTTCTCTTTTTAATTGTTGTAATGAGGAATCTTGCATTGCATACCGCTAACGAGCTTGTTGTTGGTTAAGTCTGGGTCAATTCTGGGAACCGTTCCAGAAAGATATTTGATGACGTCATGCCTAGATAAAAATCAAGAATAGTTTTTTCTACTTTTTACCCAATAAAAAATGAATAAAGAAACGCTTTCAGCAGATATTTGTTTATCAGGAAAATTGCTGTTTCTGAACAGAAATTATTGCCGAAATAACTCAATCATTAATGAATGGAGCACTGCTTCGGGATTGAAGCCCACCGCCCTGAGCTTACTTTTAATTCGCAAGGCGCGAGTTTAAAACCTTCAGCTTCATTCAAGTAACGTTTGTAGCAGTTAAATGGGAAGATATTGAATGTAAGCGAATATTTTTGCGGCTGGCGCACTGCTGCTTTCGGTTATCTGCCATCGACCAATCGTCGTTTGATTTTTAAGTTCTGCTTTCTTCGGCGGCAATGACTCGGCAAGACTTTGTTCAGCAAATGAGCTCGTCTATCAGCTGGAAAATCATTCAATTTACAGATAATATTATTTGAAAACTTGTGATTAAGTTTATTAATACGAACAAAATGTCTATTTGTATAAAGTGTAGACATTAGTTCGGGAAAACTTTTTATAAAGAAGTCATAGGATTTTTATAAAAAAAATAACGAATCCTTTTGGCATGCAGCCACTTCGGATCCCAAGCAGCGCGTCAGCAAACTTTTGCTCTTTTCGCAAAATTGATCATTTACTGGGACGTGTTTATTCCAGAATATCAAGGGAAAAGTAAAAAAAATCTTTATCCGTATACAGGCACCAGTTTCAAGAGCGCCAACGAAACGCAGAGTTCACTCGAATAATACACAAGATTCTATTTACTAAGTCAAACACAGCAGAAGTATATGAAGGAAGGCGCAGCTGATCAGATCACCAATCCAACAAGTTTGAATCAGAACGCTGCTTGGTTGTTGCTAATTTGCCTGAATTAAATCCTTGAATAAAAAAACATTTTATATTAATAATAATAGATTAGTGGAACACTTTGTGACGTTTTTAGATCGCTGAACCACAAACCGCCTTTTGGAAGCACACCCGTGGAGTCGCGTAAATTACGTCAAGCTAGTCGCATGCCGTTTGCATTTTTATCGTCATTCGACTAGTTTGCGGCAGAATGGATTGTCATAAAACTGCTCTAAAAAGTGTTTAAAAACGTGACGCCGCCTCATAAACAAGCCACTTGAATTTCTACTCCGTCTGCTCTAAATAAGCTTCTCGCAGCTCTGACGTCAGAATCGAAACGTCATTTGACTTAAACAATAAAGTCATGGTGTTGTTTAGTAATTGCTCGCCAGACAACGATGATGTCTTTCTTATCAAACTATTAATATAGTATTAATATTAATATTACATTAAAGTAATTGCACTTATTAGGCCATCAAGCTGTTTTTATTCTTCTGTATTGTCATTACATACACGAAAAACTGTCTAATTAGAAGCGGTGACGTTATCCAGAAAGAGGTGGTTCGATTAAAAGTAAAACAAAGCAAAACTTCGTTGACAAGCCGCTTATTTAAAATCAACTTTTCCAATTTTTTTCCTCTTCTTTCATTCGTGGGTGTTCTTTTTTAGCCTAATTCAAGAGAGAAAGTGAAGTGGACACTGTTTAGTTTTTTTTAAAAAATAACAAAATCTAATTTAATATTCTATCTTCATACATTTTTATTAATCAAACAATTTCAAAAATTTTCTTCCTCGTAATAAATAATTTTTTCTTCAACTACGTATATCACGAAAAAAGTAACTTTAAAAGAAAAGAAAGATTTTTTGTGGCATTTGCTTGTTTTGGTGCCCGACACATAATTTTAAGATCTTCATATTTTTTGACCAATCAAATTAAAAAAAAATTATCAAATACAAGTCATTAAATTTTTTACCATAAATAAAATGTAATTATAACGTAAATATTCAAAGTTGGTTATTATAGTTCCGATAAAAGTTAAAATTCACTTAAGTAATTGGCAAAAATGCCATTACATACTTTTTTTGAAAAGCTGCTTCTTTATTTTTAAACAGTGAGCTAGTATTCAGGTTTCTAAAAATGTTATTTGCAAGGTTAAGGTTTGGCTAGTTCACTCAAAATTTAATAAACTTTCTTATTTGGTGAAATTCAATGATTTGGAATGATTCGACAATTAGTTTGTTGTGGAACGGCTTAACATTCACAAAAAATGTTCCCATAATGCAATGGCTATCTCAACCTTTGTGCTGCGAGAAATTTTCAAGCGAAACTTTTTAAAAAACATTGGGCCATTGCTCCGCATACTTTTTTTAGTGGACACTATTTTTTAGGGACGAAAATCAAGTCTGCACTCTTTCCAAGTGTGCCGCAAGCGAGAAAAAGTTGAGAACCACTGCTTTAATGGATGAAAAATTTTTTATTCTAGACCAGGGTTTCTTAACCAGGGGTGCGAGAAATGTTCCTAGGGGGTGCGGGGATGCTGAAACATTAAGGTTGATTTGGCCTACTCTTTTAAATACAAAAAAACGTTATGTTACAGACTTCAAATTTACAAGTGGAAAATAACAGAATTGAGTGTTTTTACAGACTTTAATATCACTAAACTTTGGTTTTGGTATGTCTAAAAAACGAAAGTGGAATGATGCCTATGTTCAGTATGGCTTTACATTTATTACCGAAAAAGATGGTACACAACGTCCGCAGTGTGTCCTGTGCGGCACTATGTTCTCAAACTCAAACTTGAAACCATCGAAACTTGATGAACATTTCAAGAACAGACATGGTGGTGTGAATGCAGGAAATGACATTGCGACATTACAAGTCAAGAGGGCTAGATTTGACCGTGCCGGCACATTACGTATGTATGGGTTTTCACCACCAGAAAAACCACTATTGCTAGCTTCTTATGAAGCTGCATACCAAATTGTTCAGTCAAAGAAGCCCCATACCGTTGGAGAGGAATTGATCAAGCCATGTATTCTTGAAATAGCAGATATTGTTCTTGGCAAGGAAGCTGCAAAAAAGTTGCAACAAGTATCTTTATCTAATGATGTTATCCACAATAGGATCATCGATATGAGTGAAGATATTCTGGAGCAGGTTATTGCTGACATTAAGGCAAGTCCAGTAACGATTTCACTGAAGCTTGATGAATCTACTGACGTGTCAAACTGTAGTCAGCTAATAGGGGTAATCCGATATGTGAAAAACAAGAAAATTGAAGAAAGTTTTTTGTTTTGTCAGTCACTGGAAACTACAACGAAAGCCAAAGACGTATTTGATATGATAAAAGAATTCTTCATGAAACACCAACTTCACTTAGACAAGATTGGTTCGATATGCACTGATGGAGCACCAGCCATGTTGGGCAACCATTCAGGATTTGCTGCATTACTAAGAGAAGAAATTCCCAGTCTGAAAATTACCCATTGCTTTCTTCATCGGGACGCTCTTGCAGCAAAAATATTACCCCTCAAACTGAAGTAAGCTTTGGAAATTTGCGTTAAGGTTGTGAATACGATTCGTGGCCGTGCACTGAATCACCGACTGTTTCAACTGTTTTGTAAGGAGTTGGGTAAAGAACAAACTGTGCTTTTATATTACACCGAAGTAAGGTGGCTGTCACGTGGTCGTGTGCTATCTCCTCTGTTTGAATTGCGAGATGAAATTAAAGAGTTCCTCTGCAAAATGGGAAATGAAATGACTGAATATTTTGAAGACCCTGAATTTATTCAAGACCTTGCCTATTTGGCTGATGTGTTCACAGCACTCAACGAGCTCAACCGCTCTTTGCAGGGACAAGGAATCAGCGTAATTCATGCATGTGAGAAGCTGTCTGCATTTAAAGAAAAGCTTCAGCTGTGCATTAGACGAGTAAAGAAAGGAAACTTGGTAAATTTTCCTTCCCTTCAAGAAACACTCGAGGAAAGTGCTTCCTTACATACACCCCTTGTTTCAACAATTGCTGAACATTTACAAATACTTAGTACTGCATTTGATGGCTACTTCTCATGTGGAGAGATACAAACCTGTGACTACTGGATCCGTCATTTTTTCAAGGTCAATTTGAAAGAAATTGATGATAATAGCGACATTATGAAAGATCTCATTGATATGAGAAACAATACTGCAATTAAAATGGAATTTTTCGATGATAGTCTGAAGAACTTTTGGGCTTCTCAATTAGAAACATATCCTGTTTTGGCAAAAAAGGCTCTTACTGTGTTGGTGCCTTTCGCAACAACTTATTTGTGTGAAACATGATTTTCTTGCCTGGTTCACATTAAAACAAAATCTAGAAATTGTTTGGATCCTCAGCACGACATGCGAGTAGCACTTAGCACCAAGACACCAAGATTTGATGTCATTATAAATAGGAAGCAACAACAAAAGAGTCACTGAGACACTCTTCTAAATATATTACTGTAATTTCTTTCTTTGCTGATTTATTTTTTTTTGAGCTTAAAAGATGGTTCCATCTCACGTTTTTTGAAACTTGTTATATTTAACCAATTCTAAAAGGGGGTGCGAGAATTGGTTGGTAATTTAAAAGGGGTGCAGCAAGTAAATAGGTTAAGAACCACTGTTCTAGACCTTTGATTGACCAAAAATATGAAACGATATAAATCAGGGGTTCTTAAGCTTTTTAAAAAGCGCCCCCCTTTCATCATGCAATCAAAACTTGCGTCCCCCTTTGATGATACCAACAAAATCCAATCCCCATCATATTAAAAATTTAACAGCATTGAATAGAACAACAATAGCTAAATTTTATTAATAAGAAGAATGTAGCTGCTTATTTGGAAACCAAAAGTTTAATCGTGACTTTGTTGCAGATGACGCGGTGTCGTTATCATCGGCTGTGTTAATCGGCTTCATAGTCGAGTTTGTTCCTGTGTTTTGTCTTTACACCAAAAAAGAAAAGCTATTTTTGCTTATGTGAGTTGATGAAAATCCAAGGAGTGTACACGTATATATACATACGTAAATGCCGACACCGGAACAAATTTAAATTAAAGAAAGCCTAGCATGATTTAATATTTTCCAATTTTTTCAAATTTTATTTAATTTTAATTTTAATCCGATTTTCCGATGTTTAAACTTTTAACTTTGCAATCCTTTACCCCGTTTACGCCGTGTTTACTCATTGTTGTCATGTTCCCACCCATTGTTGTCGTGTTCCCACTAAATGTATTCCTGCACCCCCCGATCTCCTCTATAGCCATTTCCTCGCTGTCCGTTCACGCCTCGCTACTTCCTTCCTTCACAATGTTCTTTCTCTCCCACTATCTACCGCGCATCTGTAATTTGATCGCCAGTCAGTTTTTTGCAGCGTCAGATACGTAAATGTTTAGTTTGATTACAAGCTTGCTTACTCAAATAATTTTAAATTCTTAAACTTTAAATTTTCAATTTTATTTTATTTTATTTTAATTATCTACCGCGCATTTGTAATTTAATCGCCAGTCAGTTTTTTTGCAGCGTCAGATACGTAAATGTTTAGTTTGATTACAAAATTCTAAATTCTAAATTTTGAGCCTTACAACTAGCTTGCTTACTCAAATATTTTTAAAATTTTAAACTTTAAATTTTCAATTTTATTTTATTTTATTTTAATTAACTTATATTTACTTTATCCATAATATTATTACTTTTGGCTCTTAACTATAATAATTAGCTTTTTCGTGCGTTTTTTCTTAACTTTTCGTCTGCGTTTAGAATCACCTCCTGATGAGCCGAAAAGGCGAAACAGACTGTTGAGGTTTTAATAAAATCTCTTTTGTGGCTTTTGTAATTTAATTAATTATATATATGTGTATATACAGCGGTGGCCAAAAGTTTAGCAACACTTGGAATTTTTTTAAAAATTACGAAAAACTAATTATATTTGGCCTAATTTACATAATTGACTGTTTAATATATTAAAATATGCATTATTTTATATGTCTATAATGATAAAATCATTCACTTGATTAATTATTTATAATTATTAATTTTTTAATTATGTTGCGCAAAATGGCGCCTGGACAAAAGTATAGCAACACGCTAATTTTTGTTTATTTTTTATAATTTCATCAATATTATTAATGCTTTGTGCTATAACCGAAATTGTCTATCACAGCTTTACATCTCTTTGGCATAGAATCAATAAGTTTTTGGCAGAAACTGAGATCAATAGAATTGTAGCACTAAATCAAATTTTTTTTGAGATCATTCTTATTTTTTGAATTTTTTGAGCTCAGATTCGAATTTAATTTTGCGCCAAATGTTCTCTATCGGGTTTAGATCCGGGCTTTGGGCCGGCCAATCCAGAACTTTCATTTTGAGATCCTTGAAAATCTTTGAATTCAATTTGGCCGTGTGAATGGGAGCATTGTCCTGTTGGAAAATGCCCTTTCTGCCCATGTTCTTTTCCATAAATGGACTGACAGTATTTTTGATAAGCTGTCCATATCTGGCAGCATTCACCCTGCCCTCCAATTCGACCATGGGCCCCATTCCACACCAGGAAAAACAACCCCAAATCATGACAGAATCGCTGCCCATTTGCACCGTGGGCCTGGTGCACTTAATGGAGTGTGCCTCCCCCACCATGCGCCGCACATAGACCCTGCCACTGCTGTGGACTCTGACAAATTTGCTCTCATCAGAGAACACATTTTTCCAATCCTCAACCGAAAAATGGACATGTTGTAATTAGTTTTTTGTAATTTTTAAAAAAATTCCCAAGTGTTGCTAAACTTTTGGCCACCACTGTAAGTGGTAATAAATGGTACTTTTGGTTGGTGTAGCCTGGAGCAAGAGCAGGAGCGCGCTGGAGGGATGGAGCGATGAGTTATCACTGCGCGAACCCTAGATCTTAAACCTAAAAGTTTGAAACCCTGTCTTTTACTTTCTAGTGTTTATTTGTTTTAAATCTATTTTGTTTCAAATTTAAAGAATTACTTTTTAAAATAGCTTTTAACAACAAATGCTTCATTTAAAGCTCTTTTGTTAATTAAGTAGCCTTAAAAAAGGCTGTTTTGAAAACTCGAACGTTTTCGTCTAGCTCTCTTCAGGAGGTTTCGCTAGAATGAATTGCAGAACTGAATGTAGTATTTCAAAAGTTATAAAGCTGATTCTGATTGGCTAAAAATTAAGGTTAATAATAGTTATCATAATAATTGAAAAGTATTAATAAATAAAATCACGTTTCGTCAGCGTAAGAAATTTTTTGGCAAAAAAAGGAACAAAATTATGCAAGCTTTGTGTTAAAATTTGGAACTAAAAAAGAAAGTTTTTACAATTATGCTAACAATTTATGTTTGTAAACAAACTCTTTCTGTCTACACAAATTAGGTTTTCGAAGAGTGATTAAAATTGATTCTAAGACTGATAAGTGGAAATCGGATCGTGCTTTAGAGAGAATAAAAAATTGATTGTCCTTATAGTGAGATGCACATTTTTGGTTATGTAACAAATGGTTTCCAATCGCTGAGTCACAGTGCGGTATTGAATTAGCTAGTTTACCTGGACGTTCTGGTTGTTTACGTTCTTTGCTGGTTCTATTCCGAATAGACTTCGGCACATGCTGGCGGATTCTGTTCTGCAAACGTTGAGACGTTCGACCCACGTACCGACTATCACAGTGGCACACGTATTCGTATACGAAGTCAACGCTTTGGTTCGTCTAATCCTTCTGGTAAAACTATTTGTAATTTATCTAGTTACAATCTTTCCGAAATTGAAAAGTTTGTTTTAGCCTATGGTCTAGAATTTTGCCTTCCGCCAACTAATATTAAACGTGAAGAAGTATTTGCTGAATTTGAAATTTTATTTGCTCAATTATTACATCATAAACCAAAAAGTATTGATGAACTAAGTCTTCTTAAAGCTAAACTTAATGAATTAGCACACAGTTTTTGTGGTTCTCCTATCGATGTGACTAAATTCCCCTTTGATTCTGACTGTCTTCAAGCGATTAAGTCTCTACGTTCTAATAAACACATTTTAATTACTAAGCCTGACAAAGGCTCTGGAGTCGTCATTCTTAATAGATCAGAATATGACAAAAAAATGGTAGCCATTCTTTCTGACGTAACTAAATTTGAATGCCTTGGGCCTGCAAATGAATTTGATAATACTGCTCAAAATGAAACCAAACTTCAACGTCGTTTACTTCAATTAGTTAAAAGTGATGATCTCCCGAAAACCGTTTATGAAGTTATTAGACCCTCCGGCTCACAACGACCAAGAATATACGGCCTTCCAAAAATTCACAAACAAGATGTGCCTTGCCGTCCTATTCTTTCGATGATTGGATCTGCCCAACATGAACTCGCTAAATTTCTCGCCGCCTTATTACAACCCGTATTAGAACTCTACTCAACTAATTGTATTAATGATTCCTTTTCTTTCGCTGAAATGATACAACAACTCAAAGTAAATTCTAATGATTCAATTCTTTGTTCATTTGATATTTGCAGCTTATTTACTAACGTACCTTTAGCAGAAACCATTGAAATTTGTACTAAAACACTTTACGACGGTCACCTCCCTACTCCAGTTATTCCTAAACATGTTTTTATTGAACTGATGAAAACTGCAACCACTTCTGTTGAATTTAGCTTTAACAACATTATGTACAGGCAAATTGATGAAGTTGCTATGGGTAGTCCCCTTGGTCCCGCTCTGGTAAATATATTCGTTGGCTATTATGAATCAAAACTTTTCAATGAAATTTCAAAACCTACCGTATACTGTCGGTACGTTGATGACACTTTTTCCCTTTTTCACAAAGAAACTGAATTCCAAAAATTTTTAAATTGTCTTAACTCGCTTCACCCCTCCTTAAAATTTACCGATGAAATTGAAACCAATAATTCTCTGCCTTTTTTGGATGTACTTGTTACGAAATCTGACAATAAATTCATCACTTCAGTCTATCGAAAGCCCACTTTCACAGGTCAATATATTCACTGGAATTCCTTTGGACCAAAACAACGTAAAACAAATCTGATTGATACTTTAACACATCGAGCCTTAAAAATCTGCTCTAAATCCACATTAAAACATGAACTAGATAATATTCGTTCTATTCTTGTACAAAATGGTTATCCAGAATTCCTTATTGATTCGAGAATTTCTAAAAAACTTTTACGTTTCCAACAAAACACTAAAGAAGGCCCAAAAAAATGTCCTGTCTATGTAAAACTACCTTGGATTGGCGAAAATTCCCTGAAATTTGAAAGAAAAATAAAATTATCTATTAATAATTGTTTTGGAGCGGTCCAACCACGAGTGGTCTTTTCCACCAGACGAATTTTACCTGCTATACATAAAGACGTTCTTCCCACTTTTCAACAAAGTAACGTCGTATACGAATACGTGTGCCACTGTGATAGTCGGTACGTGGGTCGAACGTCTCAACGTTTGCAGGACAGAATCCGCCAGCATGTGCCGAAGTCTATTCGGAATAGAACCAGCAAAGAACGTAAACAACCAGAACGTCCAGGTAAACTAGCTAATTCAATACCGCACTGTGACTCAGCGATTGGAAACCATTTGTTACATAACCAAAAATGTGCATCTCACTATAAGGACAATCAATTTTTTATTCTCTCTAAAGCACGATCCGATTTCCACTTATCAGTCTTAGAATCAATTTTAATCACTCTTCGAAAACCTAAGTGTAGACAGAAAGAGTTTGTTTACAAACATAAATTGTTAGCATAATTGTAAAAACTTTCTTTTTTAGTTCCAAATTTTAACACAAAGCTTGCATAATTTTGTTCCTTTTTTTGCCAAAAAATTTCTTACGCTGACGAAACGTGATTTTATTTATTAATACTTTTCAATTATTATGATAACTATTATTAACCTTAATTTTTAGCCAATCAGAATCAGCTTTATAACTTTTGAAATACTACATTCAGTTCTGCAATTCATTCTAGCGAAACCTCCTGAAGAGAGCTAGACGAAAACGTTCGAGTTTTCAAAACAGCCTTTTTTAAGGCTACTTAATTAACAAAAGAGCTTTAAATGAAGCATTTGTTGTTAAAAGCTATTTTAAAATTTTGTACCAACAAAAAACTTTTTAATTACTTTTTAGTTTTACCAGGTATTATGCAGCTTTAAGATTGATAAAATTTATTTAAAACGGTTTTATAAAGTTTATCATGCGGTAGGCAATTACCAAGTCAACTTATTTCCTGTATTTTCGCAGAGAAGCGTGAACGTCTTTTCCTGTTCAGAAGCTGAATCGTATTGATGGTTGCATGACCTTAAGTAAACTCTAACTATTTTCAAAAAAAGAATCATTTTACTTAATATGTGTTTTTCGCTAACTTTTAATCGATATTTGTGCACATTTAAACGTTTCCTAGGCAATCTTGATTTTTATTCACAAGATACCTATAGTCAAAAGTTTTTTTTTTTTTTCTAGACAAGTTTAATTTTTAGGTGCCTATAATCAATTTAAACATTTTTCTAGGTATGCTTAACTTTTATTTGTACGATATTTACCTTCAATCTTTTTTTCTAGGTAACCTTAATTTTTGTTAGACCTTTGTTCGATTTTTTAAAAACTTTCCCAAACAAGCTTGATTTTTGAGATATCTATCTTCAATTTTTTCTACACTACCTTGATTTTTGTTATACCTTTGTTTAATTTTTTCTAAACAACCTTGATTTTTGTTATTACTAAGCTCAATTTAAAAAGTTTTTCTTATTAACCTCAATTTTTGTTATACTCGTACCTTTGTTTAATTTTTTCTTGGCAACCTTGATTTTTGTTATATCTATTTTCAATTTTTTCTAAACAAACTTAATTTTTTATAACTATCTTCAATTTTTTTCTTTATAACCTCGATTTTTGTTATACCTTTGTTTAATTTTTTTCTTGGCAACCTTGATTTTTGTTATACCTTTGTTTAATTTTATTCTTGGCAACCTTGATTTTTATTATACCTATCTTCAATTGTTCCAAAGCAACTTTGATTTTTGTTGTACCTAACCTCAATTCTTCCTCTAACCAACCTTGATTTTATTATACCTATCTTTAATTTTTCTCTAAGCAATCTTGATTTTTGTTATACCTATGTTCATTTTTCTTGGCAACCTTGATTTTTATTTATAGCCAATTTTAAAGTATTTGTTAATAGTTTTAAACAGAACTTTTATCGATAGGATATTTGTGTTCAATAAACAGATGCTTCATAATAAAAAAGTTTGTCTTTTTTCCATTTTTACTATTTAGTAAACCAACCAAATTCAAACATAGTTATAATTTTTATGCAGTATGAATTCGCTTTCTAGTGTTAACATTTTAATTGTTTCAAAAATGAATTTAGTTCTAACTCTTTTTAATCTTTTGGTTATTTTTATAAACTTTTAATAATAGGAAAACTACTCGTAATCGCTGTAAGCTGACAATATGCTTTTGATAATTGTGTCAAGATCTCTCTCTCTCTCTCTCTCTCTCTCTCTCTCTCTCTCTCTCTCTCTCTCTCTCTCTCTCTCTCTCTCTCTCTCTCTCTCTCTCTCTCTCTCTCTCTCTCTCTCTCTCTCTCTCTCTCTCTCTCTCTCTTATACAAAAGCTTGGGCCGTATCCTGTTTATAACGTATTGCGTTCCCTGTTAAAAACTGTGACATATTCCTAATTGGAGTTTGAAAATCTGGTTACCTTAATTTAATTTCCAGTGTAAAAATAGAGTAAGCGAAAGATGATTTTTATAATGCACCTTGATTTTTATAGTTTTTAAAAACAATTTGTAAAAAGGAAATTTTATTTTATTACCAGCTTGGCCAAAACAAATTTTGATTTCAAAACAACGACTTCATCTTAACAACTAGTTCGATCCCTGGTCAAGTCTAACAACCGTTTATGTTCAAAACAACGACTTCATTTTAGCTGTTAATTTAATTATCAGTCAAGTGCAACAACCGTTTATGTTAAAACGTTCTACATTTTTTCGCTTTCACTAAAGAAATTCATCATAAAACTGAACATTTTATTGTATTTTATCAACTAAATTTTCTAAAATTAACATAAAATTTGAAGTCAAAGATGGTCAACGTAAGTAAGATCACTTCCAGGAAAAATCGGTTGTATTTTGAAAATACGTATAATAAGCTTTATTCTATCAAGTCCTATCGCACTTAATTGTCATATCCAAATGAAAACAAACCAAGCTAAAATTATTTGATAAGCTTTCTATCTTTGTGACTTAGTTCGAAATCTAAAAATATAAACTTTTAAAAACCAGGATTTTTTAAAAAAAAGCTAAAACTTCGCTTTCAGGATACGCTTTTGTTTGGGTAACCCAGTTTCTTAAACAAAGCTAAAAACAGACACATGAATGTCACAAAACTAAGCAAAGTGTAAAATTAACTAGATTTTATGGGCTGGTGACGACGACATCGAGCAAAAAACACAAGAAAATAATCAAAAAGGACAAAGATAATGTTGAAAACGAGAATAACAGAAAGAAGAAGAACTGTAATTATGACGTAAAAAAGAAAAGTCAAAGTTCAACATGGACTTGAAAAATAGGTTTATTGGTGTCATGATACACAAAAACTTGGTGAAGTAGACAACACTGTGGTTGTTTTAAATAAAACTTTTCATGACTATCTGTGTATTTTTCCAGGTTTCTGCATGAACTTTGCTTTCAAAAGCAATAAAAACGCTATTCATTTTAAAAAATTTTTCCAAATAGTAACTTTTATCTAATATTTTACCATCAAACGAACTTTCAAAACCCTGATAAAAGAAAATTTTTAACAGATTATGATAATTTTTTATAACTAAAGACAACAATACGTAAAGTCAAGAGTTTTTTAAGTAAAAATGTAACAGACCAGTTGAAAACATAGAAATTGATATGTTCTACAAGTTACGTTTAAAAAGTAGTAGTTTATAATAATAGTTGAAAAAGAGTAGGTTTGTAAAATAAAATACACAAGTTATGATTTCAAATTGAAAGTTAAAAAAGATTCTTAGGTTAAAAAAAAATCCTAGGTAAAATTCTCATTGAAACGTGAACAAAGTAAAATGCAGGTTTGTTTCACTAGAATCGAAAAGTTTGCTTGTATTAAATTAAATTAAATATAAATTGTATTAAATTAAATTAAATTAAATTACATTAACTAGAATCAAAATTAAATCATGCTGAAACGTAATGTTTCTGATTTTTTGAGACACAAACGGTTTTCAACTTAAACTAGTTAAGATTTCTAAGACTGACTGATTTTTTTATCATAAAATTGATTCAAAACACCGCATTTAAGTCACACGATCAATAAAAATTACTAAAAACAGATATTGATTTGCAATTTGAACAACTTTTAACGTCAAATTTGTTATTTTTCAATCAAGACAATTTCAACTTGAGAAAATCTTGTGAAATTTTGTAATGCCAAACACCTTTTTAATGCAAAGTAGATTGAAAACATTTAGATTACAAGGTGAAAATAAAAGGTCTTTAAGTCAAAAATTGATATCTTTTCATGAGGAGATGAGTCTAATAAGACTTGATTAGTCACTTTTTGTTAGTTTACTTTGAAATGTTTGTATTGATGCTTAGCATTAATAATTTAAAAACAAACGAATCGATATTTAGGTGACCATTTGAGGGATATAAGAAACCCAGCCATCGGAGGCATATTCCTGTGTTTCTTGATGCCGGTCCCAAGCCCGGATAAATGGGAGGGTTGCGGCAGGAAGGGCATCCGGCGTAAAACTTTTTTGCTAGATTATACAAATGCGTATTGTTGATAAATCTATACCGGAACGGTCGCGGCCCGGGTTACCAACGACCGCCTCAAGTGTCGCACAGCAGGGCATCTGTGAAAATTATGCTACTGCTAGTGAAAACAAAAGCAGAAAGAGAGGAGGAAGGCGAGTGAAGAGGCAGCGGGAAGTGTGGAAAGGAAGACGCTCGCTTATAAGGGTGGGTACCTTAAATATTGGAACAATGACTGGAAGGGAAAGAGAGGTTGCAGACTTGATGGAGCAAAGGAATGCAGACATATTGTGCCTACAGGAAACAAAGTGGAAAGGAAGTAAAGCAAGGAACATTGGAGGTGGATGCAAACTATTTTACAACGGAGCTGATGGAAGAAAAAATGGGATAGGTGGTAATAATGAATGAGTGTGTCGCAAAACAGCACCGTATGGTGGTATGCAAAATGGCTCTCATGGCGAAAAAGAAAAAAGTAGAGAAAGTAAAGCAATCAGTCAATCAACATACTTTTATTTGCGGGAAAAAAATAATACAAACACGAAAATGAAATACTAAAATAGATTAAAAGAAAATTTAGCCGTAGGGAGACTGCAATTTGACCTTTCGGTCTTCTAGTCACAGCCACTCTTGAGAGCAAAACTGCTGGTTCAACTACTTGTAAAATTTAAGTTTTCCAGAGAAGAAGGCTTTTTTATTTTAAATATAAGTTTCAATAAGTACTTTTTAAATTCATATTTAAAAACATTGTAAGAAATATTTTGAATTTAAATGGAAATTTCGTTCCATATCTTAACTCCTTGGTACTTTATACATCTTGGTAGTCGTGAAGTTTTATAGAAGGCAATATGCAAAGTTTTTTTGATTTTTCAGTTAATATAATGCTTTTTTTCGAGATATGACTGATTAAGATAAAATAATTAAACAAATTTTTGGGAAGCATTTTTTAAAAATCGGCTTGAATAAATTTACCAACTTCTAGTTTATAAAGATCTGTATGTTTTAGAATCTTAAGACATTTGTAATGAGGTGAGGAATTATTACAAAATTTAGCTGCACATATGTAGTAAAGTTTTGCAATAAGTTTTATGAAGCGCTTTTGTTGTAAGCGATTGACGCTTTTCTGACAACCTAAGCAACGTGTGACGGTTGTTAAGTTTTTAGTTTAGAGGTTTTCGCAGCTACATACATACAATTGCTGAGTTTTGAGTTGTGATAAAAATAATAGCTTGCTGTTGAAGTTTAATTTAATACATGTATTTATGTTGTGCTTTATTTAGATGCCCGTAACTTTATAGTTAATTAAACGCAAACAAATGTGAAGTGTAAATATCATTACAACATATAAATTTAAAGCCTTTATTTTGAAGAGTTATCAATTTTTTAAGATACGTCGGAAAGGTAGATTCCCAGATAATAAGGCCGTATAATAAATGGGAATGTATGTAAGTGTAATAGATTTTTAACAGTGCTGTTTCTGGTAGATAGTGTCTAATTTTAGAGATAATTCCAACCTTTCTTGGTATTTTATATGCTACATTTGAAATGTGGAAATCGAAATTTGAATTCATATCAATAGTTAAACCTAAGTATTTAATACTTATGCATTGTGGAATAGAAATATTATTTAAAAAAACATTAGTTTGTGGAAAAGGTTTGTTTAGTTTGGGAGATGTAGGGGAAGACGGGGCAAAACGGTCATAGTAATTTCAAATTGGCGTAATTTCTTTGCTGTTTGGCTTAAATTAACAAAACAAGATTTTACAATTGCTCTGACGATGTACTAACTGATAAATATGCTTAAAAACACCTGGCCACAACTGAAAAAAATTTTATTTTGAAAAATATATATTTTACTTGCATGACCTTTTTGCCCCGGGCTCGGGGCATAACGATCATAGGTTGTCCGTTTTGCCCCAGGTAAAATTCAAAACAGTTTTTTATTGATGCTTTGATTTTCTAGTATGATCTAAGTACTTCTGCTTTGTGGCTACTTAAAAAAATCAAGTATTAATTAATATATTTTTATACAAACAATGTAACGTCGAAAAAAATTAAACACAACAAAAATCACACACAAAAAATCCTTGGCCAGAATAATCCGAACATCTATCGTGACACCACTGCAAACATTTGGCACATTGAATCCAATCTTTAGTTGGTGGCTTTTCATAAGGTTGTGTGCAAAGCAAACAAATGTATTTTGTTTTATTGTTTTTATTTACTTTATTTATTGCTTGAGGTTTTTTGACGTATTTTAGTTTTTTTAATGCAGTTCCACCCACTTTAGCAGTGATAGATTTTGCAGTTCCACCCACTTTAGCAGTGATAGATTTTTTAAACGGAGAACCAGTTATGTGGGCTGCCTGCTTTGCTCTATGTTTTCTGTGGGTTAACTTCGCAGTTGGAAGAGGGGATATGTCAGAAAAAGAGTGAAAATCTCTTTGATTTTCATCATTTTGTTTAGAAGCATCAGGACAAGCCAGCTCATTGCAATCATCCACAGTAGAATTTGAATCTTTGTTTGAAGTGCTTGTCATAGCCACACTTGAGGATATTTAAGGCAATGAATCAGCAAGCTTCGCATTGTTATTGATTGACACGTTGGTAAATTTATCTTTTTCTTGAATTTCATTAATTTCCACTTCTATCTCTGTGACAGACGCTGGAGCAAAATCGCTGTCGCCAAAGATGTTTGGGTTAAATGGAACAATTCCAGTTGATTGGAATCCACTTACAGAATTTTGCATTGTAGCAGCCCGTTCGTAAGCAGCTCGAAAACGTTTAGTAACCTCAAATTCTGTTATTCGTCTTCCTGGATGATTTACCATCCATTTGTCTGCCTCTTGAGAATAGAAAGTTTTTAGCGGTCCGAAAAAAGTGCGATCAAGTGGCTGTAGTCGATGGGAAGTATGAGGCAGGATGGTGAGAAACTCGATGCCATGTTGACGAGCGTAATTGATAGCAGGCAAATACATATGACTGCTATAATTGTCTAAAATTATAATACATTTCTTTTTTGAAGATGCTCTGACATAGTCTTGAAAGTGAACCAACCACTCGTAAAATATTTTTCCGTCTGTCCATCCAAAATCTGTGGTAAAAGCTTTTGCGCCTTGAGGAGCATCATTCATTAGTGCTGGTGTAAGCCTTTATCGAAGAAAAATAAAAATTGATGGAACATAACAGCCAATGGAGTTTACATTACATATAGCAATAACTGTCTTTCCTCTTTCTGCACTTGAAATTTTTCCTACTTGCTTGACTCTTTTTTGAGCGATTATTTTTGAGCTTTTTTAAACCGTGCTTATTCCTGTTTCGTCCATATTAAATATTTTATCTGGGGCAATATTGCAGTCAGAAATAATTATTCTTAACAATTGAAAAAATCTATCAACTTGTACTTTATTAAATCCTGTAGCTCGTGCCAAACTTGTAGATTCTGGCTGCCTTATAGAGAGATCAGGATGCCTTTTTAAAAAGGACTCAAGCCGATCAGGTCCTGCTTTTTTTTTTCCTTTATTAAATGGAACATTTAATTTGTTTACAGTTGCGTAATCGTAAGCTAGAGAGCACACTGCATCACGAGTCAAGCCAAAAAACCGAAGCTGCATGTCCTTTATGTAGTTAACAAGCTCCTCCTTTGTGTCTTTCGAAAAAGCAGTTCGAAAGCGACCAAGATTAGCGTTTCCAGGAGAACCTTACTTTTCAAATGACGAATCAAAGTGGTTCTGGGAATGCTGTAATTTTTAGATGCATGTTTTACAGACATCGTTTTTTTGTTATTTGCTCTAATGCATTTAAAAGATTTTCTTCACTCCAGGATAATCGAGTAGATTTCCGAACGCAGTTACGAACCATAATCGATTAAATTTCAAAAATTGTATAATAGAAAGCTAAATAAAATAAATAACCGAAAATTTGCAAATAATATACTGTGCAAAAAATAAACAAGTTTTAAAACTTATAATCTGCTTGCTCCTTAAAAAGCTTTTTAAAACACATAACTTAATCTTTAATTATATAGGTTTAAAAAAACAGCAATATTATGCAGTTTTTATAGTTTATAACACTACAGCAACAAAGTATAAAAAAACTAATTAAAATCCAAATTAGACAAACAATTTTATCAGCTTTCTGCATAAGAAACTGTGTTAACTTTTATCTGGTACAGTTTCAGCATGCTTGGGGCATACCCTATGACCGTTTTGCCCCAAATATATTGCTTTTAGCAATTGATATCTAGCGCGGTTATTAAAAATATTTTTTTAAAATTATAAACCTCGTTATAATTGTACATTGTCACACTTCACTAAACATCTAAAAACTTTTAAATTTAGACATCACTCGATCAACAGATTGACTTTACTTTTTATCAAATTTTACAACAAATCTCTGCCAAAGACATTTTCAGCAATGAAACATCCGGGACAATTACAAAGCTGCCAATTTTGATTTCATAGTTTTAAAATAAATTAGAAAAATAAAAAAAGATAAAAAAAATAATGGAAACTTTGAAAGTGCTAGAAATATAGCAGATGACCGTTTTGCCCCACATGACCGTTTTGCTCCGTCTTCCCCTAATTAGGAAGTTAGCTTTAGATGGATTAACTGTGAGTTTATTAGAATCAAACCAAATTGATAGACTTTAAAGTTCTTTATTCATAATTGTAATAAGGGAAGCAAGGTTAGGGGCGAAAAAAATTAAGCATGTGTCATCAGCAAAGAGTATTGGCATACAGTTAACCGCCTGAGGAATATCATTAACATACAAAAGAAATAAAAGAGGGCCAAGAATCGAACCCTGAGGAACACCATAATTATTTTGTAATAGCTTAGATTTTGCACCCTCAATGGAAACAAATTGTTTACGAGATAAAAAAGATTTAATTAGTTGATTTGCTGAACCGCGTATGCCATAATGTTCAAGTTTGAGAAGGCGAATGTCATGATTTATTGAATCAAAAGCTTTTGTAAGGTCAAGAAAAAATAAACCAGTGAATTGATTAGAATTTATATTGTCATAGAAATGTGTGATAACATCAAAAAAGCATGATAGGTTGAGACTTTATTTTGAAAACCATATTGAGAATTTATGATTACATTATATTTATTGAAAAATTTATTTATACGCTTGTATAAAAGTCCTTCAAATATTTTAGAGAAACAAGTAAGAATAGAAATAGGGCGATAATTTATAGGTTTATCACGTTCTCCTTTTTTAAAAATTTGAACTGTTCTTGCAATGGTACCATTTTCGGGAAAAACGCTTTCTGTGAAACAAAACCCAATAAAAACTTGAAGATACAGAATAATAACTGAAGAGGCGATTCGAAGAAAAAAAACTGGAATGTCGTCATGGCCAACTGCTTTATTATTTTTTAGAGAATAAATAGCGTTAAAGATTACTGTAGGTTTGGGTATGTTGAGATAGATAGAAGAAACTCATTTGTTTAGATAGGTAAAAAAAGGTTTAATGGACGTATTTGAAAAATTATTTGCTAAATTTGAGCCCATCGAGCAAAAAAATTTATTAAATTTGTCAGCTACATTTTGATAATCTGAGATTGTGCCACGGTCGGTTACTAATGAGTCAGGAATTTCTTTAATTGGTTTGGAGTTCGGAAGCATAGAACGAATTACATTCCATACTTTACGAGCATCCTTCTGGCATTCATCTAATTTAGAAGTAAAATATAATGTTTTAGACAATGTCTTTAGTTTAGTTAATTTATTGGAGTAAACTTTATAAAAGGATTTTTTTTCTTCACCACTTAAAAAATGAGATTTAAACATTCGTCTCTTTTTCTTAATTGAAGTTAGTAAGCCTTTGGTAATCCAGGGTTTTTGTGAAAGTTTTCTCATTTTTCTTGAAATTGGCCTCAAAGGCGCATGGGTATCAATAGAATGTGATATAGTGTGGACAAAATTATTAAAGAGTTCATTAAAATTTTTATTAGACAGAGTAGGTCGATGACTAAAATAATTGACTAATTCAGTGAAAATCTTTACAAAACAGTTCTAAACAAAACTTTGTTTTATCACGATAATACAATTTCTCTATATTTTTTATATTGTTAGTGAAATTTTTGTTGATAACACAAAAAATTGGGTAGTCGTCAGTCAAGTCAGATTTAACTATAAAAAATTGCAATTCATGCTTTGAATCATTAGTTATAATATGATCGATTATAGTTCATGAATTGCTAGATATTCTTGTTGGCTTACTAATTAAGGGTATAGCACCATGACTTAAAATTGAATTAATATATAAGTTAGCACTATTCATACGGTTATCTCTATGTAAATTAATATTAAAATCTCCGAGGATATAATAAGCTTTTTTTGTTAAAAAGGTCGGATAAGGAATTTGAAAATTCTTCAATAAATTCAATTATCTTAGTTTGGTTTGGATGACGGTAAACTGCACCCACGGTAAGCTCAGCTTGAAGTTGTTTTCAGAAATATCTAACCATAAGCACTCAGATTTTGAAAGTTATATTGCATGATAAATCTCTTTCTTGAAACTTATTTAAAACGTAAATTCCCACACCGCCAGCGTTAGTTGTAGAATCAGTATGAAAAAAAGTATAATTTGGAAGTGAGATGTTTATTAGAGGGTGTAGTTTAATTCGTGTTTCAGTTAAGTGTATTACATCAGGTAAAAACTTTAATTCAACTAAAAGATTATAAAAATTATCAAAATGTTTATGCAATGAGCGAATATTTATATGTAAAAGCACCAAGGAACGATTGGGATCAAAAATAGATCGTTTTGAGTTTAAATCTAAATAATCACATACTTTTATACTGAAAAAGTTGAAAAAGTAGTCGTACACTTCTTCAGGAGAATGATCACTTATTTGCAGGATGGCGGCTTTATTCGGCTCAAGGAATTCATTTAACTCTTTGTTATTTCCCAAAAGCGCCGTATCTGCCAAAGATACGATGGTGGCATTTAGACAAGAGGTGAACAGGATTTTGGGAGGCAAGGATGGGTTACCTGATGAGTGGGACAAAACAGCAGAAATGCTAAGAAAAACAGCTGAAACTGTACTGGGAGTGACGTTTGGGAAACGAAAAGAAGACAAGGAGACATGGTGGTGGAATGAGGGAGTTCAGGAGAGCATAAAAGAAAAGAAAGAGGCAAAGAAAGCATGGGACAAAATAAGAAATGAAAATACAAAAAGATATACAAAGAAAAGAAGAGTAAGGCAAAGAAGGCAGTTGCGATGGCAAAGGGACGTGTGTATGATAATTTTTATAAAAGATTAGAAACAAAAGAAGATGAAAAGGAGTTGTACAGATTGGCCAGGCAGAGAGACAAAGAGCAGGAAAAAGATGTACAGCACGTGAGGGTTATAAAGGATAAAAACGGTAATGATATGGTAAATTTGGAGGCAGTGTTAAGGACATGGAAGGAGTACTTTGAGAAACTGATGAACGAGGAAAATAACGGAGACTCTAGGACAAAGGAAGCAGAAGTGGTTAGCGAAGAGATAAATTGCGTCAGTACAGAAGAAATGAAGAATGCACTGAGAAGGATGAAAAAGGTAAAGCAGTTGGGCCAGATGAGTTGCCAGTAGAAGTTTGGAAGTGCATGGGAAAGATGGAGATACAGTTTTTGACCAGACTGTTCAACAGACTATTAATGGGTGAACGGATGCCAGAAGAATGGAGAAGGAGTGTGCTTATCCCAATCTATAAAAACAAAGGGGAGGCATAGTGCTGTGGAAACTACAGAGGAATAAAGCTAATGAGCCATACAATGAAGATATGGGAAAGAATTATTGAAGCCAGGCTAAGGGATAGTGTAGAGATCAGCAAAGAGCAATATGGATTTATGCCACGAAAGGGAACCACCAATGCCATGTTTGCTCTAAGAATGTTGATGAAAAAGTACAGAGAAGGTCAAGCAGAGCTACATTGTGTATTCGTAGACCTATAGAAAGCTTACGACAGGGTTCCACGTGAAGAGCTGTGGTACTGTATGAGAAAATCAGGAATTGTGGAAAAGTATGTGCGACTTGTACAGGATATGTACGAGGAAAGCAAAACAATGGTGAGGTGTGCAGTCGGAACTACAAAAAGTTTCAAGGTCAATGCCGGACTGTACCAGGGATCAGCGTTAAATCCGTTCCTGTTTGGAGTGATAATGGACAAACTAACGGATAAAGTAAGGAGAGAACCACCATGGACGATGCTGTTTGCTGATGATATTGTGATTTGCGAAGAGACCAGAAAAGAAATGGAGCGGAGACTAGAATCCTGGAAGTATGCATTGGAAAGAACAGGGATGAAAGCAAGTAGATCAAAGACCAAATATCTGTGCATAAATGGCCGAAATGACAACGAAACAGTGAAAACGGAGGATACAAAAATGGTATTTGGGATCAACGGTGCAAGAAAGTGGTGGTTGTGAGAGGGAGGTAAAAAAGAGAGTGCAGGCAGGATGGAATGGATGGAGAAAAGTATCGGGAGTAATCTGCGACATGAGGTTACCAACTAGAGTAAAAGGAAAAGTGTACAGTTCAGTAATGATACCAGCAATGGTGTATGGACTTGAAACGGTGGCGGTCACAAAAAAACAAGTGAAAGAGATGGAAGTCGCAGAGATGAAAATGCTGAGGTTTGCTATGGGAGTGACGAGAAAAGACAAGATTAGAAACGAGTACATCAGGAGTACTGTTAAGGTAGGACGGTTAGGAATAAAGGTGAGGGAGGGCAGACTGAGGTGGTATGGACATGTCATGAGAAGAGACCATGAGTATGTAGGAAGAAAGATGATGGAAATGGAGTTACCAGGAAAGAGGAAAAGAGGGAGACCAAAGAGAAGATCTTTAGATCTAGTGAAAGAAGATATGGGGAAAGTTGGTGTGAAGGAGACGGACGTTGAAGACAGGACGGTTTGGAGAAAGATGATATGCTGTGGCTACCCGTGATTGAAGGGAAAGGCCGAAAGGAGAAAAAGAAGAAGATTTGAGGGATATAAGAATTTTATTGTAAAATAAAATGACAATGGTTTAATAATCATGTCACAAATACCTGAAAATTAAAATTATAATGCCTTCATAAAACTGTTTTTTATTACGTTACAATCACAATCATGGTAAACATATGTATCATTGTTCCTTAAAGGGTTAAACAATGATGTTACAAATCTTTAATACGAATCTTTTCCCTCTAGAAAAAAAAGAACTAAGTAAAACGAGAATTTTTGAATTGTGCAAAAGACAAATATTTATCTCTGTGCAACAATTGTACAAAGAGTGGGACAAAATTACAACATTCGCGCAATTAAGAAAACAATTGTGACAAAAATTTTGAGATTGAATTGTTGCTAAACGTTAAAAAAATAGCAAAAATCTAAAATAAAACAGAACTTTTTAGGATTTTGTTCTAAAAACTAACATACTTCTGCTACACTTGGAGCAAATGTACACTTTTCAAAAGAAATTTTTTAGATTTTTTTTAAGCAAGCTAGTGTTTTTGTATTGAAAACTTTAAAATGTAAGACGGTGAACCTTTCAAAAAGTTAAGTTTTTCACGTAAAAGAAATCTAGTGTTTCCATACTAAAAACTTTACAATATGATTCTCTTGAAAGAATTTTTAAATAGTAACAATTAGGCTTAAAGTTTTTACAATTTTAAGAACCTGAAAACAAAATCCCCGTGTGAAAAATGTATAAAATTATATTCATGGATCAATTGTTAATACGTATTAAATAATGAAACTTTTGGTAAAAATGTTTATTTGAGGAAAGAAAAACTGAAGTGTTTTTAGTTTAACTAGTGTCAAGCGATCTTTTTCTAAAAAAATTGATTTTTCAAAGGTTTGTTAAGCTAGTCAAAAACAAAAAGCTTACAATTTGATTTAACTTGAATCATTTTTACTTGGTTTGTTTTAATGGTTTTCGTTAAGTTTGGGGGATGATGACTGATCTTAAGAGATTGGTTGTCAATTAACGCTCACCTATCTACTGTAATTCTTATTACAATGCTTTCAAAATTTTTTCTTAGATATAGCCAATAAGCACCCGTGTAAAGTGCTTTAGGAACTTTTTAACATGTCGAACAATGTTACGTTGGCAAAAATTACATAAAAAAAATCAATTAAAAATATTAAAAGCAAATGTAGAACTATTGAAGTTACACCTGATTAAAATCGAGTTAAAATTAAGTCAACCTATAAAAATTTTACGCTTTTTTGGATATTTTACATTTTCAACTTTTGGGGAAATTGTCAAAAAGTTTTCCCAAAAGTACTCTAAAACTAAAACACAAAATGTTGGTACGGAAAATAAAGTTAAAAATTCTAATTTTTAGTATCTATAGGTGGTTTCTTTCACAAGGTCACAGCTAAAACCTTTTTTCTCAGAAATTAGCAACGTTCAAGATAAAAAACTGTTCTTACTTTATTTGTGTTTGTTACTCCAAACAAAAGCGTATCCTGAAAGCGAAGTTTCAGCTATTTTTTTAAAAAAATCCTGGTTTTTAAAAGTTTATATTTTTAGATTTCGAACTAAGTCACAAAGATAGAAAGCTTATCAAATAATTTTAGCTTGGTTTGTTTTCATTTGGATATGACAATTAAGTGCGATAGGACTTGATAGAATAAAGCTTATTATACGTATTTTCAAAATACAACCGATTTTTCCTGGAAGTGATCTTACTTACGTTGACCATCTTTGACTTCAAATTTTATGTTAATTTTAGAAAATTTAGTTGATAAAATACAATAAAATGTTCAGTTTTATGATGAATTTCTTTAGTGAAAGCGAAAAAATGTAGAACGTTTTAACATAAACGGTTGTTGCACTTGACTGATAATTAAATTAACAGCTAAAATGAAGTCGTTGTTTTGAACATAAACGGTTGTTAGACTTGACCAGGGATCGAACTAGTTGTTAAGATGAAGTCGTTGTTTTGAAATCAAAATTTGTTTTGGCCAAGCTGGTAATAAAATAAAATTTCCTTTTTACAAATTGTTTTTAAAAACTATAAAAATCAAGGTGCATTATAAAAATCATCTTTCGCTTACTCTATTTTTACACTGGAAATTAAATTAAGGTAACCAGATTTTCAAACTCCAATTAGGAATATGTCACAGTTTTTAACAGGGAACGCAATACGTTATAAACAGGATACGGCCCAAGCTTTTGTATAAGAGAGAGAGAGAGAGAGAGAGAGAGAGAGAGAGAGAGAGAGAGAGAGAGAGAGAGAGAGAGAGAGAGAGAGAGAGAGAGAGAGAGAGAGAGAGAGAGAGAGAGAGAGAGAGAGAGAGAGAGAGAGAGAGATCTTGACACAATTATCAAAAGCATATTGTCAGCTTACAGCGATTACGAGTAGTTTTCCTATTATTAAAAGTTTATAAAAATAACCAAAAGATTAAAAAGAGTTAGAACTAAATTCATTTTTGAAACAATTAAAATGTTAACACTAGAAAGCGAATTCATACTGCATAAAAATTATAACTATGTTTGAATTTGGTTGGTTTACTAAATAGTAAAAATGGAAAAAAGACAAACTTTTTTATTATGAAGCATCTGTTTATTGAACACAAATATCCTATCGATAAAAGTTCTGTTTAAAACTATTAACAAATACTTTAAAATTGGCTATAAATAAAAATCAAGGTTGCCAAGAAAAATGAACATAGGTATAACAAAAATCAAGATTGCTTAGAGAAAAATTAAAGATAGGTATAATAAAATCAAGGTTGGTTAGAGGAAGAATTGAGGTTAGGTACAACAAAAATCAAAGTTGCTTTGGAACAATTGAAGATAGGTATAATAAAAATCAAGGTTGCCAAGAATAAAATTAAACAAAGGTATAACAAAAATCAAGGTTGCCAAGAAAAAAATTAAACAAAGGTATAACAAAAATCGAGGTTATAAAGAAAAAAATTGAAGATAGTTATAAAAAATTAAGTTTGTTTAGAAAAAATTGAAAATAGATATAACAAAAATCAAGGTTGCCAAGAAAAAAATTAAACAAAGGTATAACAAAAATCGAGGTTATAAAGAAAAAAATTGAAGATAGTTATAAAAAATTAAGTTTGTTTAGAAAAAATTGAAAATAGATATAACAAAAATCAAGGTTGCCAAGAAAAAAATTAAACAAAGGTATAACAAAAATCGAGGTTATAAAGAAAAAAATTGAAGATAGTTATAAAAAATTAAGTTTGTTTAGAAAAAATTGAAAATAGATATAACAAAAATCAAGGTTGCCAAGAATAAAATTAAACAAAGGTATAACAAAAATCAAGGTTGCCAAGAATAAAATTAAACAAAGGTATAACAAAAATCAAGGTTGCCAAGAAAAAAATTAAACAAAGGTATAACAAAAATCGAGGTTATAAAGAAAAAAATTGAAGATAGTTATAAAAAATTAAGTTTGTTTAGAAAAAATTGAAAATAGATATAACAAAAATCAAGGTTGCCAAGAAAAAAATTAAACAAAGGTACGAGTATAACAAAAATTAAGGTTATCAAGAAAAACTTTTTAAATTGAGCTTAGTAATAACAAAAATCAAGGTTGTTTAGAAAAAATTAAACAAAGGTATAACAAAAATCAAGGTTGCCAAGATAAAAAAATTAAATATAGATATCCAAAAAGCAAGTTTGACCAAGAAAAAATTTTTAAAATTCAACATAGGTATAACAAAAATCAAGGTAGTGTAGAAAAAATTGAAGATAGATATCTCAAAAATCAAGCTTGTTTGGGAAAGTTTTTAAAAAAATCGAACAGAGGTCTAACAAAAATTAAGGTTACCTAGAAAAAAAGATTGAAGGTAAATATCGTACAAATAAAAGTTAAACGTACCTAGAAAAATGTTTAAATTGATTATAGGCACCTAAAAATTAAACTTGTCTAGAAAAAAAACAAAAACTTTTGACTATAGGTATCTTGTGAATAAAAAGCAAGGTTGCCTAGGAAACGTTTAAATGTGCACAAATATCGATTAAAAGTTAGCAAAAAACACATATTAAGTAAAATGATTCTTTTTTTGAAAATAGTTAGAGTTTACTTAAGGTCATGCAACTATCAATACAATTCAGCTTCTGAACAGGAAACGACGTTCACGCTTCTTTGCGAAAATACAGGAAATAAGTTGACTTGGTAATTGCCTACCGCATGATAAACTTTATAAAACCGTTTTAAATAAATTTTATCAATCTTAAAGCTGCATAAAACTTGGTAAGACTAAAAAGTAATTCTTTAAATTTGAAACTAAATAGATTTAAAACATATAAACAGTAGAAAGTAAAAGACAGGGTTTCGAACTTTTAGGTTTAAGATCTAGGGTTCACGCAGTGGTAACGTCATCGCTCCATCGCTCCAGCGCGCTCCTGCTCTTGCTCCAGGCTACACCAACCAAAAGTACCATTTATTACTAGTTACATATATTTTTCCCAGAAATTAATCATTGACATAGCATCAAAAGTGTTTTTTTGTAGTGGAGTTACGTTTCATTTCCGAAAACTCAATTTTCTCAAAGAATATTCTTGTTTAAACGAAAAGGATTCCTTGTCATCTTCAATTTTGGAAGTTTAGTGTTGACTGAGACTTGAGACTTGAGACCCAAACATTGTCAAACTACGATCAATATAGACACCCATAAATTTCTCCCAAAATACCCTATGCTATTGTTGCAATAAATGTGGAGACAACTTTAAATACAACTTTTTCTCTACATGTTGTCTCTAGTGGTCTGCAAAACAGCATATAGGCTACTCTTTAATTGAAACAAACGTAGACTAATAACTGCGACATTCCGTCAATATTTGTATGGTCACCACATTGAATTGAATAAAAAAGTGAGGCTTGTAATTTTTCGAGAACTTGACACTCCATATCTTTTGCAAACTCATCAATGGATGTTTTAATTGTAGAATCCGAGAGTGAAATTTTCGCCATCTTCTTGCAGTATGTTTTTTCCAACACAAAACTAGCTGCTTTTGACATGCACGGTTTAATCAATGTTTTACCAATGTTGTGAGGCTTAATCATGTGATTGATTTGAAATAACGCTTCTACTATTTCGGCAGACGAAGATTGGCAAAAACACATACTGTAATTGCAATTTTCAATTTTTTAAAAGAGTCTTTCTTGCTTTGAAAAAGGCTAAAAGCTTATTTTTATGGACAGAGTAAATTTTCTAAAGATGATGCTGAAAATAACTTGGTCAGATTGCGCAATTGCAGAGACTTTCTTAGTATCACGCATTGTAGTACCATTTGAATATTCACTGTGGAATCTATAAAACTATACTATAATTCAGTGTTTTCCAAACCTTTTGGACCACGGACACCTATTCGCAAATTGTTTTTTCGCGGACCCCAATCTTACGTCACATCATTTTTTCTAACTAACCGGGTAAGATAACACATCTTTTTTATTTTATTTTATTTTTTTTATTTTAATCTCTATATTTATCCTCCTGACTCGCAGGAATCTCACATCTCTCGTAAATCAGCCTCAACTTCAAGTTTGGACTTGTATTTTGTCTACGTATTGGTAATAGTTTATACCTTTTATCACATTAAACTTTCATCACAAAGTTTCAAAAACGTTTGAGACTGGACTGGGAGAGTTTTCAACACTCCCGTCTAGTGATAAGTCATACGCTAAAAAACAAATTTTTATAAAAAGTTCTCAATAAGATGACGCAACAATAGTTATTTATGATTACAAGAACTTACGAATCACTGCGGCAATCATCTGTGCAACGGACATAGAGTATGTTTGACACATTCTATTGTATCGTCGCGGACCACCTGAGTAGTCATCACGGCCCAATAGGGGTCCGCAAACCCCAGTTTGGGAAACTCTGCTATAATCACTGTCATGCCTTCTCTTTTTCCTATCTATGTTATGCCAATGCAGTTATCTATTCAGTTTGCAGATATTTTCTCGCGCCCCTTTATGAACCTTTTACGCCCCACAAGCGGGCGCGCCCCCAGTTTAAAGACCCGGGGTATAAATAGTGAGGCAAAATTGAGATATTGTCTGCCACATAAACAGTAATTTTTATTTCAGTAAAACTTGGTGCTCACGTATTATTATTCTGCATCAAAAAACAACAAGAGAAAACATTCGACAATTCAATTCATGGAAATTGATATATTACATTTAAGCGTCTATAATTTTGTATTCTTTAATGTGCTAAACAGTAAAAGAATTTTTCAAGTAAAAGCTAAGAATTAAAAAATATTGCTCACCGGAATTCAAAAAAACCAAAAGAATAAGATAGTTATTTGAACTTATCATCATCATCTCTATTTATTTTCCTGACTTGCAGAAAAACGTCAGAGGCAATATACTTAGGATAACAATCAAGCGATTATCCTGATGGCATTTAAAGATGCCAAGATATTGCTTTCCAAGTAAAATTGTTTTGTTTAATTTTTATTTACTCAAGACCTTCAAACCGAGAAAAGTGTCCTTTCCTTTGGATGCAGCAGAATGACGTGGATAAATTTTGAACCCAGACAGATTCGGTACAGAAGTCGATGCAGCGTTCTGATTCATCTGGCCAGACTCCTGACTGCTTTTCTTTTGTCCCATGTAACACTAGGTTTATCACGATTTTTTACCCCTATGTTTACCGTTTAATCGATTTCGGCTTAGCGTGATGGTTAGCCTGTCTGATGCGTTTCCATCAGATTTTCTATCTACCAATGCTCACTGAAAATGTAAATAATATCAAAAAAGTGTATTGCAATATCAATTACTGTCCCGCTATTTAAAAATAACACAACTGCAACGCACTGCTGTGACGAAAAACACTTTTTACATGTTACATACACAATTCTTGTGTTATTTTCTGAGAAACTTCAACAGAATGGATGATTACATTTCATGCACAAAGTTCTAGTCATGTTGTTGCAATTTGCTCCATGACAATGATTATCATCATCATCATCATCCTTTTTATTTTTGTCACACTTTATACATTATACATTTATAAAAAAAAATATTAATAATAATACTAATAATAATAATTTCGCAGAAAAAAACGAAGGTGACAGGGAAGATGCGAATAAACCTCACGGTCATCTAATCGAGCAACCACCCAATGTCAGACAAAGAAACATAATTATAATCTTTAGCTCTCTGAATCATCATGTGTTTTGTTATCTAAAGAATTATAAGATTTACCGTTTTATTTAGTAAAGTGAAAGAAGATATTTCTTATAGTTATTTTTGAATATATTATAAGTGGATTTTTTTATTTCTTTTGGTGTAAGATTCCAAATTTTGACTCCCTCGTATTTTATACGCCGTTGTAATCTATTATTACGATATCTAGGAATATATAGATTATCCTGTTCCGCCAATAACCTTGTGCTTCGGTTTGATACTTGATTGGTTTTTTGGAAGAAGTTAGAGAATGGGGTGGAAGTTAATGTTTTGTTACAGTTGAACATGAATTTGGCAATTTCATGTTTATAAACATTTCGAATTTGCAAAATATTCAATTGTGTATAAAGTGGTTTAGCTGGGCTTCGATATGGCGCATTAAAAATAGCTTTAAGTGCTTTGTTTTGCAATTTTTGTAGTTTGTGAAGGTAAGATGGATATGTTGAGCCCCAAATAGAAATTCTATAAGTCAAGTGTGAATGGACAAGAGTATAATATAATTGTAATAAATTTTGCTTAGGTAGGATTGTTTTTAGTTTAGTTAGTATTCCAACAGAACGGGCAATTTTGCATTCAAGTACTTTAATGTGATCGTAAAAATTAATTCTATTATCAATAATTACCCCTAAATATTTGGCGCTTTTAACTGAGTAAATTTGGAAACTATCATAACTAACTGTGAGCTGCTCAGCGAAATCATGGATTAACTTCGGAGAAATAACTAAAGCATTAGATTTAGACCGATTAACTGTTAATTTGTTTGCGCAGCACCATATGTTTAAGTTTTCCAATTCTTTATTAATTATACCTTGAAGGATAAATGGATTAGATGCCTGGAATATGAGACAGATATCATCAGCAAATAATCTAGGTGTGCACTCAACAGCATTTTGTAAATCGTTTACATATATGAGAAAAAGTGACGGACCAAGGGAGGATCCTTAAGGTACACCGTATTTTATGTCCTTGAGTTCAGAATGAAGTCGGTTAAAGTCGACGAATTATTTCCGGTAAGTTAAGTATGAACTTAATAACTTAAATGCTACTCACCGAATGCCATAATGGGCCAACTTGTTTAATAATATTTTATGACAAACGGTGTCGAAGACTTTTTTAAAATCTACAAGAACAGACCTGTATGAAGATTAAGGTCAATATTATCATTGGAAGCAGTGACCAAATCAAGCATTGCATGAGATGTGGAAATTTTACTTTGAAAACCGAATTGATGAGGATAGATAACTTTATGTTTAAAGAAGAAGGTCATTAGTCTATTATGTATCATTTTTTCAATTATTTTAGAAAAGCAAATTAGTATTGATATTGGACGATAGTTGTATGTCTCTTCTTTGCAACCATTTTTAAAAATTGGCACAACTTTTGCTATTTTGCAATTTCTAGGAAACACTCCACTATTTAAAATAAAATTTGTAAAATATTTAAGATGTGAAGTGATTACATACCTTGAAACTTTAAGGAAGTAAGCTGGAATGTTATCGTGCCCAAGTGCCTTGTTGTCATTTAATGATAAAATTAGATTAAGTATTTTGTTTGACGTTGGAGGTTCGAGGTAAATTGAAGAAGAGGTTGTATTGGTTAAATATTCGTAAGATGGCTTCTTTGTCTTTTTTAAAATTTTTTCAGCCAAGTTGGAACCAATTGAGCAAAAGAAGTTATTAAATTTGTTCACGATAATTTCGGGGTCCTCCGTAATTACATCATTTATTCGAAGTGAGTTAGTTAATCGTCGACTTGGAGTAATTGGTAGTGTAGATTTACTAATATCCCAAGTTTTACGGGCATTATTTTTATTTTTTTAAGTTTATTTTGAAAGTGTAATTTTTTGATAAGGTTTTAATTTTTGTTAATTTGTTGGAGTAGGTTTGAAAATAAATTTTTTCTGCATCACTGTCATTTATGAACAAAGTGCGGAAGATGGAATTTTTTTTCGAATAGAAATTAAAATACCTTTGGTAATCTATGGTTTTTTACTAATTTTTGTTGTTTACGACTTAGTCGTCTTAACATCTTATCAATCATGTTGTCAATCATTTGTGAAGTACAGGCGACAAAATTGTCAAATGCAGAGTCAAAATTTTCAAATTGTAATGGATTGCTGTTACAAACAATTTCGGTCAGGGAATTATTCAACTCAATACAAAAAGAATCTGGGCAAAAATTTTTCTTATCTCTATAGTATAGTATGGTATTCATGCGAGCGTTATAGTTTTTAACTTTCTAAAGTTACATAAAAGGGGATAATGATCAGTCATATCGTTCAAAATTATTGATGGTAAAATAGTGTGATCTACGTCATTTGTAATCACGTGATCGATGAGCGTCGCCGAGTTTGCTGTAATTCTTGTAGGTTGAGTAATAATTGAATAGGTTCCATTACATGCTATGGCATTAATGTAATTTTTTGCTTGTACGGATAGGTTATTTCCATAAATGTTAACATTGATGTCACCTAAAATGTAAAACTTTTTTTTGATTAGTTAATTTTTCTAAACAGTTTGAAAAATCTTCAACAAACTTATCAGTTGGTTGACTAGGGTGCCTATAGATAGTTGCAATTGTAAGTTTTTTATTCGTGTTTGGTTGGTACAATGTTAGCCACAATAATTCGCATGTAAATGTATATTTTGTTCTTGTGTAATTTTCAAGTCTTTTCTGACGTACATGGCTACGCCCCCTGCATTGCCAACTGGGTCAACATTAACCAAAGAATAGCCAGACAGGTTTATGTTAACAAAAGGTTATTTTTTTTTATACTTGATTCCGAAAGGCACAAGACATCAGGAGTAAACGGTAGACACAGTAAGAAATCGTACAATTTATCAAAATTTTTGTTCAACGATCTTATATTAAGGTGTATAATACTCAAAGAGTTGTTATCCTTCATATTAATTTGGTTGTTTTTGGAAATATCGAAATAATGGTATTTTAAGATATTGGTAGAGAAAGACTCGTAAATTTTATCACTCAATTCTGCAGTATCACTAACAGTTAAATGTTGTTCGGCTACTTGACTCATGTTCCCGAGCCCTGACAATTCCCTGTCACGCGAAACGTTCATACAGACAATAAATGCCATCAACAATGGCCCACTTAATAAGTTTTTTTTTTATTTTTTGCCTCTTTGAATAAAGGTAAAAGTTTTTTCTTTTGCTGATATAATGAATGAGGTAAATGTTCTGTAGTATAAGCAGATTTCTACGAAGATAACTATGAAGAAAACTCAAAGTACTTTGGAAAAAAAGCCCTAAAAAAGAGCAAAAGAACTAGATCTACGACAAGCAGCAAGATAAATTATGTTGTTTTAATTTAAATGCACCATTAAAAAATCTAAGGTCTAGAATTTCGAATCTTAATTTGAGAGAGCGGACATGGATTTTTAAATTTTAAATGGTGCAGAAATAAACAATCTTGAAATTTTGCACGCCTAGCAAAGTTGTGTTAAAAATTAAAATGCTTGTTCGGGACATTGATTCAGGTGTATAAAGTCGTAGATAATATATTGTATTTTACTGAGGGACATTTCAAGACACTTTGCACTCCAAAAGTTCTAAGTAATTTTGCTAGATAATATGAAACTTTTCCAATTCATTATCATTTAACTTTGTGAATTCGCTCAATTCGTCTCATTTATGTTTCATGTACCAGCAAAATTTTTTAGTAAGATGCCCCTAAATACCAAATGTAAATGTTTTATAAAGCTAAATTATTTTGTTTATATTTTTTGCGGTGTAAAATTTTAGTTAACCAAGATATGTCGCTTGGTCACACAAAACAAAAATTAATTTAGGGTCCGAATAAAAAAAATTAAAAAACCTAACAGCCTGAAGACGAGCATTACAATTTCAGAACTTGCTTATGAAAACTACTTTTCCCATCTATGCTATGGCCGGAACTTTGCTCCACAGCTAAGTCAGTCTAATTTTAACACAATCTAAACAAATTTTATGAGTTTTATTAATTTAAAAGTTTCTAATATTGTAACAAAATTGAAGCAACAATTTAATCAGATAAAATAAATTGTTGTTATAAATATTGTAGGGTTTACCTTTTTTTTGTAACCTTTCACTGCATGGCTTATCATATATGATATAAAAAATTATTTTATTTCATCCCTATATTTATCCTCATGACTCGCACGACAGCGACGGCGCCGCTATACATAGCAAGGCAAATAATTAACTCGATCTGCTTCCGGAGATGCTGAGATATTGCTGTCCGATTGCAATTTTTTATTTTGGTTTTTCAGTTGTTTTAGAAATATGACTGAAATTTAAAAGTGCTTTCAAAGACCGCCAAGCAAAGGAAAGTGCTTTTACCAAGGAGACAACAGAATCGTGCGGGTCGGTCTTGAACCAAGACCATGTCGATCTCAATCACAGCGCTGACAACTCGACCTCGAAGTTGATGGTGGAGTGTAACTTAAAGAAACGTAAAGAATACATTTTCTTTTTCTTTTTTTATGAGAAAGAATTAATTTTTAAATTGGAAGAGTTTAGCGTCACAATTGCAAAATTTTTTTATAGAACCCAAGTTAAATTTTAAAAGCTTGTCATTTCCGACTCACATTTAATCATTGAGCTACAATAATTTACTTTTTGATGGAAAATAGGGTTAAAAGTATTATTGAAAAAACATTTTCAAACAGAGTTTACAACAGAACCCTAAACCAAAATTAAATTTGCAACAAATTATAAAATTAGGGAAAAAGAGTTTTTGCAACATTTTTTGACTTGACGTATGTTTAGTGAAAGAGAAACCAAAATCATTCGAAAGTATTTTATAGTATCACAAACAACTTGTTTAAACAAATAAGCCTAAATGTTCGTTGCTTTCAAAACTAATTTTTCTACGTATTTACTGTGAAACGTCAAATATACAAAATATAAAACTAAGTTAGCAATGGACTTTTTTTCCACTGCATTTGCTCGGAAAATGAACTGCAGGTCTATGCGCCATACCGATCCGATAAAATTGTTCTTGTCTGTATAAATTTTTTTTTCTTTCTCAACCGCAACAACTCGGGTGCCAGGGAAGCAACGAACTAAATGTTGAACATTTATTAAAAATAAGACTCTGCAACCTGAACGTAGAGAAGTAAATGAGCTTTTTCAACTGTTTACTACTGTGTCCAGTAATGCTGCTTCTGCCAAAAGATTATCTTTCGCCTTGAAGCGACTTATTCGCGTCCACCGCGATGCGGGTGGGCAGCGTGGTCGAGCGACTGGAGCGCCGTGATGATGATCTATATGGTCTCGGTTCAAAACCTACTTTCGTCATTCTGTTGTGTACTTGGAAAAAACACATGTAGAAGGGGGAATTTCAAAGAAAAGATTAAAAATATTGAAAATTTTTTGATCAGCCGCCCGAGGGCGTGGACCGCTGTTTGACCCACGTCAATTAACTTTGGTAAAGACGCGCAGTTTATTCCCTAGAAAGTTTCAAAATATCTATTTGCACTAGCGACTATCATATGAGATAATCATTATACTAATATCACACATTAGAGCGCTGTGTGCAGTAACATCGTCATCAGACTTAGTCCGCTTTTAATACAAAACAACACAATCACGCTATTTTGAATTTCTTTTTTTTCGTATTTTACCGTTTTTTAAAAAAGATCTTTCAACCAGCTTTGTCAACTGACCGACCTCTTCATAAGTGAAGGGATTCACCGCAGACTGGACACCTAGAAACTGTTTGAAGTAATCACTCCCCTCCCCCCCGGAAGGGAAATCACTCAATACAAAGTTTAGAAAAACTTTTCGACCGACGTCACATGACTGTCATATAACTGATCTTTGTAGAAGTTCTGTGATACGTCACATCCGGTATCGTGCTCACTTAAGAGAGTTGTTCTAAGTTTTAAGCTCACTTAAGAAAATCGCAACAACTTCAAATTGCGTCTTCGCGAGCGAAGCTGAGTGGCAGCGGGCTTATGCGGTCCCTGGCAGAGAAAGTCGATCACCTATCTGACGGTTAAGTTTATTGAAAACGACGCTGGTGAAGCCTCAGGATTTTGTAAGATAATGGGGAAATAGCTAGTCGTCTTCACAAAAAAAGTGACCTTTGATTGTTTTTACAGAATGCTGTTGAAACCGGGTCGTGTGTTTAACTTATTGATAAGCTTTGTTTTTGCCACCAGTGCAGCTGGGGGCACTGATGTAAACTGCGTATTTGCTCCAGGACTCAGCGTTGGTAACGAATCTCAAACAATGAAGTGTTGCAACCAAACCGTAAGTAATTTTCACTTGTTCTGGAGCGAGGAGCGGTTATATCTAACAACTTACCTTCAAACACTACGCTCTTGGGGGTGTCCTCAGTTCGAAGTCGAGTGCAGGGAACGGTTGTTTGTGGTGAATTCTTTCACGGAACTTGTGTTTGATTACTTCTGCAATTACACCAATGTGTTTGTCCCGAGGTGCTACCAAACTGTGAGCGATGTTTATCGCAGTGCGCGAGAAAGACAAGACCCGTTGCCGCCTCCTACAGAAGCATCCGGGAGTCTAAACGATACGCTAGAAGAAAATTGGCAAGCCCTGGTTAAAGACATTAACACTACGTTTCTCACAATTGAAGAACTAACTGGCAGCCCGTGTCTCCAAGTGGCTTTGTACGAGGCTGAGGATGAGCACACGGGAGAATACGTTGAACTAATCCGATTCAGAATCCCCTCTTGCTACCCCATGTGGTGTGGAATTGATGGGGCATCATTACGCAATCACATGTTGTCGGTATGGAGTTGTTTATCGAAAAAGTAAGTACAACCCAAACGTAACAAGTCAGTGCAATGCAGTTGCATGACCAGAAAGACGCTTTCTTGCACTTGTCATAAAACCTAAAAAAAGTAAAAGCGCTGACGTAATTTGTTAAAACTTTTCAACCATAACTGGCTGTTTAAAAACAACAGAAGGGGTCGCACCCGAACCTACACGCACATGATAGGGGTCTACTGTACACGTTTATTTGCAGATGACACTTGTCTACCGATGGGAGCACCATCTATTATTACTCAAAGCGCCATCTATTATTACTCTTCGAAACTAACTTAAATCAGAACTTAATAATATTTGCAATAGGACATGTTTAGAAATTATATTTGATAATCGATTAACTTTCATGAGCATATAAAAACCCTTGAAGCAAAAATAACTCGATCAATTGGAATTCTACATAAATTGAAGTACTTTTTACCCAGCTCGGCTTTGTTGAAGTTATATTATTCACTTATCCATTCCCATTTTAATTATGACCTTGTTGTTTGGGGTAGCACTTATCCGACATATCTAAACAAACCAAAGTTACTTCAAAATAAAGCAATTCGTATTGTTAGCTCCTTTCATTAGTCAGCTAGCTTTAAATTTCTATATATTAAAAGAAATGTTTTGCCTTTGCCTAAACTGTTTGAGTTTGATACAGCTAAAATTTTTTGTTCTTACTAACTTAATTTGCTGCTTAAAATTTTCTTTTAAAATGATTACTTTTTATTTATTTTGTTTTGGCATTCTCGTACCACAAGATTTTTACTAAAAAATTATCTTAGCATTCCTCTCATCGAAACTGAACGAACCCAAAGATCAATTAAACATGCAGGAGCAAAAATTTGAAATTTTATTAGTTATAACCTGAGAATAATGTCATTTAATAAATCTTAAAGAAATTTTAAATTATTTTTACTTTCCAGGGATTAAATTTTTAAAACTTTTACAATTTATTTCATATATTTTATTTTATTCATTTAATTTTTCTTTGTTGCTTGGTTGGTTTTTACTTAATTTTAATGTTGTTTTGCTTTTTTTTCTGTATACATATTCAATTTTCAATATTGACACATCGCTTGTATATGCCTCTATTTCTACTGGTCGATTTCTTGACTCGAAGACCCCACAATCCCTCCGCAATCACCCTGTCGCAATTTATGAATTTGTACTATTATATTAAGTTGTTATATGCGGCAAATAAAAAAATAAAACTGAACGCACGTGATAGGGGTCTGTTGTACACGCACGTGATTAACTAGGGACCGATCCCGGATAGTTTTTACGGCATTTCTAGGGAGGCACCGAAAAGCATTTGCGGACTTTTTTATATAAATTTTTTTTTAAATCTTTTCTGCAACCCATTTAAAAGAACTTTGTTGTTAAAACTAATTGTAATTTTCTGCAATAGTTTATCAAAATGATTGCAAGACACTCTTTTCATGGCTTTGCAAATTTCATAAAAAAGTTTTATTGCTACGAACTTATCTCAAGTATCAATGCTGCATATACAGTATGTACCATTTTGAAATAAATTGTTTTTAATAAAATGTTTACAATATTGATAAAAAATTATAAACTTATTAATAAAATAAGGTTTCTGGTTAACGAAATTTTTAACATTTTAACAAGACGTTCTGGTTCAAAATAAAATAGGTGGTGACGAGATAGATTGCGAGGTGATTACGAAGAAACGCGATGTTTTTACAATGCGATGGAGTCACGTGACGCTCTTTGTTGTTTATCAAACTGTTGTAATAAAGAGAAAAACCCGAAATTGCGGAGCAGCAAACTAGTGAAGAAAAGCACGCAATGGAATGTGGTCACTATTGTTGCCTGAAAAAAAATTTGCAAGAAGCAGCATTTTTGCTGCTCCTTGCATGTCTGGTTGCGACCCTTGTCTCTTTTTGAACAAATGTTTTATGAACAAATGTTTACTTTGGTCGAACGAGACTAGGAGTTTAAGATTTCTTCAACTTTAATTTGTTTTTAGTTGTCGCGCGTCAGTGATCATCATCATGGTTGTCTGCGGGGTGCTTTCGGTGCTGGTGACGTTCGCGAACCTCTCGGTGATCTTGGTTTACGCCTTCAATCGGAATCTCCTGCACAGCCAAGGAATTTACAAGGTGTCGCTAGCGGTGGCCGACATATTGACCGGAATCATCCTTCTCCCCTCCTTTATCAGCAGCATTGCCAGGATCAGCTCAGGGGTGGTCAAGCACGCAGACTTCATCAACGCGACCGGATATCAGACAATTAATGGAACACTCAGCAACGAGACTTCGGTGGTTCAAATCCGCCCACCGTCAGGTCACTTTAGAGACTTTTTTGATCAAACATATTTTGATGCCATTGGTTTTTTTACAACGCTCTCCTTAACAACATCAATTTATTGCCTGACCGTTGCGGGGTTTGACCGCATGACGGCAGTATATCGGCCTCTCAGCTACCGCAAAGACAAAGCAAAGAAACTTGCAAAGTGGCTTTGTGCGGTTGTTTGGGGATTGGGAGTTTTATTTGGCATCATCCCAACTTTTGTTCCCACTCTCAAATACGGATTAATTGTCTCTGTGTTCGTTTCTTCGGCGGGACAAAGTGCCCTCATACTTTATGTGCTTGCTTTTCTTATTCCGCTCTTAATCATGTGGATTGTTAACGTGGTCACGTACCAGTCAACCAAGAAACATGCGCGCGTCCGTCGCCACATCACACTTGACTCGAAAAAGAAGACCGATTCCATTGAATTTCGTCTCGCGCGCACTCTCACGATAATGGTGGGGGCTTTCACTCTCAGTCTCCTCCCGGCGGCTGCCGTCATAATTGCTTCTTTCTTTGCCCCATCGATTTATTTATCGAAACCTCGCGAGGTAGTTTTGGAAAGCGTGGTTGCTTACAACACCGCCGAGTTTGCGGCCCTCCTCATTCTCATCTGCAACAGCCTTTGGAACTTCTTCATCTACAACGCAAGGAACTTGGAGTTCCGCAAAGGATTTCGGATCGTCTACAAAAAGCTATCGAGAAAGACAGGATTCGCGGCCTGCTTCTCCGCATTCCTCAATTGCGCTCAGTCTGTGATGCACGATGGGAGAAGGAGGATTTCGTCTCTTCCCAACATATCAACAACTTTCGGAGGAAAGAAGAGCTCTCTTTTTCCAACCAGTGCCACCAATCTGAACTCGAGGTCAAAATCGTCCGACGTCCTAAGCAGTGACGTCAGCACTCAAGAGAAAACCTCGAAGGCAAGCGCTGGAATGGACCTGTCAAGTGACGTCATCGCAATTTCCGAATCTAAAAAATCTGAAAAAAAGAACCCGGACAAAGCGGGGCAAGAGCTCAGCGAAGACTCGGTCTTTCAATCATTCGCTATCGAAGCCCGGGCCGATCACCTGTTCGAGTCGGTCATGGAAAGGATCGATGAAGACATCGAGGTCGCCGGCCACCATTCAACGAACAAAGTTTAATCGGGTCAATCATACTGTGTTTGTAGTTTTTCTTTCTACTCGTGATGTCGTGTATTCGGCTCAACGTGCGCTGAACTATTCAAAGTCACGTGACCGCAGCATCGTGTCGATATTCAGCACGATCAGCTATGCGATCGATGACATTTATTTATAAGAGGTGAAAACATGATCATTAAATGCGTTGCATTGGTTCCACTCACAAGCGTCTCTGTCCGGTATTTTATATTTTATTCTTTTTAATTGAGTTGTATTTATGTGGTTTTTGACTCAGATGGTTGACCACAGTAAAGTCCATTTTTGCTCCCATGATCGTCAAGCAACTTTCCGACTTCACCAAAAATATTTTCAACTTGTATTAGGTTGTTACAAAAATAATCGCCGCTCGAAGGACTACGTTTTGCAAAACTATTTTAACATCGTGTTTGCAGTTTATTTGTGGTCAGTTTCAGTATACATAACCACAAAAAGCGATCAACTGCAAAGCTTAAGTTTTATTGTTATGATTTGATTTGAAACAAACTACTATTTTGTTATAAAAAACTTGCGCAAAATATCTCATTCAATTATACTAGCCAACATAACTTTTCACCTATTGCTTCTCAAAACAACGTCTAAAGCGTTGAACTTACATGAAGTAAAGCAACCAACAATGTTTTCTGATGTATACTTCTAATGTACCAATTAATAACTACTAATATAACTTCTAGTATCAATTCATAGTAGCAATTAATAACTACTAATACTAGTATAACTAATACTAACAACACTACTACTATAATTACAACCTGCTTTCAGAAATTCAAAAAAATTTTTTTCTGTTCAAAATGTTTTAATCATTTATAAAGTAAAAGTAGCATGACTGGAATCTGGAGTTTGTTGAGGTTAATTAAAAGAAACAGCTGCCTTACAAAAACAGGAGTTGAGCCGAGGTTATGGCAATGGTGATTGTCAATAAAACATACGACCGGATGCTTTCGAACGACTTGAACTCTCTACCCTAACAGCAAACAATTTTATCAGGCTATTCCACAGGAATGCTCTGCACAAAACAACGTACGGCAGCCTTTCCGAACAACTTGGTCTGACTGAGTTTTTATGCTATGTAAAGTTATAGAAGCAAGCGATAGTGGACATCACGATAAATAATCAAGCAGGTAGTGTTTAATAATGAAAGATTTGAGTAGCGGTGACAGAACAGAACAGAACAGACAAATTTATTTCATACGATTCAGTGTTAATAAACAATGCACACAAAACAATAATAGTAAAAATAATTATAATGAAGAAAATGAGTGTATTTAACTGACGTAATATGTTACACGTAAAAAGAATGATAATAATAATATTAATAATTATACCGATCGTATGCAGAGACTGCGAAGTGACCAAAAAATAATAAATTGGTCTTCAACTCGAACAGCCACCAATTAATTAAAATTATAAAAATAAACGTATGCTATGCAAAAGATAAAAAACGAACCACTAATAAGTGCGAATGAAAGAAGGCAAAGTAAAGTTTTTTTAAGATACAAGAAGGAAATAAATTTTTTAGTTTGCATAAAATACCAACTGCACGAGAGAGTTTATTTTGAACTTTATGAATATGATCACGAAACAATAATTTGGAATCAAATAGGATGCCTAAATAATTGATGCTGTCTGAAATCGCAATTATACTAGAATTAAGTTAAATATTAATATTACTCGGCGAAACTACTTGTGATAGTAAAAGCGGTATTATTATAGCTTGCGACTTGGAGGGATTAATAGTAAGACAATTTTTATTCATCCACTGGGAAACTCTAGACAGTTCTTCGTTTATTTTGATTTCAAATACACTTTTACTAGAAGCATTAATTAACAAAGCAGTGTCATCAGCAAAGAGTCTAGGGATACTTTTCAAACAACTTTGTAGGTCATTGATATAAATTAGAAATAGAAGCGGGCCTAAAACAAATCCTTGAAGTACACCCATCATAACACTTCTTTGATTGGACTCAATATTATTTATGTACACATATCGCAATCTATTATTTAAATAAGATTGCATCAATTTAAAGGCTGTTCCTCTTATTCCATAATAGTCAATTTTTATCAAGAGTCTTTTGTGGTATACAGTATCAAAAGCTTTAGCAATATCAAGTGTAACCATTCCTGTATCTTGATTATTATCAATATTATCGTAAGTTGAAGTTACTATATCTAGAATTATGTGAGATGTAGAACAACCTGCTCAAAACCCATATTGATTTGAAACCAGAACAGAATGTTTATTAAAAAATTTGAGACAATTAAAAATGACTTTTTGAAAAATTTTTGTGAAACATGTTAATATAGATCTTCAGTTTTATGGCAAGCAAGAAATTTACTATAAAAAAAGGTGAGTATAGGGAATCACTCCTAACATCTAAATTTTTTTTTTTTTTTCTATTGTTTTATGACAAGATTACCTTTTCTTTTTTACAAATTGAGGCCCCCAAACTATGCTTTCAATCTTCTAATATTTGTGTCTAGATAAAAATTTTTTTTTCCTCAAATTAGCTAGCTTGATTATTGTTTGCACTTTACCAGTAATTGTCCTGGCTGTTGAAAATTAGCGCAATGCGGTCGTAAACAATGAAGTACCAATGTGATATTGGTCGAAATCGAATGAGTCTTTGTACTTTTGCACAGTAATGTGTCATTTGCCTCGATGGTAAGAGGTCAAATTACCCCTGTGTGTGCATTTTCTCGATCTATTGAATATATTGCAGGCCAAAAGTGATTTTGGTTATATTCATTAAAGCAGTGGCAGAGTTAGGAGTGATTCCCTATACTCATCTTTTTTTATCATCAAGTTTATCACCTTTTTTAAATAAAGGAATTACCTTGTATAGTTAGGAACACTACCTAGAGTCATAGCCGAATTCACCAATGTTGAAAGTACAAGGTAAGCACGAGGAGGAAAGTTTAATAAAATAACACGAAATATTATCATAACCTGAAGCTTTGTTAATGTTTAATTCACTAATAATATTAAGGATTTCATTGACGGAAGCTGGCTCTAGAAATATAGTAGATGTGACTCTATTAATCAAAAAATCTTTTACACAGATTGCAGAGCAATTAGGCAAATTACTTACTCTACTACGTCTGACTTCGTTAAAATAGTCATTAAAACAATTTGATATTTCAGTAGGGTCGGTTATGATACGATTGTTAATGTTAGGTTTATATGAAATAGCCTGAGTATCATCTTTTGTATGAAGAACTGAATTAATTGTAGACCAGGTTTTACGAAAATTTTTGCAGTTATTTTTAAATAAATTATATTAAAAAGTTTTTTAGCTTTGGTTTTAATTCTATTTAATTTATTCAAATATTGCTTATAATATATTTTTTCGTCTACATCATTCGACAAAAAGTGGGAACGGTAAAGTTTTTGCTTACACTTTATCGAAACAAGAAGACCTTTTGTTAACCAAGGTTTAACTCGAAGACGCTTTTGTCTATGAAAGATTTTATGTAAGGGAGCTTAGAAGTCGATTATTGATCTTACCCTTTTTATAAAATCTCAAAAAATAAAATTAAAATTATCGGCATTTATACAGTCAAGACAATTTTTAAATTGGTTCATATTTTTATCAAGGTCTAGCAAATAACTTTCTATATCGAGATTTTCAATGTCTCCACAAAAATATTTTTTGTGTTTAACAGATTTAGGATTACTTTTCAAAGAAATTGCACAGTAAGTAATAAAATGATCACTGATATCATTAAAAATTATCCCCGGAAATATAGGATTAGATAAAGCGCTTGTAAAAATATGATCAATTAAGGATGCTGAATTTGTGGTGACCCTGGTTGGTGTAATTATTAATTGAAAACACCATTAGGGGAGACTGGGGCACGTAGTAATACTTTTTTTTCTTTTTGCTATTTCTCTCATAATAAATTTTTTTCAAAATTCTTGTTTAATATGAAAAATTTAGGTTACTGTTTAACTAATATCAAAAAAATAAATTGATAATTTTCGAAGGTTAGTGGTTAAAATTACTACTTTAATATTTAAAATAAGCGTTACAATGTGCCCCGTCAATGGGGTAAGTTGTAACAGCAACAAAATCACTAATAAATGTTTAAATATAAATGTAATTTGAAGAAAATAGCAATAAGAAAAAGTAAACACAACGAAATCACACATAGCTTAGTCATAGACATGAGTATCAAGCACAAAAAATAAAGTATTTGGCCGTTGCCTAAAAGTGCTAAAACAGTTTTTTTCACTGCTTGATTTGCCCAATCATAAATTTCAGAATCACATTTGTGACAAAAATATGTAGGCTATTCAAATTTTCGGCACAAGCTAAATGTGACCACTTTAGGTAACCATAGCATTTTACAACTCACTCCTCATCAGGACGACTGCTAAAAGAGCTCAAGACATGTAATGCAAAACTACTCTTTTGCTTTTAGTGTTTTTTCAAAAATTGGTTTTTCTTTGTTTGGAGCTGTAACAGATTGTCCTTTTCTGGCGTGCCTGTTAACATGGTACACTTTTTAGATCTTTTTTTGTTTTGCACCAAGGACTAAGCTTTTTTAGCACTCTGTAGAGCCAATGGCAACGTCAATATTTTGCTACTCCTCTTATTGATCTCTTTTAAATTGTAGCAACTGGTGCAGCAGCTCTTAAGTTGTCTTGTAATGATGAGCTGGTGTTCCTGTTAGTTTATCTTTTATAATTTCTCATATTATTTACAAATGTTGTTTCCCAAGTTACTTTCAATGTAAGCTGGTTAAACCTATGCACAAAAATATGTGTTACAACTTGCCCCATCAGCCTATGTTACAACTTACCCCATCTCATACTTAGTTAAGTTTTTGTTAATATCTTAAAGAGTTAAGTTTTAGTTACTAAAACTTGTTAGGCATTTGATAACCTATTGTTTTGTGGTTCGACTGATATAAAATATTTTAATAAAACTGCACCTGTTATCTCTCCAGAAGACAAAAATTAAATTTCAAAAAATTTACTTTGCCTACTCAAAAAGCTTGTTAGCCTGTTTTTAGTCATTGAAACTAAAAAATATTATTTGCTAGCAATCGGTCTTAATATGACTGTTATTTGGGCTATTTAAAATTTTGTTGTTTTATGTTAGATTTTGACAAATACGAATGTTACAACTTTCCCCGGTCTCCCCTACTCTCTAACATAGATAAGTAATTAATAGAAGATGAAGAACAATCACTTTCGCTAATATTTAAATTGATATCGCCCATTAAATAAAAATCATTCTTATTGGAGTCAATTTCACCCAGTTTATTATTAAGGGTTTCAATAAAAGCATTTGAATCAGTTCTAGAATGACGATATATGACAGCTATTACAACAATGCTCTGGACTCCTGGAAAATTTAAAGAAACCCAGAGATCCTTACAGCCGACACTATTAAGTTGATTTTTACAAGTAAGTTATAAGATATCAAACTCAAAATATATAAACCAATACCACCTGCGCGGGTAGTAGAATTAGCAGGTAAAAACGTATAATTAGGTATAAAAATATTAGTAAGAGGAGTATCATTAATTTTTGTCTAGGAAATTCCAATAATTTGTGGAAGAGTCGGAAGCAACTGCAAAGTTTTATAAAAAGTGTCAAAGTTTTTTTGAAGGGATCTAATGTTAAAATGAAGCATAAATAATGAATTGAATACATCTACTCTATTGTCAAAATTTTGTAATCTGTATAATCTGTATAATCTGTATAAACTATATATCTATATATTAGTTTATACTATACCTATATAATCTGTATATAAGAAATCTGTATAAACGCAATTTTTCAAATTTGTCGAAATTACCTGATTAGTGTAGTTATCATTTAAATTATTTTTAAAATCTGCATCAGAATACTGAAAATTATCTGTGTCTGCTCAACTTGAAGCCAAAAATAGATTCAAATCATCTAAACAATCTAATAGTAGTCGACAGTGAATACGCAAAGCAATTGTTGACAAACAGAACCAGGCTGAGAAGTTTAAATTTACCAGAGAAACAAATAAAGTTACTCGAATGAAAAAAATTTTTTTTGCTGCTGTAAATTAATGAGCGAGAACTGTACAAGGTTTGATTCTTCTAAAGAGTAATAACTAACAACCACTTACATTAAAATACCACAAGATAACTATACTAACTATATTAAAAACAAGATATAATTATACAACAATTGTCCCAGTATTTAAATTTACTATTTAGTAAAAATAGAGGATGAGCAAGAATAAAATAAGAATGTAGATGGAAAAATACAGGGAAGGTCAAAGAGAGCTACATTGTGTATTCGTGGACCTAGAGAAAGCTTACAACAGGGTTGCGCGGGAAGAGCTGTGGTATTGTATGAGAAAATCAGGAATAATGGAAAAGTATGTAACACTAGTACAGGATATGTATGAGGGAAGCGAAACAGTGGTGAGGTGTGCAGTAGGAACTATAGAAAGTTTCAAGGTCAATGTCGGACTGCACCAGGGATCAGCCTTAAGTCCATTCCTGTTTGCAGTCATAATGGACAGGCTAACGGATGAAGTAAGGAGAGAACCACCATGGACGATGCTGTTTGCTGATGATATTGTGATTTGCAAAGAGACCAGGGAAGAAGTGGAGCGGAGACTAGAATCCTGGAAGTATGCATTGGAAAGAAGAGGGATGAAAGTAAATAGGTCAAAGACCGAATATCTGTGCATAAATGGAGGAAATGACGACAAAACAGTAAAGATGGAGGATACAAAAGTGCCAAGAGTAAAGGAATTTAAGTATTTGGGATCAACGGTGCAAGAAAGTGGTAGTTGTGAGAGGGAGGTAAAGAAGAGAGTACAGGCAGGATGGAACGGATGGAGAAAAGGTATCGGGAGTAATCTGCGACAAGAGGTTACCAACTAGAGTAAAAGGAAAAGTGTACAGTTCAGTGGTGATACCAGCAATAGTGTATGGACTTGAAACGGTGGCAGTCACAAAGAAACAAATGGAAGAGATGGAAGTCGCAGAGATGAAAATGCTGAGGTTTGCTGTGGGAGTGACGAAAAAAGACAAGATTAGAAACGAGCACATCAGGAGTACTGTTAAGGTAGAACGGTTAGGAATGAAGATGAGGGAGGGCAGACTGAGGTGGTATGGACATGTCATAAGGAGAGACCAAGAGTAAGTAGGAAGAAAGATGATGGAAATGGAGTTACCAGGAAAGAGGAAAAGAGGGAGACCAAAGAGAAGATTTTTAGATGTAGCGAAAGAAGATATGGAGGAAGTTGGTGCAAAGGAGACGGATGTTGAAGACAGAAAGATGTGGAGAATGATGATACGCTGTGGCCACCCCTGACTAAAGGGAAAGGCCGAAAGGAGAAGAAGAACCTGATGATACAAAAAACTTGTATTTTTTGTGTTGCAGAATAATTGACGCGAATTCTTCCAGTTTTTCTAACCTCAAAGCGGTTTGATTGTTGTTTTTTTCAAGTACAACTTTTGAGAAAAGTCAAGAAGTTACTCTTTAGCTTTACTGCATAGTGTATCACATATGGTACAAACAAAAGTTTTAATTATTTTTTGGTTAATAAAACTTTAATTTTCTTCATTTGTGTTTTTTAATCAAATAAAATGCATTATTTTCTACTTTAAAACTTTTTACTTTACAAATAGAGCCCGAAATTATTTTTTAATTTAATTTAGTATTTGAAAATATAGTTCTTGAGCTACAATGACTTTTGATAAAACAAATTTAAAATTTTTTTAGTTTTCATGTAAATTTTAAGCTGAAAAATTTATATTTATTACTTCCTAATTAATTATTAGAAACCTTATTTTATTTTTTCAGTTCAGTTCAGTTCAGTTTTCTTTTATTTCTGCTCCGCCACATGAACAAAATAACAAAATGTTGAAAATTTTGTGTGTTATTAAAGACGGGGTTAGAAAAAGGAAGAAGCAACAAAACGAGTTGACGTTGTGTCTTGCTAATTAGCGATGAAAGGTGTGACTTGTTGTTTAATATAGAAGCAAGGTTGCTTCACCTCATTATAAAATTGTTTAAATAGAAAGAGAAAAAGAAAAGAAAAAAAAAATGTATAGGACCGAGGTTATTTGCTTAATAAAACACTGCTATGGGGGCGGTGCAATGGTGGGACCATAGCAGAGTTCGGCTGGATGAATATGATCAGTCCTTAAAAATATGTAAAAGCATGAACATATTCTACCAGCCCAACAGGCAAACAAACCCACCGAAAGAAATCCTGTTGCGGATCATAAGATCATTTCTCGAACAAAAACCTCAGTAAGAAAAATACAAAAACAAAAACATTACACCATTAGTAAAAAAAAAAAAAACAAACAAAAAGAACACAAGAACAACATAAGAAAACAATAAAAAAAAATAAAATAAAATAAAAAAAATAAAAAAAAAAATCTACAAAAACCGATGCAAAGTAGTAACAATAAATAGTAAAATAAAATTTATACAATAGCTAAAAAAATTGTTCAGGTAGAAACAAGAGTGATCCTGCAGAACTTTTCTTGAGTCTTTTCTTGACCGTTGTAGAGTTGAAGATTTTCAAATTGTTCAGTTGTTTTCCTGAAACACAAGAAAAGGAAGACCAGCAAAAGATATTAAATGATGACCTACGTAAGAGTTTATTGGTTTGATTCTTGTTCAAGGAAGAATGCTTTAGATTTTTTAACAAATGTACTTAAGGATTTACATAGTTTTATTTTTTCAGGTAATTCATTCCAAATTTTTGGGCCAATGTATCTTATTGATTGTTTTGTTACTGTGTTTTTGCATGATATAGGTATGATTTGAGAGTTACTTCTAGTAATTACAGTGGAAGTTTTTCTTTGAAATATATTGTTAAATGCTGACGGTAATTGCTTATGGAATGATTTGTACATGAAAATTGAAATATTTAATTTATAGAGTTGTTGTATATTAAGAATATTATCTTTTGTTATTTCTTTGTTGCGTTTTTTTGCGGGATTAGTGCAGATTATCATATTAATAAACTTGTTGCAGATTTTTTGTAATTTATTAAGTAACACAGAGTGTCCATAGCACCAAGTTGTAATGCAATACCTTATATGACTCAGAATTAGTGAATGAAAAAGTGTAAGTAGAGCTTCTTGAGTTAGAAAAGGCTTTACTCTCATTACTGCGTATAGCGATGATTTTAGTTTGCTGATTAGCATTGCCATGTGGTCTTTCCATGTTAGGCGTTCATTGAATATAACACCTAGCAATTTGACTGAAGTGACTCTTTCAATTTGATTTTTTCTAATAGTTAAAACTGAATCTTTTGACAATGTTTTTGTGGTACGAGAGCTAAATAAAATGTATTTTGTTTTTTTGACATTAAGGGAAAGCTTATTTGCTATTAGCCAGTTGTCAATGTTTTCGAGTTCTTTATTTCCTTTTTGAAATAATAAATTATTGTTTTTTGCACTAAGGATGATCGTTGTATCATCAGCAAAAGACAGGTTGTTGCTATATTTGAGACATTTTGAGAAGTCATTAATGTAAATTATAAACAAGAGTGGATCGAGTATTGAGCCTTGAGGTACCGAGGAAGAAATAGGTTCTATATTTGAAATACTTGAATTATAATCAACTTGTTGGGTTCTTCCAAATAAATAACTTTTAAACCAATCATGAACTGTGCCTCTCACACCATAATGATACAATTTATTTAGTAATATTTCATGATTAATAGTGTCAAAAGCTTTAGACAGGTCAAGAAAAATTCCAAGGCTATTCATTTTTTCTTCAAATGATGTTGCTATTTGATCAGTAAGCAGGGAAGTAAGATGACAAGTTGAGTGTCCTCGTCTAAAACCGAATTGATTTTCACTAATCAAGTTAAACTTATGTAAAAAAGAATATAAACGAATATAGACAAGTTTTTCAATTATTTTAGAAAAACAGGAAAGTAAGCTGATAGGCCTGTAGTTAGAAACATCTTTGGGACAACCTTTTTTAAAGAGGGGAATTACTTTGGTGTGTTTAAAGCAAGAGATAAATTTTCCTTGTGATAAAGATTGATTAAAGATGTAGCTAAGAATGGATATTACATTTTTAGGGAGATGTTTAAGTATAAATGAAGGTATACCATCCCAACCTGAACTCAACTTTGGCTTTAAAGTAGATATAATTCTTTTGATTTCTTGTGGGCATGTTGGATAAAAAAACATGGAAGAGGGGTTTGAAGAACCTAAGTAATCTTGATAGTTAGCAGCAGAAGCAGGGAGCTGAGATATCAGTTTACATGAGATAGTAGAAAAGTGTGTGTTAAATGTGTTTGCTATTTCTTTAGGTTCATATATCATTTTTCCAGCTTCTAAGATACAATTAGTTTTACTGATGTTTGCTTTAGTCCTTCCCAAAATTTCATTAATGGTTTGCCAAGTTTTTTTTATATCATGTTTATAATTTTTAAATTTGTTCTTAAAATATTCTCTTTTTTTTTGCTTAATAAGATGAAAATATTGATTTCTAATTTTTAGATACTTTTCTTTTGCTAATAAGTTATTTTTTTGTATATATTTTTTATGTAATCTGTCCTTTTTGTGAAGTAAGCTCCAAAGCTCTTTGTCAAACCATTGGCTATTCTGTTTTTGATTTTTTGATTGTTTAAAAAAATTTTGGTTAAATTTATTTAGAAAAATATTTTGAAGGTTTTGAAAAGCTAAATCTGGGTCAGAAGATGTAGCAACATTACTGTAGTCAATATTTTCGAGAGAAGCTTGAAAATTTATTAGATTAGAAGCAGAAATGAATAAATTTTTGATTGGACAGGATTGTCTTAATTTACCAATTTCAGATATTTGAAAAATAGGAAAATGGTCAGAGACACTATGCACTAATATGCCGCTTGTTATATTGACACAAGTTATATTTGTCCAAATATGATCAATGGTGGAAGCACAATTATTTGTTAGTCTTGTGGGGCGATTGATTAAAGGAAAAAAATTATTATTAAACATTGTGTCTGTTAAAATTTCAGTGCCAGGGTCTTTTTGGTCAATGAGATTAATGTTTGTATCACCCATTATGTACACATTTTTGTTATGTTTTAATTTATTAAAGACAAAATTGAGGTATTCAAAAAATTTATTTAGAGATTTTGTATCTTTCTTAGGTGATCGATAGATTGTCCCACAGGTAACAACCTTATGGTCAAAGTAAATATCTATGAAAATTGATTCAAAGATTTTTTCATCCATTATATTTAAATCAGAACGTATGTCAAAGATTAGGTTTTTTTTTATGTACAAAGCTACTCCACCACCTTTATTATTTTTACGAGGATTTGACAAATAAATGTAATTCTTTAAATTTTTGTACTGTCCTGTTGAGTTAGGTTTTTCCCAAGTTTCATTAACTGCAATTATATGTGGACTAAAATCTAGAGCAGATATCAAACACTCAAACTTGGTAAAATTATTGGGGTTAATAAGTGATCTCATATTGATGCATATTGATGAAAAAGTATTTTCACTGGAGTTTTTAAGGAGTATTGCTGCTTCATTTGAGCTTAAATAACTATCATTTCCTAATGAACAAATTTGTGTTTCAGTGTCATTGGATACTTCTGTACAAATTTCTGGAAAAAGTTGGTTTAATTTTTTTGCATCATAGCTATGTTTTTGTTGATTTAGATCAGTTGTAAAAAGGTTTGAAAAATCAGAAGATTCTAAAGCATGAAAAGGAAATAAGGTTGCAGAGCAATTAAGACATAGAGATTTGTTTAAAGAATTTTTTGTATTAGAATGCTTATTAAAACATTGAGAGTGATAGTTTTGATTGCAGGAGTTACAAAGTGAAAATAGTTGTTTTTTTTTAATTTGTTGTTTACATTCAAAGCAAATAATTATTTGGCTATTACTACTACACATCAGTTATATAAACAAACACAAAAAAGAAAAAAATTTACACAGACAAACAAAAAGATTAACAAAGAGAGAATATCAAAAATAAAAAATGCTAAAATAGCTTCTATTAAATTTATTAAATTAAATGCAAAATTTACTAATAGGTAAAAAAAAATAAAATTATTATGAGATAAGGGTACATGAAACCAGCCAATTTATAAAGATATATTAATAATTTTTTGTATTGGGAAAATTTTTAGTTTAGACTAAATAATAAAAATTGACCAATTCAGTATAGAATAAAAAAGATAGATCATTGTTTTACAGTTTGTGCATAACTGAGTTCACTTTTAATTTTAGTTATATCAATAAAATCATCAATTACCTTTTTTTTATTGTTATGAAAAACAAAAATCTCACCCTTCCAACTCCAAACTGGGCATTGTTTAAATTCCAAGCGAGCTTTCTCTAATAGCTGCAGTCGACGTTTTGTAAGGGATTCTGTGATGATCATTTTAGTTCCTTTAAGAAGTCTTTTTTTTCTATATACTTCATTTTTTTGTGTCCTACGAATGAACTTGACAATAACTGGGGTGCCTTTTTTTGAGGGTAGTGGATGTGCAATGTCAAGATCATTTGCCTGTAAAGGTGAATCAAGTTGTAAATGTTCATTTAAAGTATTACAAACAAAATTTTCTATTTCTAAATACTTCCCCGGTTTTGATTTTGGTACGTTTTCACATCCATGAATGACCAAACAATTTGACCGACTATATTGCTCAAGGTCATCTTGTCTTCTTTCTACAGCAGATAACCTTTTCATGGTTGAATCAATCATCTGCTGCAGTTTTAGGAGAGCTTCTTTCATGCCATTGAGCTCATTCTTTTGTTCATCATTTTTTGATACATCTGTAACACAAATTTTGGAGGCAGCATCTGATCTTGGATTTTTAGATTTATTTTCATAATTTGATTCATAAACTGCCAACCTTTTTTTCATTGATTCCATTTCAATTCTAATCTTTTTTAAATCCTCCATTTTTTATGTTTGTTAGAAAAATAATAAAATTCAAAGTTTTTAATTTAACAATTGAGTACACCCAATAAATTACAAAGAAATTTGGCTTTAAAACTATACACCACCTATTCCATGTACCTTATTCAAATAGAATACCTTATTCAAATACATTTTATAATGTAAATTGACCAAATTACACCTGTAAATGTGGTTGTATCATATATGGTACAATATGTGGTAGGTTATGTCATGTAATGTAAAATTCAAAATGCTGTTTTACTTGAAAACCTAAAACTAAATAAACACTAGACCAATTTTGAACTATGCTATTACAAATCAATCTAATCTATCACTAATAGATAAGATGGCTCAGTTTTATAACATTCTGATTTAGAAGCAGAAGGACGCGAGTTCGATACTCAGTCTATTCGAATGATTTCAGTTATTTATCTAGAAAAGGCACTTTATGACAAATTCTTCAATGGAGTTTCGTGTAGTTTATACAATTTTGAATCCGCTTAAAAAAAGAAAGCAACAACTCGGCTTCCTTAGCAAAGGTATTCTCAAATCATAAAAATAATGTTAGACAATTTTTTTCATCAAACAAAACCTTTATCAATAAAAAACATATCTCGATTTAATAAAGCTATTTCATGCAGAATGTCTCAGTAGGGATTGTCAGAACAAACTTGGAAGTACTAACTTTTTTGCTCTAATATAGTGAGTTGCCTGTGATAAAATTACAAATGATATCTATTGAAGAAGATGATGAAAATTGTTCATCTTGCTTGCAGTGTGGCGTTAGATGTTCAACTAGATCATGGCGCACCATCGTCGTCGTCGTCGTCGTTTGAAGGGTGTCCACTCCAGGTCAGACACAAACAGGACTGGGGCCGAGGGTTCAAGATGGATGACCCTAGTTGTGTTACATGCAATTACTAGTACACATCCCAAAGTGGTTACATTTCTGGTTTTCTTGATATTTATTAGGCCGAACATGTCAAGTGATACAGAACTGAATGGTGGGCTGTGACATTTAAGGCGGAAAGGCGGTAATTGACCCTATTTTTGTTCCATCAATTTACGTCGCGCAATACAGCACTTGATGCATTTTGCAGCTATAGATTTAAGCAGTTGCTTGCCGCGTAATGCGTGAATACCGTTTTGTTGTAGGTTGATTATTACCACACAGTAACCTTGGTGTCCTAAGTTTTCATGCATATATTCGGCGTACAGCTTAGCAATTTTGCTTTTGGAAGTTAAAGCGATTGGGTTTGTAACAGTCTCATCGTATGAAAAATTATTAACCGTCCATGAATACGTAAAAGTCCTAATTCCTCGGTTGAGGGTTTGAGGTTTAATTTCTTTCTCATGCTTTGATATTTCGCAGTTCTCAAATCACTCTGCGCGAGCCAAAACAAATTAAACTTAGCATAATACAGTTCGTCAGCAATTAAAACAGCAGATCTAGAATTTTGATTAAGTTTGACTCTTTTTTTTAATCAAGCTGTAATTCGGATCAATTTCAACCAGAAGCTTGTGCGCTTCAACAGATGATCTTCCAAATCATCTACTGTACATTAGTGGCGCATGAATTTAAAGCTAAAATTTTTTTCTCTTCTTTAGTGGACAAAGCTATGTTTTTGGTAGGTAAGAAACAAGGCCAATTTTCCTTAGCTTGTGTCAAAAACTGCGGTCTTTCATACCATGATAAAAGTTTAAATTTTTCAACTGGTTTAGTGAGCACGTCAGCTGGGTTTAAGCTTGATTTAACATAACGAAAACAATTATGGGCTTGAGGTATGGCTTCTTTGATTTCTTTATGAGAACAAGCGCGGATTTGTGTAGGTTTCACTCCGCACACGTTAAACTCATACAAAGATTGAAAGTTTTGGCGTTTTGCTCAACATAAACATGATGCACGTAGCTGAGTTCATCAGCATTTAAAGTATTTTAGTTTTTAGGGCCATATACAGTATATACCACCCTAACGGAGTATGAACACCTGTTGGATTATCATCTGGGTTAAGTGGGTGTTGCATATAGCCTGAACCTTTTATTAAATTTGCATAGTTGAAGCCGATTACGATATCAATAGAAATTTCCCGGTTGGGCACAAAGTCTTTAATTGATTTTAAATATTCTGTTGTGTCCTTGGGAAAGACACTTTACGGCAGTTTCCCCTGCTTGGTAGTCTTGACAAGCAGTTCTAAATTACAGTAATATCTCTACTAAATTACTAGCGGACAGCAATATCTTGGCATCTCCGGAAGCAGGTTGGGGTAATTGCTTAGCCTATGTATTAGCGCCTCTGTCGCTTTCCTGCGATTCAGGAGGATAAATATAGAGATAAAAAAACTACCCCAGACTGCTGAACTGCCTGAACCAGATGCTGGCAGTGGTGTTATTAAGCCAGCATCGAGTTTCGTCATCCAAAACCGTCAGACCTCGTGCTCCATGTGGTGCCCGATGTATAGGGCACGCTGTTAGAACATGGTCTGCGGTTTGCTGAGAGGCGCCACACTCGCAATGCTATGGTGCACCATTAAAACTTGTTGATAATGCTCACTGATAATTTTCAGTTCTGCAAAAGACGTTTTCCCAAAAAGCACTGGCTGAACCGCCGGATAGATAAATACTCTTCCGTTTCGGCAGAATCAATTTTAGTTTGTCTTCAAGACAGCAAAAAACATATTCACTCTCTGCCTGGGCTGCCAGATAGCACCACCTAACCGACTCATTGGAGAATTTTTCACAAACTGAGCGAATCTGGGCATTCATAAGCGTATAAGAAGAAGACCACTTACCAAAACAAAGAAACTCTTGGAGGAAAAAAACTCGAAAAACGCTTCTCTTTTGTCAACTACAAACGTTTGCTTAGATGCAAATTGGCATTTTTTTTAATGAAAAATGTCATGTCAATGTTGTAAAATGCATTTTACTTTTAACCATCTCTAGTTATCTTTCTAAATTGCCGGAAATTATGGGGCGTTTTCTTTAGGCCAACTGTCAAGCCATTATCCAGATTTCCTTTTAGAGATGTCAATCTATTGCTTCCAGATGAAATTTTTATTGGATTTTTTAAAGTTTTTTAGAGGAAGAACTGAAATTTAAAATTGTTTGATAAAAACTTCAAGCCAAGCACAGAAAATTGCCATAAAAATTTTTTACCAAGAACATAACAGATCGACATAAATAGCTTTCGAACTGTAACCACAACGATCACGTCACTATAAATGCAGCACTGTTATCCAATCTTTCCCATTCTGCTCTTATTCTACTTTTAGCTCTACTTTATTCTACTCTTATTCTAATTTTAGCTTTGTATACTGTACATTGTTTGAAAAATTTTACAAAATCTTTTTAAAACAGATATTGTATTATATATGATACAACTATAAAATTAACCAATTTTTCTTTTTTTTTCAATTTTTAATAAATCAATATTAATTTAGATGTATTAAATGGTTTTTAAGAATAACTTTAATTTTTTTTGTTGAAGTAAAAAAATTCATGCAAAGAAGGGATAAGAAATTTGGCCTGATTTTTCTTAAAAAACCACAATTAAGTTTGGAAGGGATTACTAATAATGGGTTTTTGCACTATTCACAATTACCTGTATGAAAATCATCTTTATTGCGGCACGAAAAAGAATAAGCTTTTAAAAAGCCTAAATAAATAAAGCTGTGACAGATTGATGTTGACTATATTAAAACTATTGAATTTAAAAGAATACCCGAACAATACAGTTTTATCTAGCCACCTAGTGGACATGGCAACCGTTGCTAAGCCGAGCAAGCTTTGGCTATATTTAGTTTATGTTAACAGCCAAGTCATGGAACGGATAGCTTATTTCGGTGATTTAAATTTGATTTTGGAATACAAGATTAGTTCAAATTTCACAGTCTGTTAGCTAAATAATGAAAATTAATTTCTCACACTTATTAAGCTAGACTTTGCTTGTAGTTAGAATGGTATTTAATTAAAAATTTTTTTTCTAAACACCTTTTACAGAACACTGTAGCTCGCGGTAGTTTTACTTTTAAAATTCATTTAAGTCCAATGTTAAATAGCTTAAATTAAAACCAGAATTAAGTAGGCAACCAAACTTTTTGTAACTTTTATGGTAAGCAGATTCTGTTCATTTAATTTAAAAATATAAACCATTTACGTGTTTGTGTCAACATTTTACCACTATCATTCTGGCAGAATTCTGCTAAAATGACGGAACTAATAATCGGAACAAAACCAAAACAAAGTTTCCAAACAACAAAAACCAAAAGTTAAACTTTTTTCTTGTAAAATAAATTGCTTTTTAGCTTTAAGGACCAATCCAAACAACTTTTAAGATGCTCTACAAGAAAAAATCATTAAAATAAACACGGCCAGCAACGAGTCCCATTCGGGGATTACCCAGCAGAACGCTTTGAATTTCAAGTTTTAAAAGATTTTTGTTGTATTTTATGAATCCTACTCGAATTAAACTGACTTTTTGTGTCGGGGGCCAATCCAATCAACTTTTGAAGTGATCTGGGTGATCAATTCATTAAGATAAACACGGCCGACAATGAGTCCCGCTTGGGGATTACCCAGCAGAACGCTTTGAATTATAATTTTCTAAAGATTTTCGTTGTATTTTATAATTCCTATCCAAATTACACTAACTTTTTACGTTGGGGGCCAATCCAAACAGCTTTTAAAATGATCTGTATGATAAAGTCATTAAGATAAACACGGCCAGCAACGAGTCCCATTTGGAAATTACCCAGAAGATTGCTTTGAATTATAATTTTCTAAAGATTTTTGTTGTATTTTAGAGCTGAGTTTAAGTATCCCAGTAAACATTTTTCATCTAGCCAACGTTGGCGGAAGGCAGTTTTCCAGCAGCAGAAATGTTGGTAAGATGATGGCGTCCAAAGTTGGCCCAGAGTCGAAAGCACCAAAATCACATTTTCTGCCAACACTGATAAATTGCGCTTTGCCAGCGTTTAGCCAACACTGAAATTCCAGACGCTGTAAAGAGTTGGCTATCTATGAATGACCAGCGCATGCTACTGCAGCTGCCCAACTACTTCAGCAATCTTACCAACGTTGGCAAAACGCTAACTGCCAACTTAAGAAATATTGGCAAGATGTTGGTGGTAAACATTGGCCTAGAGTTGTGTGAGGTGGATTCTACTATTTTGCCAACCTTTTTCCTACGTTTACTCAATTGTACCACCATCCATCATTACCACTGCAGCAAACTTAACGAACAAACCGTTGAAATGTTTCAATTTATGGCTGCGTTCTGGTCTCGTGACGGTTTCTCGTTAAGTTGCTTATACAAGATTGGACGCGTCCGGCTGTTGACGATCGATGAGTTTAGAATTTATTCTCGAATGTTGTCAGTTGGGATTCGTATAGAAATGTAGATTGTATTGGAATCTTTAATTTGTGGTTTTATTAGCGACGTAGCTGCTATATTCGTCCTCCTCCTTTATGCTTTCGACTGCGTTGATTGCGTGTTGGTTGACGTTTTTGAGCGACGATTGACGTTGGTGATGAAGCCAGCATACATGGGCGTCCCGTGACCAATTTCCAGAGGAAGGGTGTAAAACTTCTGAGAGGGGCAGAATTATGCAAACATGCAGTTTATATAGCAAAATTAAAGTATTTCTTAATAAAAAAAGTCAATTTCCAGTGAGCATATGCCCGCTTTGCCCCCCAGAGAACGCCCATGCCAGCATAAGTAATTAACTAAGAACTATTTTTAATTCTGCAAATAGAAACGCTTAAAAAACAAATTATTAATAAAAATTTTAACTATTTCAAATAAAATTATGCGCATATCAAATAAAGCATTGTGCAACACGCACCGGGCTCATGCCGCTCAAATAAAATTGATTCATATAGACTTGAACAAAGGAGAACAAAGTTATATTGGCATTTTGTTGGCAGAGTTGGCAAATTGTTGGCAGTTTTTCCGACTTTTTACTGTCATCCAAAAACTGTTCGAATTTTTTCAACTATCAAACCAAAGAGACTAACATTTTTTTTTATTCTTTTTAAACCTTGAGGCATAACAAAAACATATAGGCTATCCCTCATCAGAAAATGTTCTATTATTTAACAATCAAAGCAATTGAAATTTCATCAAGCAAAGAACTGTAGCAGAAGTACGTTACTTATTCTCGCTGTTTTGTAATAAGCTTGCATCAATATTTAACACGAACAACTGGTAATGTCTTTGAATAAAAAATTTTGGCCAACTTCTTACCAGCGTATCACCAACTTAATCACAGGCGAGACAGCCAATGCTGCCTTCAACGTTGGCCCAACACATTACCAGCAGTTGAGAACAGGAATTTTATTAAGCAAAGAAACAGTGACAAAAAAGCTTTTTTGAGCGTAAATTTAATTTTTTTCCCACTTTAGTACTTAACGCAACAAATAGAACAAACCAGAACTCAAAAATAAATCATCGGCAGAAAGTTTGCATTGCTGGTTAAATGTTGGCAATTTTGCCAACTTTCTACCAACCCAGCCGCGCCAAAGCCAACGTTGGCCCAATGATGAATGTTTACTGGATACTTAAGTAAAATTTGTACTTATTACTTACTTAAGTATTTTTTGGATGACTTGAAAATTACAAGTAAATTTAACTTGTAATAAAACTAATTTTCAAGATAGGAGTATCATTAACGCTACGCAAGTTTTAGGATTAAACAGTTTTTGTTGTTTTCAGGTGTATCTCAGCTACTGGACTAGCTTGTTTTGCTTCAATTTTTAGTTTTTAGTCTTTAATTTTTAGTCTGTTTTCAAAGATTATTAAAAATTCAATCCATCATGTTGAACTCAAGTGATTAGAAAGAGCCTACTGGCAAGAAGTTGGAAGTTTGAAAACATGTTCTTGTTAAGTCAGGTAATGATTTAGTTGTGAAATGCAAATACTGCTTAGCTGAGTTTAATCCAAAGCAAGCTAGTACGTCTTTAATTTATCACTTACAGAAGAAAGAAGGCATTGATTTGAAAAAAAGTTCTGAACCCAAGAAATTTAATACCAAATTAAAACAGAAAGAACTTACAATTTTGTCATGCTTGCAGAAAAAAATTCAGCTGAGGTTGTTTTTGCAAGACTGCTGGCTGTAGATTTTTTGGCAAAGTACAAGCTTGAGAAAAGCAAGGAGATTCAAAATGATTGGGTTGCTCCAGGCCTCAAGATTCCAACAACAAGAAAAGCCATGAAAAAGATATTTCTTTCATTCACAGACAAAATCAAGACAAATTTTAAGCAAGAATTGGCTGAAAAATAAGTAACAAATAGGCTACACTTTTTCCACTTCTTTAAATGAGTAGGTGTCAATCAAAAACCGAATGTATGTGGAATTGAATTTGCACCTGAATGATGCCACATTGCAGTCACTTGAAATGATGAGAATCAAGGAATCAATGACAGCAGAGTGTTGTCTTTTTCTTACAAAGAAGCGATTGGAAAATTTTGGATTGACCCTGCAGGATCACATTGTTGGCATGGTAACTGTTGTGATATTGTGCAATAGATGACGTAGTGTTTTCTTAAACGCTCTAATCTTAATCAGCGCCTTCTGCTCGAACAATTATTGGACGCGCGCATCTCCAAGCATAATTGTTACTAGTTAAATATGCGCCTTTATTTTGGTTTAGCAGTCAGTTCAGAGTTATCAAGCTACTACAGCAAACGAACTAAAAGCATTCTTTTTCAATACGGTTGTTTTTTGGCTAAGTAAATTTTGTGAATATATATTATTGTTTTTTAATAAACCTGTGTATTCGTGCAAAGATACAACAGGCAAAAGTGGCGACGAGGATTCAAGGAACTCAACTGCGTCAAGAAAAAAAAAAAAGAAAATTTGTTGAATTTGCATTAAAGCTTGAATTGTCGATATGAGTGAAATTTCTGAACTGATTTTGTTGTTAAATAAGCAACACCAAGAGCAAATGGCAGTTTTACGCGACGAGCATCGCGAGCAGAATAAGCAATACCAAGAGCAGAACAAGCAACATCAAGAGCAAATGACAATGCTTCAAGAGCAGCTGAAAATTCTACAAAGCAGCTTGAACAAACCGCGAGAAAATGTTCCAACACCGATGGCAAGTTTTCAACCATTCGATTCCACATCTGAGTTATGGACTGATTATTTGGCAAGGTTCCGAACATTCGTCACTGCTAACTCCATTCCCGACAACAAGCAAGCACAAATTTTTCTTACCAACCAATCTAACTCCGTTTACAAAATGCTTAGCAACTTAGCGGCTCAGCAACAACCTGTCAAAAGCATACATGAGCTAACGATGAATGATATTCAGACGTTTATGGCAGAGCAGTTTGACCCAAAACGATTTGTTGTCAGAGAACGTTTCAAGTTTTGGTCTGACATGAAACGCAAACCTGGCGAAACTATTCCTGAACTGGCAAGCAGAATACGACAAGATGCAGCTACGTGTGATTTTCAATCCATTAAAGATCCTTTAGATGAAGCCTTGCGAACTAAATTCATCTGTTCAGTAGACAACGAAGCAGTTTTGAAGACACTCTTCAAGCTCAAGGACGATGAACTGAAGTTTAGCAACGCCATCAGAGTGGCTCAAGAAGTGGAAGAAGCAGCCAAGGTAGCAAAGGAAACCGTACACGGTCAACCTTCTACGTCGGTGCAGAAAGTTTATCACGCAAAGTCCAAAACTTCCAAAACGCAAGAAAAGAAAACCGCCTGCTTCAGGTGTGGAAATTCTGGACATTTTAGCAAAGCTTGTCCCCACATTAAAGCTATTTGCAGCTTCTGCAAGAAAACAGGTCATCTGCAATCTGTATGCATGTCTCGACTCAGAGATAACAGCAAGCTTGTGAAACAACAGATGAAATTGGTGCACAAAGTCCAATGTTCTGTTTCACCCATCTATCAAACTATTAGACTTAATGACCACAGAATTAAGTTTGAAATTGATAGCGGAGCCAGTGACACATTTTGCTGTGAAGCGACGTGGCAAACGCTGGGTAAACCCACTCTACAACCTGTAACAGTTCGATATCAAGTTGCTGAAGGTAGCCCGCTACCAGTCGTGGGACAATTCCAATCAACTGCAAGTATTGATGGAAAATCACCTGACGTGACCTTTCCTGTAATTGTCACTAAGGTGCCCAATCTAAATTTACTAGGTCGTCTGGCGATGATGAAGTTGAAACTCACCAACTTAACTGATCACTTCAGAGAAAACCTAAGTTGTGCTGAATCTACTGCAACGATAGAGCACGTCACTACAACTGGTCCAGAAAACTCATTAGATGCGGCATGTATTCAATTATGTGGAGAGTTTCCTACTTTATTTGAATCTACATTGGGTTGTCTAAAAGATTTTTCACTGGACATACGGTTTAAACCTGAAGCTAAACCTATTTTCAAGAAGCCAAGACCTGTTCCGTTCTCAATCCTACAAGATTTAAACGAAGCATACGAAGCAGGAATTAAGAGAGGTGTATGGGAGCTTACAGATTTTAACTCGTACGGCACCCCCGTGGTTCCTATTCGAAAGTCTCCTTTGCCAGGTCAAGCAAAAGCAAGCATCCGAGTTTGTGGAGATTATTCGGTGACTGTAAACTCGCAACTGGAAGACCATCGTCAACCAATCCCTCTCCCAGAAGATCTAATGCGCAAGCTAGGACGTGGTTACTGCTTTAGTAAGATTGATCTAGCTAATGCATATAATCAAATCTGTCTTTCTCCTGACAGCCAGAAGAAGCTGGCTCTCAGCACTCACAAAGGGGTTTTACTGCAGAAAAGACTTCCTTTCGGAATTAAATCCGCACCAGGGTATTTCCAAGAAATCATGGAACAGTTAACGCAAAATTTGCGAGGAGTTGCCGTGTATTTCGATGATATTTTGGTAAGTGGTGACAACGCAAAAGATCATTTGATGAACCTGCGAGCTTTGTTCAAAAGACTAGAAGAAAAAGGTCTTCGCTGCAACCGTGAGAAATGCGTTTTCGCCCTAGTATCAATTGATTACCTGGGTCACACTTTATCAAGTCGAGGAATTGCAAAAGGGTCCAAAGTTGATGCCATACTAGAAATGCCTACACCCAAGAACATTTCTACGTTAAAATCTTTTTTAGCATCTGTGCAGTTTTATTCTAAATTCTTACCTCCATATTTTTCGGAAATCACCGAGCCGTTGTACAAGCTTACACGCAAAGGACATCAGTGGAAGTGGGGTGAAGAAGAAGCGACATCTTTCAAAAAGATCAAACGGTTACTATGCACAGAGACTGTACTTGCGCACTATGACCCATCTCTTCCGTTGGGTTTATCTTGTGACGCCTCAGAATGCGGAATTGGAGCGGTATTATTTCATCGCTTTGCAGACGGAAGCGAGCGTCCGATTCTCAATATTTCTAAAATTCTATCGGCAACACAAAGACGCTACAGCCAAATACAGAAAGAAGCACTATCCTTAGTGTACGCTTTGAAGAAATTTCATCAGTTTCTCTACGGTCGTAAGTTCATTGTGGTTACCGATCACAAACCTTTAGTGACCTTGTTTGCCCCTGATAAAGGTACTCCTGCAATGGCCGCGAATCGACTTGCACGATGGGCATTACTAGTCCATCAATATGACTACACGGTGGAATACCGTAGAAGCAAGGACCATGGCAATGCCGATGCTCTTAGTCGCTTGCCATTTTCAAATGACACAAGTTTTGATGGGGAGGAGATGGAAGATGATGTCGATAGCGTTTGTTTAGTTCGAACAATCAGTCGTCAAATCAATCCTGACAATCCATTGCTTGTGGTCAGAGAGACTGCCAAGGATCCAATTCTTTCCCAACTAATGCGATTTGTGAAGGAAGGATGGCCGCATGCATTTTCGGAAGAGCTTAAAGACTTCAAAAAGTTGGAAAATTCGTTGTCAACAGAGAATGGTTGCGTTTTTTACGGCTTACGGGTAATAATTCCTTCAACCCTACGTAATCATATTCTTAAATTATTACACCTTGGACATTTCGGCATGCAACGGATGAAACAACTTGCCAGGTCAACTGTCTATTGGCCTAGAATTGACTTTGACATTGAGGATTTATGTCGCAAATGCATTTCCTGTGGCCAATTTCAAAATAAGCCGGATAAACCTTCAATCCATCCGTGGATGATGCCAGAAAAACCATGGTCAAGACTCCACTTGGACCATGCGATCAACTTTCTGGGAAGAAACTGGTTAGTCCTTGTAGACGCTTATTCAAAATATCCTTGCATTCATCCAACAACCTCAACGTCTTCGAAAAGTACTACTGCTATACTTGAACAAGAATTCGCTCATTTCGGATATCCCCACACGTTGGTGACCGATAATGCCACAACATTCATGTCTCAAGAGTTCCAAGCTTGGTGCAAACAACGAGGCATTGTACATCTCACCGGAGCACCTTATCATCCAGCAACAAACGGTGCTGCCGAGCGTTTGATACAATCGTTCAAACAGGCATTGAGAAAATCCTCGTTACCTCCAAAGGAAGCTTTGCAAGAATTTCTAATGCAATATAGAAGAATTCCTTTTGCATCGGGACTGTCACCAAGCGAATTGTTGAATGGAAGAAGAATTCGCACCAAAATTGACACTTTGGTTCCATCCATTCCGCATCTCCTGCAGGGAAGACAGTCAAGACAAGCCATCAAGCATTGAAATGCTGAAGACTCGGAAGTGGTTTCGAAAGTCGAACATCATTACTCACTAGGAGACCCTTGTTACGCACTGTACTTCGGCCCTAGAAGAGATCGTGACCCACGATGGGTGCCTGCGATAGTTACGAAAGTCCATGGTACACGAAGCGTCAATGTACGAGTCATTCCTCGAGGACCAACTTGGAGAAGACATCTTGATCAACTTCGACCTCGATACGGTTCGGATCAAGATGATGATCCCTGTGAAATCCCAACGAGCGTTTTGTCTACAGAAACACTTCCAGCCGGGACTGACCACGCATCTAGTTCTTCTTCGATGAACCAACGCAACAATCCGAGATTACCAACCGGAGACGAGTACGGGCGACACAATCTACGACGATCAGCGAGAACAAAGAGACCTCCAAAAAAATATTGTTGCTAATATGTATATATATTTTTTTGTCGTAGTTTATTTGGGGAGGTGTTGTGATATTGTGCAATAGATGACGTAGTGTTTTCTTAAACGCTCTAATCTTAATCAGCGCCTTCTGCTCGAACAATTATTGGACGCGCGCATCTCCAAGCATAATTGTTACTAGTTAAATATGCGCCTTTATTTTGGTTTAGCAGTCAGTTCAGAGTTATCAAGCTACTACAGCAAACGAACTAAAAGCATTCTTTTTCAATACGGTTGTTTTTTGGCTAAGTAAATTTTGTGAATATATATTATTGTTTTTTAATAAACCTGTGTATTCGTGCAAAGATACAACAGTAACAAATGGTGCTTCAGTAATGATCAAAACAGGGAGGCTTTCTGGCACCATCCACCAAATATGCCATTCTCATGGACTGCATCTCGCAGTTTGCGATGTTTTATACAGGAAATCTCACAATAAAGAGGACCCTGGTTCAGTTCAGTTCAGTCGAAATAAAAAACGACTGAACTGAACTGAACCTTATGAAGACGCAAAAGCTCATGAGTATCATATCGTTGAGAGCTCTGATGATGAAAATGATCACAAACCCTGGCAAGTCACCTTGCCAGATGATTACAATGCAGATTTTGTTGATATAGTGAGTGATATTATTTCAAAGGTCAGAGCAATTGCCAAGCTGTTCAGGAAGAGCCCACTGAAAAACAACTACTTGAAAAAGAACTGTGAAAAGAAATTTGGAAAAAGACTTTCTCTGCTCTTGGATACCAAAACTAGATGGAATATCTGCTTTATTAAAGGTTAAGCATCTTTATGTTTCGGCTGCCGATAAAATTGAATCGTGACGCTCTGATATTGTGTCAAAAGAGCAAAAAATCGGTCTGTTAGAAGAAGCTCTCAGAGAGATGTCTTTATCAGAAAGCAAAATTGAAATGCCACGTAGCGATAAGAAAGGCTTAGAATTAGTTAATAAAGAATATTTTACTTAAAAATTATAGCAAGCAAACTTAAACATTTCATTTAGTTTGTAAAATTTTTTATTAAAAAGCTGAACGTTTTCGACTATCATCAGTCCTTATCAAAGCATCTAAAATTGTTTAAAATCATCTAAAAATTTTTTTAACTATAAACGACAATTACAATCAATTAAAATATATAAAAAACAACAATTTTCTCAAGTTTATGCTGTCACTGTTATTACTAATTCAGTTTATAGGCAAAGACAATTACACAAAACAACGTCAGAATTCACAGAAAAAAAGGAGAAAAAAAGAGAAAAAAAAAAAATAATGCAAATCACATGACTAAATTAGAAGAGTTGTAGTAAAAAAGACGAGCCATTTTCATACAGTTGTTTATTTAATTTAGGTTGATGTTTTTTAATTATTAACGCTTCGTGAATTTTACAGTCGTAATCTGATGAACATTTCTTTATAACACTAAAACGATGTATTAAGCTATCCATATCTTTTTTATTACACAAATTGCATTCAATAATATGATCTTTTATTTTGCTTTTGACCGAAGAGTCTAAATTTAAGTGTTCCTTTGCTCTTGTTATCACATGACGTATTGACTTACCGATGTAAGTCAGACCCGCATCACACGGGCACGAAAAGCGATAAACAACATTTGATAACAAAAGCGCAGGTGTGTTAGATTTTAAATTGAAATAGTTTCCAACTTTGCAAGTTTTATATATAGGTGTTAAGTGCACGGCAGAGAATTTCCAAATAAGTTTCGAAATGTCTTTTGCGAATATGTGAGACTGTTTCCCCACATATGGAATTTCAACTGTAATGTTTTATTTTTTATTGGTAGGTTGCGTCTGATTTAAATTTGTTTGTCTACTATTCATAAATTGGTAAAAAACTTTATCGAAAAAATAATTTGGGTATCCATTATTACAGAACATTGATCTTAATTTTTCTACTTCATTTTTGAATAAATGGCAATCGGAACAAATATTTTTGGCACGATTTAGCATACAACTAATTAAGTTTGATTTCCACTTTAACGGGCAAATTGCTTTGAAATTCAGAAAAACACCAGTATGAGTCGGTTTTCTCCAAATCCACGATTGTAAGTTATTGTTGTGTATTTTAAGTTCCATGTCTAAAAAGGGGAGAGTATTAGTAGACTTTTCCATTGTAAATTGCAAGTTTTTATGTTGTGAATTTAATCTATTTAAAAATTCCATACTGTCTGCTTCGTTGTTAAATATTGCAAAAATGTCATCTACATATCTAAAATAGACTTTTGGGGCGGAATTGAGTTGCTGTTGTAAAAGGCGAGTTTCCGTTTCAGCCAGAAAGAAGTTAGCTATAGTAGGACCAAGTGGTGAACCCATCGAAACACCATCAATTTGCTGATATAATTTGTCTTTGTATAAAAATATTCCTTTGGTTGCTAAATTTAATAATTTTTTAAAGATTTTTATTGGTAGGCGATTAGCATTTTGTTTGAGATGGTAGATTCGTTGTTCCTGTAGCATTATTAAAAGATAACAAATGACTTACCTAATAATGTGTTTTTAGGGCAAAAAAAAGGTTAATGAGCCTTCGAAAAAAAGCTATAGAGATGACGCTCTGTTTAAATTTATTAAAGCCTCTTTTATCAAAATGCAAGAGAATGCTTATAGAGAAAAATCAATGAAAAAGAAAAAACAATCTGGTGTGTGTGACAATCCTGTTTGGTATTTACCATAGTTCGTAAGTTGTCAAGTTAAAAAGCGCAATTTTTATGACGGTAGTGCTAAGTTTGACGGAGTATGTATAAATGATTACTTCTTGAGTGATTCTGATATGTTAAATTAATTTTCACATATCTTGGCCAGATTTCGTGTTGAAAAGTTTGCGTTTATGGCTGACATAACTAAATGATTCTTTCAAGTCAATGTTCCTGAAAATCAGCGCGATCCGTTTCGCTTAGTGTGGTTCGAAAATAATGATATTGAACAAGGAAAAAAAATACCGTTTCGATTAAATCAGTTGGGTTATATGTGGACGCTAAAGCATAACGTCACTAAGGCTTCTGATATCACTCTAAATACTGCTCGTTATAATATTTATAAGGACGATTTAATTTATAGCTTAGATGATTCAAAATGCGCAGAGACTGTGGTCGAAGAGTCCATTGAATTGTTATCGAGTAGAAAGTTTAGCCTTGTAAAATGGAGCTCAAGTCGTGACACATTTGTTGTGCTGTCAAAAATAGACAAAAAAACCTTTGTCTAGTTATTCGTGATATCGATTTAAGCGTCGAACATCCCGAAGAACTTCTTCTTGCAAAGACTTTAGGTTGTGTCTGGGACACGGATACTGAGTTATTTTGAATTGACGCTTCTCTAAAACTTCATGAGAAATATGCGCAGAGGACTATGCTTGGTCAGTTAGGCAAATCTTTTGATCCTTTAGGTATCTTCTCATGTTTCTTTCTTAAAAGCCCGGTTGATTTTGCAGCGGTTGTCAATAGATAAGTGTAGCTGGGATGAGGAGGTTTCAGAGTCCGTTGTAAAAGATTTGCAGTCTTGGTTTGCAAACTTGAAGTCGTTATTAAATATTTTATTTCCCAGACATTATTTCGGTGAATCAAGTATGAAAAATCCAGATGATGATGTAATGTACCAAGTGAATGTTTTTGCTGATGCCACAGATGATGCCTTTGGTGCAGTCGTACATATTTGTAGAATTGTTAATGGTATTGTTTCTGTCTTTCTAGTTTTTGGAAAAAGTCGAGTTGCTTTAGGCATTAAGAATCTTTTAAAACTTGAAATTCAAAGCGTTCCGCTGGGTAATTCCCGAGTGGGACTAGTTGCCGGCCGTGTTTATTTTGATGAATTGATCACCCAGATCATTTTAAAAACTGATTGGATTGGCCCCGAACGCAAGAAGTCAGTGTAATTCGGGTAGGATTCATAAAATACAACGAAAATCTTTTAAAACTTGAAATTTAAAGCGTTCTGCTGGGTAATCCCCAAATGGGACTCGTTGCCGGCCATGTTTATTTTGATGAGTTGATCACCCAGATCACTTCAAAAGCTGATTGGATTGTTTCCGACGCAAAAAGTTGGTGTAATTCGAGTAGGAATCATAAAATACAAAGAAAATCTTTTAAAACTTGAAATTCAAAGCGTTCTGCTGGGTAATCCCCGAATGGGACTCGTTGCTGGCCGTGTTTATTTTGATAAGTTGATCACTCAGATCACTTCAAAAGCTGTTTGGATTGGCCCCCAACGTAAAAAGTTAGTGTAATTTGGATAGGAATTATAAAATACAACGAAAATCTTTAGAAAATTATAATTCAAAGCGTTCTGCTGGGTAATCCCCAAGCGGGACTCATTGTCGGCCGTGTTTATCTTAATGAATTGATCACCCAGATCACTTCAAAAGCTGATTGGATTGGCCCCCGACACAAAAAGTCAGTTTAATTCGAGTAGGATTCATAAAATACAACAAAAATCTTTTAAAACTTGAAATTCAAAGCGTTCTGCTGGGTAATCCCCGAATGGGACTCGTTGCTGGCCGTGTTTATTTTAATGATTTTTTCTTGTAGAACATCTTAAAAGTTGTTTGGATTGGTCCTTGAAGTAAAAAAGTTAAACTTTTGGTTTTTTGTTGTTTGGAAACTTTGTTTTGGTTTTGTTCCGATTTTTAGTTCCGTCATTTTAGCAGAATTCTGCCAGACTGATAGTAGTAACATTTTTGTAGAAAAGTGTAAAATAATTACATTACTTTTCAAATAATATAATTGCATCTGGTTTGTTTCTAGTGCTTGTGTGTATTCTTGTTTGTGCAGTAATTATATAAACATTATAACGTAATGCATTTCAGTTAATTTTTGTTAATATGTTCTGTTCTGGCAATTTTTTTCTTTCAAGTACATGGAAAAACTAAAGATAGCTTGTAGCAAATATTTACTCATTGCCTTTTGTTAAAGTATAACTTCTTGTTGCTTTTATCTTCCACAGTTACTAGCTGAAATTAATGGAAAAATAATAATAATTGTTTTGGTACAATACTTTTCTGTTTTTAATTAATTTGGTTTTTGCATTAAGTACCAATTTAAAGCTTAAATGCTCGTGGTCGTCGTCGTTTGAAGAGGTATCCACTGCAGATCAAGCACAAACAGAACTGGGACCGAGGGTTTATCTTTTTATTACCCCAGGCTTCCACACTGTCCGGATCAAATGCTGGCAGTGATGTCATTAAGCCAGCATCGAGTTTCGTCATCCAAAACCGTCAGACCTTGTGCTCCATGTAGTGCCCGATGTATGGGGCATGCTGTTAGAACACGGTCTGCGGTTTGTTCAGAGGCGCCACACTCGCAATTCGGTGAAGAAGCGAGACCCCATTTGTGCGTGGACGAATGGAATCGCCCAACATTAGTTCTCAAGCGATTGAGCTTAACCCAAGCTGCTCGGGAGAAGCCCATCCCAGTAGGCCTGGCACCGATCCTGGGTACAAAAACACGGAGCTTGGAAAAATTTTCACAGTACTCGTTTTCCATTTATGATTTGTCCACTCAGAAGCGCGGATGCCAAGTCTGGCAAGGTTGTCCAAAAGATTCCGCGCAGCTGGCACAAACGGGCGTCTAGATTTTAGTCTCACTTGGCGAGCATCTGAGGACCCACTTAAAAGACCATGCAACATATGATCAGGGTCCCGAGATCCACGTTGTGCTAAGGAAAGTGTTGCTCCCAATCGGCGAAGCTCAGCTGGCTGAATGCATGAAAGTACAGGTCGGTGGTTCGTTGAAGTGGGACGCAGGCATCCAATGACTATGGGCAAAGCGTTGTTCAAGACACTTTTGATGAGGCGAGTATGAAGCTGCGACACCAGACTGGCGCGAAGTATTCAGCTGTTGAATAGACCAAAGATAGGGAAGCTATGCGTAGTGTTTTAGCACCAGCGCCCCATTCCGAGCCCACAAATCGCCTCAGCAGTGTGACGCGCGAAGATAGTTTTTTGTGCAATGCCACTAGATGGCGACGAAACGTGAGCGATCTGTCCAGTTTTACCCCAAGGTAAGTAGGGGTTGGACATAACGGTAAAAGTCCACCGTTGTTGTAGACTTTTAGCTCACGTTTGGCCTCTCGGTTATTTAAGTGAAAGGCTGTCGTCACCGTCTTAGTGTGACTGAGCTTCAACCTCCAAGTCTGGAGATACGCTAAAGGTGTAGATATGCCTTGGCTTAAAGTCTCCTCCAAGTCCTTCCAGTTTCCAGAAGAGTGTAATAATGCTAAATCATCAGTATAAGCAACTTTCTGGAAATCATGGAAGGAAGATCATACGTATAGATGTTAAATAGGAGGGGAGCCAAGACCGATCCCTGAGGAACGCCGTTTTTAAGACGGCGTAGCCTGCTTTGCTTGCTGTCACCGGTGGTAAGGGTGAAACTTCGATTTCGGACAAGCTCCATGATCATTTTGACCATGTGCTTATCCGGAAGTAGTCTCAGCAGCTTGCAGGTAAGGCCACGGTGCCAAACAGTGTCATAAGCAGCTGCGACTAATACAGCAAAGGGCTTCTTCTTCTAAAGTTTGAATGCTTACATACTTGAATCAACTTATTCAACTGAAATTTAGTATCTCATGTAACTTGACTTCATAAGATTGGAGATACGAAAAGGTACGAGAATACATGTAAGCACTAAAAACAAACCAGATGCAATTATATAATTTGAAAAAGAATGTAATTATTCTACTTATTTCTACAAAAAAATGTGAACACAAACAAGTAAATGGATAGTATTTGTAAATTAAATGAAAAAATCTGCTTACCATAATTCACTTACAAAAAAGTTTGGTCGTCTATTTAATTTAGGTTTTAATTTAAGCTATTCAACATTGAACTTAAATGAATTTTAAAAGCAAAATTACCGCGAGCTACAGTGTACAGCGGTAAAGGTCTCGCGACTGGTCTTGGTTTGGAAACCGGTCTCGAAACCAATTTTTTACGGTCTAGGTCTCGTCTCGGTGTCGGCCTTTTGCTGATGGTCTCGAGGTCAGGTGGTCTCGGTCTTGTGTTTTTTAAATTGGTCTCGATACCGGACATTTTTTGATATTTCTTTATTTGATGTTATTGTGATGAGTTTTGTAATTTGCGTAAAAATCACACTCGATTGACCAGCTTCGCCTCAATTTGAACTCGGTAAAAAGCTTAGAGTCAAACTTTTGTAATGAGAAAAGTTAACTCTCGAAACGTCAGCTTGTAAATGAAATGCTTTCAATTGCATTGGCTCTTTATTTTTTGTTGAAAGTTGTTCCATGTTCCAGACATTTTGTTCCGAAGTTTATTGAGAGCCATTATGGAACCTCAGCTAAAACAGAACTTAGAACTTTAGACAAACTAACTCCAGGGACGTGCCGTCAGGGGAGACAAGTGAGGCAGTGCCTCACCTGTAAAAATTAAATAAAACAGAAATAACTTATTGAAGTCATAGTCTTTGCAAAATAGTTGCAACATGCTATTAGTTAAAAAAAAATTGTAAAAATTATACCGTACTTGTAGTAGTTTAATTAGTTTTGCTTTTTAACCCTAATTTTGGACGGTTTAATCATTGTATTTTCAGCGCAGTAATCATTTTGTCAACCGTTCTTGTCAACAAAATGGCTAATACGCTAGTGAGGCAGCTTTAATACTGCCTCTCTTCAGAGAAAAAAAAGAAACAAAAGTGAAATAATACCGTGCTTTTTTCTCTTTTGGTGAAAATATCTGTTAAAATAAGAGAACTTTCAGGCATGCCGCAATTCTGACTTTGTGGAGAAAAAAAGTTTTTCTTACTCCGACATTTGCTAAAACAAGATAAATCAATTTGTTTTCAGTAAGTCAAAATACACGCATTGTGCAACTGCAAAGCAATAAATTTATTTTAAGTTGTAGTAATGAAAAATGATTTTGTATTTAATTTAAGAAAACTTTAACATTAAGCTTTCAATTTCGTTTCAGTATATTTATAATTTATTTTTTGAACCTCAATTTTTGGAAGCATTTTTATATTTATATCATACATATCTAGCTAATTGTACCTTACCTTTGACGCGTTTTTGTGGTCAAAATCGCTGATATAGGCGAGGTGCGGCACCGACAATCTTGCCTCTCTTCAGACACTGAAAGTTCCATAAACTAAATGAAGTGTTTTTTTTCCTATTGGCGAAATTGGCGCGAGTCTATGCTAAACAGATAAGATTTGAGGCATTATAAGATGCTTTAAAAAAGTGTCTTTTCTGCTATCCCTGTCTCTTGTTCTCAACAAGTGACAATGTTTGGACTAAATCTAGATTTTGTGACTTGAAGAATTTGCCGAGAAGTCTTTGTAAGCATGAGAAATTTAATATTCACATTCAAAGTCAAATTTCTTTCAAAACGTTTGGAACTTTAAGAATTGATTTTGCCTTAAATGAACAGCAGAGACTTAATATTAATCTTAACAACTGCAAAGTTAAAGAAAACCGAGAAATTTTTAAGGTTCTCATTAATGGAACATGCTACCTAGCTAATCAAGAGTTGGCCTTTCGTGGAAATAATGAGAGTGCGACCTCGTTTAATTGTGGTAATTACATCAAACTTATTTACGCTTTTGCTGAAAACGATAAAAAGAATTTCTCGTCATTTGGAGACTTCCACAGTGTTTTCTGATTTGTCCAATCAAATACACAACGATATAATTGAAGCAGTGGCAGAGATTATTCGAACTGATATCAGAAAAGATATAAATAAAGCCTCCGTTTTGCTGTAGAAGTTGACGAGACGACAGATGTTACCCAAAAGGCCCAGATTTCTGTTATTTTTCGTTATGTATGTGAGGCTTCATATATAGTCAAGGAAGCTTTTTTGGGGTTTGATGATGTGAGTGATGACAGACGAGCTTCTGCAATAGCTCAATATGTTTTGGAAATATTACAAAAGTTCAATTGTATGGAAAAGCTGGTAGCGCAGACTTATGACGGAGCATCTGTAATGTCACCTAAATTGAATGGGGTGCAAGCCAAGATAAAAAAAGATGTGCCAGAAGCAATGTTTTTGCATTGTTATGCCCAAAAACTGAACTTGGTGGTCTTACATTTAGCAAAATGTATGCCTGAGTGTAAGCATTTTTTAAAACGCTTAAGGATTTGAGTGCATTTTTTAGTAAATCGGCTAAACGCACTTACTTATTAGATAATGTTGTGAAGCGTCGTTTGCCAAGGACATCACCCACAAGATGGAGCTCAAATTCTAGATTGTTGCAAACGGTCAGCCTGTACCACTCTGATCTACTTATGGTTTTCCGTGTTATTGGTGACGCTGAAGATAAGTGGGACAATGATTCGGTAATGAAGACAGCTGGATTTGAGCGGTGGCTCTTAAAGACGAATACCTGCTTTTTGATTATCGCTTATGAGGAAATTTTTAATAATACTGATGCGTTGTTCAGAGCGCTGCAAAACAAATTAATGGACATTGCATTTTGCTGCGCGCAAATACGCGACACGATTGATTATGTTGAGCGACAGAGACAAGAGTTTGACAGTTTCTATCACCGATTTGAGCAGAAATGTGTAACACTTCATCTTACTGAAACCGGCAATATGCGTCATATAAAAGACAAAAGAAAACAAACATTTTACAATATTTTGGATGATATTATTGTTCAACTAAAATCGAGGTTTAAAAATTTCAGTAAACTGTCCTTTTTAGGTTTGGTCGATTGTTCAAAATTTTCCGAAATGGATCAAGAGTTTGATGACACCAAATTACAGAGTTTGTCAGAAAAGTATGCTAAATTTTTCGACTATGTAAAACTAAAGGCAGATCTTATTGGACTCTACAGCTCACAAACGGTTTAAAATGAATGAAAACTCCAGCACAACTTCTCAGTTTTTTGTACCAGAACGATTTAATTCAGACAGTTGCGGAGGCGACAAAGTTACTGAAGCTAGTGCACACAGTACCAGCTACAACATCATCGGTGGAAAGATCCTTTTCTGCACTGAAGAGGATCAAAACGTATAATAGAAATCGAACTAAAGAAAAACCCTTTTATCGTTGGCAATAATCGCAATTGAGAAGGAGCGACTACAAAAGTTGCGACAAAATAAAGAGGATTTCTACAACAACGTCATAGATATTTTTGTCCAAAAGAATAGGCGAATGGATTTTATTTTCAAATAAATGTGGACGCATGCTGGTTTTTATTTTATTTAGTAGGTAACTGTTATTTGTTGTTGATTAAAAACTATTTGTGCCTCATTAACCAAAAGCCTCACCACATGTCACTGACTGACTCGCACGATTGAAAAAATAAAAGCAGACAGTGAGTTTCTAAAAATTTGCTTAACAGACCGTTTTAATCCAAAGTTCTCAAAGTTTAAGCTTCATAATCAACAAAGATTAGGCTTACCACAAGTTCAATCTTTAAGGAAAAAATTAATAACTACAGAAATTCAGAGTCACGCTAAATCCATAATTTATTCAAAGAAGCAGCTTTCAATTTCAACTAAAAAACTATCTTCTAGTATTGGTTTAATCTCCATGATTTATGTCAACCGTTTTTTAAGGTATATACGTCATGTAGAAAAAGAAATATACTTATTAAAGGAAACGGTTCCACTACGAGCGTGGAAAAGAGCATTCTTTCTTTCTTTTATTGATCTTCGATTGAAGCGAGCGGTTAAAATTGAAGCGAGCGCAAAAAAAATCAATAAAACAAACAAAGAATGCTCTTTTCCACGCTCGTAGTGGAAACGGGCCTTAAGACATAAACAAAAATTACTTTTACTTGGATTAGATATAACTAAATTTAAATTTCCTGATACAATTATTCGTAATCTTTCCTTCTGCAGCTAAGTTTTGAAAAGGAAGAATACGACTTAAACTTCGAAAAGAATTTTTATTTTTTTTATTTATTTTATCTCTATATTTATCCTCCTAACTCGCAGGAAAACGACGGAGGCGCTATACATAGGGTAGGCAATTACCGCGACCTGCTTCCGGAGATGCCAAGATATTGCTGTCCGCTTGTAATTTAATAGAGATATGACTGTAATTTATAACTGCTTGCCAGGACCATCAACCAGGGGAAAGTGCCGTAAAGTGTCTTTCCCAAGGACACAACAGAATGGCGCAAGTGGGCTTTGAACCGAGACCATGTTGGTCACGAATCCGGTGCTTTAACCACTCGACCACGCTGCCGATGTGAATTGATCTACGAGCATATTGAAATAATTTTTGTGAAAATGATGAACCATTTTTGTTAAATTTGCGTATATTTTTAATTTTTTTACCTTGTTTTCCAGAGTGTTATTGAGTTTCTATTCAAGATCCTCCTTAAGTGCCTAATGCTTAGCACTTGTTTCGTTTTTCATAGCAATGTATCTTATGTGGAGTCGAATAGGCTGGCATCTTAAGCGCAAATTTTGCAATAAAAAAATAGACGCCAAAAGTTAAACATAGAAAATCTGACTTTATGTTAAAATATTTTTTGATTTTTAAAGTTTTACTCTGATTAACTAACTTTGACGCAATTACGGCGATAGAAAAAACGATCTTTAATAAAATTACCAATAAAGTTTAAAAAAACAAAACGCAAAAAAGGTAAAAACCTACATACCATACTATTGTTGTCTACTTGTTGCTAATATGCTATTGCCTATAAGTGCGTGTCTTTCATCAATATTTTTCAAAGGGAGGGTTGACCTCTAAAACCCTCCATTCTACGCCTTTGACATTGAGAGAAGCTCTCTGAAGCGCCTCATATTGAAACTACCAGAACACAAAAGAAAATTCACCCTTCGTACAGACGCTTTTAAGAACGTGTTTGGGCCCGTGGAGGTGCAAGAATGTTGGGGAACTTCATCCCGCAGCATACGGAAGCAAAAGTTGACTAATGAGGAGACAAAGTACTCCTCGCTCGAGAAGGAATGCTTGGTGATAATTTGGGGTGTGAAAAAATTTCTTCTTTTCTCAACCGGCATGAAAATTATTTTGCAAACAAACCATAAATCACTCAGTTTTCTCATTATGGCTTTTTACAAAAATGATCGCATATTCAGGTGGTCTTTATGATCAGGTGGCCACAAGGGTATGGCTAGGTGATGAAGGACATTGGCGGCAAGGAGAGCGTTTTGGCATATTTCCTTAGTCGCATAATTGTATAAAGTGCTTTATTGTGTGACTTACGCTTTGTTATGTAAAATTATTTTTAAATTCATACTTTGTTGTTAAAAATATCATTGCATAATATTTTTCTTTACAGGGGGCTTACGTCACACTTCATTCATAACTTTAATCTTAACCTTATAACTCTATAATTAATTTTCAGTCTTTTATAGTAATTTTTAGGGTTTTGATTACAACGTCATTTTTTCATTATGCGTATTGAATGCGTAATTGGTTCCCCTTTCAATTTATTTTATCTACAAGTTGTTCCTATAGCGATTGACTGGAATTTTTTTACAACTATTAATAGCTGATCTGACATTTTGTGTTTCGTAACTTGTTTACTACCGCGTCTTCTGGTTGCATTGTAATGTCATAGACTGTTTTTTGCGATTGGTAAACGTAGTACAAATAATTATTTTAACAAATCTGGCCCAATCTAGTAACTTCAATTGTTGTCTCGTTACGTTGACTGATTTATATAAATAGGGTCGTAAATTTTTAAATTTTTTTGCTTTCGTTTCATGTTACTGTGCTTGTTTTGCAAACTCGACATTTTGTTGCTTGTGTGTTGTTTAAAGGTTTAGGGGTCAGTGTTGGCGCCTTGAAAGTTAATTCTATAGTGAGATAGAATTGTTTTAGCCTGGTGGGGAACGAACTATTAAGTTTAATATTAGCCATCAGGGAGCTAATCAATTCTTATTGTTAGTCAGTACAAAGTTATTGAGTGATTATTTGCAGTTGTTGGCGCTGCGAATTGCTTTCAAGCTTGGTGAGGCATGAGAGCAAAGTTTCACGAGAATTGATCAAGTTTATTAATTTTGTAAATATGTTTTTTATAGTCAGAAACCATGATTTACTTCTACCTACAGAGATTTTTTTCATGCAAATCCATTCTTACTTTGCCAGAGCTATTTAAAAACTCCAGTTTAGCTGAAAACTGTTTAAAAAAACTTAGGCAACTTGGGCAACTGTTTAAAAAAACTTCAGTCTATTTGCAAACTATTTCCAGAGCCGACGAAAATAAAAATAAAACAACTTTTTTTCAGCGCAAGTGTTTGGGTTAAAACCATTGAGCACCTTAGCCTATATCCCTTCAACTGGTCCTGTTAGATTTTCTAATAAAGTTGTGACGATTTAAAACCATTGAGCACCTTATCCTATATCCCAGCTTTAAATATTTTTTAAAAAATTGCAAGAGAGAAACTCTGGTGCAAACTTAAAGAAAAATGGTTTTATAACGTTTTATATACAAATTACTTGATCGTAACCTATCCTTATGTGTGGCCCACACCACATGCACTAAAAATTAAAGTTAGCCGCTTTTATTTGCATAACATCAAATGACCAAACCTCAAAATAATTGAAAGAAACAAATACTGGTGATGCACTTTTTCTTCTCTATGACAATGCCGCAAATATGTACTTCATTAAATGCTCAATGAGTTTTAGTTCAATCAACTGGCATCACTGGCTTGCATTGATCATCGGTACCTCTCAGAGTCATTATAAACACCCTTTAATGTAAACCACACAAACAATGATTAAAATACTTGTTAACGCACGCCTTACAATCGAATAGATACGGTACCTGTTGCAATTGCTCTGTCGTAGTTTGTGTATACTAAACACATGATTCTAGGATGCTCACTTTATGATTGAAGTTTCATTAATCTTATATTTTTTATAGCATTTATCGTGTAAAATTTTGTATTATTGCATTTTAACTTCTCAATTTATTTCTACAGCGTTTTTGGGTCCCGCACTCAGTAATTTAGAGCTACCTGTTGCTATAAACCTTACTATAAAATTATTTGCTATAAATACTGACGTGGCCGTGCTGTTTTGGGCCATAAAGTTTTTACCGAAATACGAGTAGCATGCGCGAGACCCCTTTATAAAATATAATTAATTAATTTGATTCGTTACTTCAATTGATTTTTTTGATTAAGTTTTGTTTTTGACTTTAAAAATATATTAAACAATAAAACTGCATAGTTTTCCGGTTAGTTTCTTAGACAGTTAGTTTAGATGAGAAACGGAGTTGTGTGAGATACATCCAGGCTCTGTGTATTCATATTCATGACCAGTGCCAGATCTGACGTCATGAGCTTGCCCCGAATAGCTTGGGTTAAGCTCAATCGCCCGTGGACTGGTGTAGGACGATCCCATTCATGCATGCACAGATAGGGTCTTGCTCTTTCACCGAATTGCAAGTGCGGCGCCGCTGAACAAACCACAGACCACGTTCCAATAGCGTACCCCATACATCGGGCACTACATGGAACACGAGGTCTGACGGTTTTGGATGACAAAACTCGATGCTGGCTTAACAACATCACTGATCCGATCAGTACAGCAGCCTGGGGTAGTAAAAGAATAAACTGTCGACCTCAGTCCAGTTTGTGTCTGATCTGGAGTGAATGCCCTTCCAAACGACGATGAAAGTTAGTTCAAAAAGCTGTAAATCTTAAAAGCTTATCATTTAATTAGGTCATACTAATCTACATAAAATATGTTTAGTTCATTTTTGTTAATTTTAAAACTTAACAAATTTTTTTCAATTACTGTAGCTTCAACTGGTTTTTAGTTCAAATAACAATTCGGAAAATTCAAAATAGTGTTGCTTTCAAACAGGGGTCCTACATTTAAATAGCTTCGGAGGCAAAAACGAAAACGTTATTTTAGCTGGATACCATGTTGCACTTCATGTAACAAGAACCGATAGAACCCCTTGGGCTTCGTGACTGGACATTTGATCGAACGACACTTAATAGCATAATGAAAGAGAAAATTTACAACTTTGAATCTGTCCCTGTTTTGTCAAGTTTTCGTCTTGAAAACATAGTGATCTCTAAAAAAAATAGTTCTTTTTTTTAATCTGCCTCTGATTTCTGCAGAATGCCTGCAAGGCCGGGGCCAAGGCACAATCCCTTCCCACCCAAATAACTGACTACAATGTAAAAAGAACGCAAAAAAAATGGCAGGAAGATACATTTAACGAAGCATAACCATGATATCTACTTGTTGCCCCCCTAAAAATGTTTTGCCCCGGCACCTTGTTGAAAAACCCTGACCTTAACATTGACAAAAAATTATAAAAAAATAAAAACAAACTGTCTTCTTACTGATGTCATCCACTTTTTATGAATCTAATTGACAGCAACAAAGAGATTGTTTAATCGCAGAAACATAAAAAAGTAAATTTTTTTTATCAACTGTCGTTTCGACCTAGTGTCGTTTCGGTCAAACGTCGTTTCGATCAACTGTCGTAGCACCCTCGGGCTTCCCTCCATATCAGAACGCCCACTGACCCGCCATATCAGAGGGCCCACTGACCAGTGAAACTTATTCAAAGAATAAAATTCAAAAAATGAAAAACTGTGCCAAAAATTTGTGTGACGGAGACGGATTAGTAGTTTGGCTGGGAACAGGAGACCAAAAAAGTTCCATTTAATGGGTGATTATAATTTTGCTTATTTTTTGTCATTTTGTCAAAAACTTATTGCATATTTAAAAAGTTTTTATTTAAAATTATTAAAAACTTTTTGTGGAAGGTGCCACTTTGTATCTTTGATTTAAAAAAGTTAGCAAACTAGATATATATTGCTACTATGATATTACTATAAGCACAAGTTGCATCAAGGTGTGACGCAAAATTTTTGATAAACAAGCACGGGCAGATAATGAGAAACAATCCAAGCAAAACATTGACAATTAATTGTTTACGATCACTTAACCTGCTTGTTGGTTGCGTCTCATTTAAATTTATTCGATTGTTCGACTTTATTTGATAAAATTTGATTCAACTGTTGCGGGCGCTATGAAAAAATATGCGTTTTTGTTTGCGGCCACTTGCAATGTGCAGCGGCACTGCTGAATACTTTCACAAGCAATGACAGTTGCAATATTTCAAAGATTTTTTTAAGGTGTCTAGTTCTTTCGACAATTTGCAAATTTCTTTCCTTCTTTTGAAATATACTATCCGCGCTCTATTATGATGCAAACGCTGCTTTTCGATTTTTTGAGTGATGGCATCTTTCTTCGTCGAGCAGATTTTCCAATTTGTCTTCACAATAGCGAGCCGACTCTAAAAATAATACTTTAGCGGTGTTGGTGAGTCTTTCAACACAGACCCAATGCTTGTGGCTGTTGCAGTCTGCATTCGAAGTGGAGCAATGCCACAAATTTATTTAATGACAACTATTGCTTAGAACAGAGGCAACAAACCTATCTCGGACCGCTTGCCAGTCCCATCTGAGTAAGCGGGCCGCACAAGTCTTTAGTCATACTATAAGACATTTTTTCTATAATTTAAAAAGCAAAAACGGTCCTAATAGTTTATGCTAAAAACAGAGATGCAAACTCGAGCTCGAAGAACTTGGTCTTTTTATATAGAAGTTGAACTTGAACTCGATCTCAAATAATATATGATCAAGTTTGAGTTCATTAAATGAAGAATTTTGAAAAGAGGCTAAATGATATTTGAATTTTACTTTTGATACAAAATTATTAAATTTCAAATACAAGGAAGTTGTACATTCATTTTCGATTGGACAACTGAGATATTAATTAATATTCGTTCTCTGTTTAATTTGAGTTCATTAAACTAATTTCTTTTATTTCGTTAATGACAGCCAGTTTTATTATTTCTTTTATTTTATTTATCCCTTTGTGGTAGGTAGCCTTTCAAATTTTTTAAATTTTAAGTTATTGTCTAAATAGGTTTAATGGAGCTTTCGATTTTTGCAGCACAGAATAGAACTTGTATTCGAACTTGAACTGGAATAAAAATCTATCGAGTTTGCAGCGCTGGTTCAAATTAATATGGCATGAGATAAAATAAAGCAAACTTAACGTTCCAAATGCCGAAGTGCATGTATTGATTTTTGAAATAATACAATGTGAACCACCGGTGGGTCACGCGGCACTCAACGTGTTAATAAAAACTTTAGCACAGTACTTCTCAAACTTTTACGGTTCGTGGCCTTTTCCAGAGACTCTCAAAACCCGTGGCTCCCTGCTCAGCACATTGCCCCAAAAGACTGGTGAAGACTAAAAAAAGGTCTTCAGCGAAGGATTCCGCTCGTGGTTCCCCGGTGGATTTCTCGTGGTCTCCTTAGGGTCTGTCTTGTAACCCCTTTGTAACACAAAATTATAAACCTTTTATAAAAGAAAAAAAAAAATTGTTCTTTTTCTTCGTATGAAGTAGACAATAGTTTTGGGAAGACTCTCCAGATGATAAGGCAAGTATTAATCAGCCAGGCCACTGTCTCCTTATCAATTGATTCCATACCAAGCCCCTTCTTGGATGATGGAAATTGGGGCAGGATGTTAAGATGTGGTCAGCGGTTTGCTCCTCCGCGCCGCACTCACAAGCTGCCGTGGGATCCATACCCCATCTGTGCACAGTAGAACGGAATAAACCAACGCCAGTGCGGAGGCGGTAAAGCTTGATCCAAGATGGTCTCGGCAGATACATTCCTATTGGTTTGGGGTTCATTTCATTCGTCTCATTTCATTTTTTATTCTCCATCATTATTAAACAGTTTAACAAAAAAATTATAAACATTAAAGAGATCAAGAAAAAGAAGAAGCAGCACAACTTCAGACGTTAAAATATGCATAAGATAATTAATCAGAAAGAAAAAATACAAAACAGTAGAAAGCATGAGTGCAACACCTTAATCAGAAAAAAATATATGAAGCGAGAAAGAAAAAAAAATTTGTAATAATAATATTATCAAACAAATAGAAAGATCAAATAACCAACCCGTGTATGACTAGTCTGCGTAATGATGATGGGTGGCACAGCTAGCCAAGATTAGAATTTAACTCATCTGAGCAAGGTGAGTAAAGAAAAACCACCCATAAAAAAACCTCACTAGGTCCGGAACCTTTTCTAAATGCATCTGGTGACTATACATGTCACAATTCATTTATAATAATTTTAATCATGACGATGTAGTTTGTTTCCGTAAAAAGTAATTCGAAGTTTTATTATAAAATAATAATCGCGTCGCTGGTGAAGCGCTACGTGTGATAATTAGAACTTTAAATAATACGTTTAAAGAATTTTAAACAAAAATAAATGTGTTACAAAAACAAGTCTTGTCTATAAATATGTTTCTCTTGGGTATGAGTGTAAACTGCATCCGGTTGTAAGCTTATCAACTGATAAGTCGGGATTAATGAGGATACCCAATTACAACTTCCTCCAGGTCACCCTTGGGCAAGGTGTAGTACCTGAAAGCCTCCCTGTGCTGGGGTTACATGCCAGCAAATAATATTATAATAACAAAAAAGGCTGTCTTAATTTTTGTTGTTTTTATGCATTTTTTTTATGCTTTTTTTTGTTTTGTTTTAGGCATTTTTATTTTCTATACTCGTATATATATTTTTTTTTTCTAGGTGATGCAACCATGCAAGTCGTTACCTTAGCTAGTGTAGTTTATTGAGTTTTTGCATGTTACAACGTTGTTTCGTTTTGTTGCATGTCCCTTTTTCCGTAGTGTAATTACGTTGATGTAAGTATTTTGTTCGACAAGTGGCGAAAATAAAAAACGACTGAACTGAACTGAACTGATGTATTCTTTCGTCCTTTTTCTCTTTTCGCACTACAGTAGTGACGTAATCTGTTTTCGTCTAAGCTTCGCTATCTCACTAGTTGTGGAATATACGCGGATATACGATTTGATTCTAGCAAAGCGCTCTTCCTAGGAAGTTGGAGAATAACCTAGCTTATTCAAATAACTTGGACGGCGTGTGGCGTTTGTCTATATATACCTCGCTCGAATGACAAAGCGAACAACGAAGAAGAAGAGAGAGACGAATAAAGCGAAAAGTGTCGGTTGAAGCAAAATCTCTTTGAAAGAAAGTAGAATTTGGAGCGAGTGTTGAATTTATTTTGCGCTAGTGTTCTGTAATTGTGTTCTACGGAGATAGAATTATTTGTGTTGATTGAATCAAGTTATAGCGTTGATTTCGCTTTGCAGTTTGGCAAAGCGTGGAATAGAATTTTCGTCGGTCATAAATTTTGAAATATATTCATTTTATTAGCGGCAGTGTTCTCCGTTGTTTGTGGAGAAAAGTCTTCAACGAATCAATCCGAGCTTTTGTTCAAACCAACTGTATAAAAGCTTTAGGCTAATAGCAGACTACTTCTTGAGCTGGAATAAAATAAAATTTAGACACAGCTTTGTTTCAGCGCGGGTATTCGGTTACCTTGTTCAACTGGTCCTTTAGGATTCCCGAACAAAGTCTGTGACAATACATCAATGGAATTGTGAATTATGCAAAGATTATATACTAAAAATTAGGGAATTATAAATCGAATAATAAGCAAATATTAATGATATAAAAGATAACATAACATAAAAAAACTATTATGCTAGTCGAAGATGATGGAGTTGAAAAAAAACATATATGAATAACATAACAATTATAAATAGAAATTTAAAAAAATAATAATAATGATAAATAAATTCTTTACAGACCAGAATAATATCAAAATAAACAAATTAAACAAAGTCAATTTTGTAACTGCTAAAAATTTGTAATACATTTTTAAAAATTAAAAATTAATTGCTGAAATGAAATTGATTGACGTTGGGGATTAAAATACTTTTTTTAGTTTCGGGACAATATTCTAAACAGGGGAAAAAGGGGTGTTGAGAGTCTCTAGAAAGGGGCCACAAATCATGAAAGGTTGAGGACCACTGTGCTAAAGTTTTTATTAAGCTTGTTTTTTTTTATCTTATGAATCATTAATTTTAACTGTAAACGCGATAAATTTTTTTCGAGTTTAAGTTCAAATTGTTGGCCTCTTCGCTATAAGTCCTGGTATCTGAAGTGATGAAATTGCTCAGGTGAATAATGACCATGTCGGAGAGCTTTCAGGGTGGTAAAAAGATGAACCTTCGGCTCCGAAAGCAAAAGAAAAGAAATTGTTCAACAACAGTAATAAACAACGAACAAAAATAATAAAGATACAGTTTGCCATCTGAGACCTGTTTTCTCTACAAGCGTTAGTGGGAGTATTCTTCGTTTGTTTTATTGATTTTTTTAACGCTTAAGCGCGGAAAGAAAAAACAATAAACAAACAAAGAATAATCCCGCCAACGCTTGTAGTGGTCTTTAAACTGCCACCCTACAAAGATTCTGAAGTGGTATGCTAAAAATTTTCATAATGCAAGAAATTAAAATTAAAAAAATATACAATGAATAGTCAAAAAATCAATACGAGCCAAGAAGCTGAAGTTATATAACCCGGTATTGAAGCATGGAATACAGAAAAAAAGCAACAAAGAAATATTTTATCAAAAATTAAACTAGCTTTACCAATATAACCCTTAGTGAGCTTTGGGAAACTTTTTTGCTTTATCAAGCGCTTAATATTAAGTCGAACTGACATGTAGCAACTCTCAACGGCATACTAAGATTTTCGTCAGTCTTGATCTGTAACTACTTTTTGTGATTTTGAATTAAGAAAAAAATTGTTTGCATAGATACGTGCTTCCAAAAACTGATGACTATTTGAAAACGTAAGCTCTCAAGTTTGGAAACTCTTCCTTTGATACTTAAACACAATAAAATTCAAGCAACAACTTGTTCAGATACATCGCTTTCAACGCGTCATCACTCTGTAGTTTTATGAGTTTGAGTTGGAGCTCAGGGGGTGAAGAAGTGGGTGTAATATTGAAGGGGAAAGAAAAGACATCAAGCTCCCGTTGCTTGCTTTTGATATTCTGAATTATAGGGAGTTGATTTTGTCAAACCGATTTGGGGGCCCGGACAAAATTCTCTCGCGGGCCGCGCGTTTGTCATCTCTGGCTTAGAACAAACGTCATGCAATTACCCGACAATCGCGAAGATCATCACAATCACATAAAGTAGCAAACAAATATTAATAGAATGTCCGGTCTCAAAGCCAAATTTAAATACAAGACCGAGACTAAAGACAACCGAGATTAGCAGCATACGTTCCAGATCAAGACCACAAAAATTCATGTTGAAATATCTACTTTAAAATAAGCTTAACTTAGTATTGAATAGGAAAGCAATACCAAGAAATAAATTACCGAGAATCAAGAAACGCTATTACAACTAAATCAACACAATTAATGTGAAAAAACATTTAAAAGGATCCAGGCCGAAGCGGATGCAATATGTGAAAAATTAATTTTCAAAAGTACAACGTATTCTCTAAAGAGATCACAATGTAACCAATCAAATGTAATTTCAACGAGTTAAATAGGAACAGTAAAAAAGCTACTAAAACAAATTAACAGAGAAAACGATTATTATGCGACAGGCCTATTTCGGTCTTATGGACCTCATCAGGCATAAGTTATCGTAACCTCTAAAGCGAAATGGTACCGCGAAAAGTTAAGTTAAGAATTCCAAGAAGTGACTCTTGGAAATGAGAATTCTAATTAATAATCTGCAATTACGAGCTTAAACATGAACAGTCAACATCGAAAAAGCACCAATCAAAGAGATAATTGAAAAATCGAATTTCGGACGGCAGCGAACCATTTGGAATAGATTTTTCATCTAAAAGAACCTTGAAGCAACATCGGAAAGGTTTCATAAAATTGAATTTTAGAATTCGTCGAATTAAATGTAATAAGTTCTATTCTATAATACATCTATAATTCTATTTTCTCTAATCTATAATTCAATCTCATCTATAATTCTATTCTATAATCTACAATTCTATAATCCATCTCTCCTCATATTCGAGTCCAATCGTTTAATACCTTCAAACGTAATATTAAAATTCAGCTCTTAAATTCTTATATATGAATCAAAACGATATAATTCGTCATGCCCTAACGCGAAATAATCTTTGAAATTGAATAATTCCGCTACAATTTCTGGGTGACTGCTTGACTAGAAGACCTTAATCGGTCACTTCGCAGTCTCCTGTCGAAATTGTTATTATTATATTTTTTTATTTACTGTAATTGTACATAACCTGTGTTTTACTATTTTGATATGTACTTTCCTTTTTGTTTATTTTCTATTTATTGCCTTCATGTGAGTAATAATCTCTGACAAAAAAAACTTCTGTCTGCCTGTCTGTCTGTCTGTCTATCAAGTTACATCTGAAAAATTTACAGCAGCCAAAATCGAAAAGTACATCGAAAAAAACTAATTGGAGAAGAGCTGATAGCAAATAAATTTTGACTAGAAAAGTCAAATTGAAAAAATATAAAATTCATAGAATTCATCACTTCAAAATCTGCACACCATGAATTTACGATTTCTTCTTCTGGATTACACTCTAAACTCAATACTGCATTTGTTGTAAAATAGAGAGACCAAAAAAGAAATGTATATAAAATGCAAAATTACGTAACTAAAGAACTCAAAACATTAAGGGTAATGATAAAGGATCCAAGGCGAACTGGATGCAATAGAGCGTAAAATAATTTCCAAATTACTGAAAATCAAGAAACGGTACTACAGTGTATAACTAAATCAACATAATAAGTGTGAAAAACATTTAAAAGGGACCCAGGCCGAAGTGGATACAACATGTGAAAAATTAATTCCTACAATGTATTCTACAAATTATACAGATCACAATGTAATCAATCAAATGTTTAGAATTTTACAATGAATACTGAGTTTGGAGAGTAATCCAGAAAAAGAAATCGTAAATTCATGGTGTGCAAATTTTGAAGTGATGAATTCTATAAATTTTATATTTTTTCAATTTGACTTTTCTAGTCGAAATTTATTTTCTATCAGCTCTTCTCCGATTAGTTTTTTTCGATGTGCTTTTGGATTGCGTGGACATCGATGGATATAAAATTGTCAATGTCTACAAAGCTTCACCGACCAGACTTCAAATGTCTGATATTCCAATGTTTCCACATCCTTGTCTTTATACGGGTGACTTTAACTGCCTACATACTGATTGGGGTTACAATCTCAACAGTGTAGATGGCAATTGTGTGGCTTCTTGGGCAGGAATTAACCTTCACAACCCAAAGAACCAACCCATCTTCTATTCAGGCAGTTGGAACATTGGAACAAACCCAAACTTGACGTTTGTCAGTGATGTCTGTGACAACCGCTTATATGACAAACTCATTCTGGAAAAGTTTTCTTGGTCACAACATAACCCAATGATAATAATTGTGAGTAGGAAATGATAAGTTTTTAAAATTTAACTCGGATTCTATTAAAAAATTTTGCGATTGTGACGCTTAACTCCGCTACTTCAAAAATTGCCTTTTTTGCGTAAAAAAGAGAAAAGTAATGTATTTTTTACGTCCTTTAAGTTGCACATTACGTTGAATTTTTTCAGCGCACAAACAAATGCGTTTTTTTAAAAAATTGAAGCGAATGTCCGCTAAAGGCTGCTTTGAAAATACAAAAAAAAAGATCAGCTTGTCTGCGTGCGTCGAATCGGAGCACAAAATTTCAAAATATTTTAAAAAGTTTATTGTTACGTCATAGTTTTCGTGCTTAAGAGTGAAATAAGATACATTTAATCTATTGGGCTAATCATAGCTGTACCAACTCAGGGGGAAATTGCGTCACCAAGTTTTAAAACTTTGGGCAAAATCAAAAATTTTAGGGCAGCGACAAGAAAAATAAAACTACTTCTGCAGGATAAAGCTTTTAAATACAGAGAAACGCTTTAGGTTTGAGGTTAAGACTTTTTTTGGAAATCACTACTTTTTTGATACGAAAATTGGGAAATCCGAGACAGATTTAAAGTGAAAAACTTTTTTTTTGGTCTTCACCCTAAATTTGAGACAAAATTTTTTTCATATTTGTAAAGTATTGAAAGCTCACGATTTGGGTAAACGTCACAAAAATTAAGCAAGACAGTTATGCCCCCAAACATTTTTTCCGCTGGTACGCCTATGGCACTGAATAAAATATTATTAGAATTAATTTAAAATTAAAAAAAACACTTTTATAATATAAAAAGAGAGGTAATTTTTATAATCCACTGATAAATAATAGCAAATGCCACATTTTTTTTACAACTTAATTTTAACTGCATAAATCTATGGTTAATTTTCTGTCTTTTTCAGAAGTTTTAAATTTTAGTATGACGTAATGTTTTCATATCAAGTAATAATTGCATAGTCGATAAACCCTACTTAATTTAATTTATTTGCAAGCTGCTTAATTTATTTAATTTATTGTTTTAGTTTTGCATTTTATCAATTGCTATCTTTACCACGTGTCAAGCAGATTAAAAGCACGTGACCATAAGTATCAACATCTTCTTTTCTCTCTGGGATTATCGAGAAACTGATGAATGGGATTTTTTCTATACTTCTAATTACTTCTACTTACTTCATCCGTTCGTTGTTGCAATTTTCTGGTTGGTTGTTGTAAACTGTGACCTTAATTTAATTGCTCTTCAAAGAAATCTACGTCATTCCAGAAAATTTGGTTATAATCCAGAATCAGGTGACCAGATCTTACATAAGCGCCCGTTTTGTTTTCATTTCATTTCAATTCAGTCAATCATTTCAGGCCGATTTGAGTTGTTGCATTGCAGTTGAGTCGTTCGTGTTTTTGTGGCTGAGTGACCGCAATAATTTATAGATAGATAGAATTGTTAAGCTTTTGTGGCAGACGTAATATTAAAATTAATATTATCCATTGGGGCGCTAACTCATTCTTATAGCTCGCTAGTACCAAGTTGTTGAAATGATTATTTATAGTTGTGGCGCTGGAATCGTTTTGAAGTTTGGTGAAACTTGGAAGCCAAGTTTTTGTGAATCGATCAAGTTTTTAAGAATTTTCTAAATATATTCTTCATAGATAGGAGGCAGTGGTTTCTGTTTGTCTGCAGAGAGAAGTTTTTAAGGAATCATTTTAAAATATCCGGAACTAACTGTATTAAGAACTTTAGTCTAGCGGCAAACTACTTTTTGAGCCGGAAAAAAAATAGACATAGTTTAGCTCAGCGCTGGTATTTGGGTTACCCAGTTCAACTTGTCTCTTTTGGATTCCTTAGTAAAGTTTGTGACAGCGAGTAATATCCAAGATTATAACATTTATAATTATAAAGTTTTTATTAAAAAAGCTAAACGTTTTTAACTTTCATAAGTCTTTACCAAGGCATTTAAATTAACACGATTTAACACAATAGTTCATAAACATTTTTTACATTTTTCTGTGCAAAAATTACAGCGTGTGTGCCACACATTCCGCACGTATGGAGTGCAGGCTCCTCCTTAGTGGAAGAATGAACAGTTACGTTGTTGCTTCGGCAAGATTAGAAGTAAATTTCTCTATTTATGGGTGCATATCCGGTTGCAATTTTGATTAGTTGGCGCAAAGTTTTTCTCAACAAAAGCAAAACTTCAACTTACAGGTTTCAAGCAAGCGTACTTCCCACCATCACAGCGGACACTGGACAGCACAGTGGTCATAAATTTCGGCGAAGGTGTGAAGGTGCTGTCAGAAACCATTGTCTCACTTAAGTTTGTTACATTTTGTTGATTTATCCCACTCGAAACCAACCGTCCCTCACCAAGATCGTCCCCCTGAGCAGTTAATTTTGCGATCTTCGGAATAGATTGTTTCTGAAACAAATCGACAGGCTGCGCTTTTTAAAAAGAAGATCAAAATAATGAACAGACATCAAAGACTTCTTACAACCTTAAAATTCCCAGGTTTTTATTTGTTTAAAACAACAATCATACATGTCACGTAACAATAGGAAATTATTTTGTAAATTACCACAAATACCGAGTAAATTACATAAGTAAACCCAAAATGTATATTGAAAATTACTTGCAATATTTAATGATGCAAGGAAGAAAAAAATTTGAAAACAATAACAAAATGGTTGAGATTCATAGCAACAACACTAAACCAAAGAAAAAACTTTACGAATATATACTTTAAGAGGGAATATATCATCCAAAACTCAAAATATATATTATTTTAAACGCCAGAACTAACGATATGCGGAAGAGCTTTAATAGTTGCCATTCCGAAGCCAAATAAGCAATTAGGGGACCTAAAAAGTTATCAACCTATCTCTTTGCTTTGTCAAGACCTTGGAGAAACTTATCTGTGTTTGCCTCGAACTAATAATTGAACCATTGCTGTTAAGAGAGCAAGCTGGGTTTCGGCGCGGAAGGTCAACCGTAGATCAAGTCACTCTTCTAACTCAAAAAATTGACAATAGCTTTTCGGCCAAAAAAGGCCGGAGCTGTGTTCGTCAATGTCATAACAGCCCACGATACTGTATAGTACCTAGCATCCCAGAATACTGTATGGTACCTAGCAGCCCACGATACTGTATGGTACCGCTGCTTCACCTGGTAGCTACTCCGTCTTCTTCCGGACAAGCATATAGTCTCATTGATTATACAGTAGAACTGTTTGTAATCGAAGTCTTACTCTCACAACCGGTACCGGAAAACAAATCAGGTTACGATGCCTTAAGAATGCGTCCCACAAGAATCATTCATGGCTCCCTCTTGTTTAATATCTATACATATTACCTGCCAGTGACAGTTGGCAGAATATTTGCTTATGCTTATAACCTGGCCATCTTGCACTATGCAAGAAACTGGCAGGCATGAAAAGAGGACTCTTACTCAGGACATGGCAACTCTATTTTCCTATTTTTACAAATGGAAGCTCAAGCTCAGTACAACAAAGACTATGTTGATAGCCTTCCATCTTTACAACAAGGAGGCACGACGTGAGTTTAACATTTTTTCAAGGACTTACAGTTTTCTGCTGAACCCACTTATCTCGGCAAAAAGCTGGATAGGGCACTCACGTTTCGTCGACACTTAGAGTCACTGCGAAAGAAGTTAAAATCTAGCGTTTGCTTTTAAGGTGATCAGCTGGATCAAGATGGGATGCGGACGCCATAATACTTTGCACATCCACCCTTGCCCAGGTCCATTCCACGGTTGAATACTGGCCGCCTGTTTGGTATCTCAGTATATTCGTCTTATCGACAAGCCCATTAACGATGCATTGCGCATATTGACCTGATGTCTGCGTACCACACCAATGGACAACTTTTTTGTCTTATCAGGCATGCAACCAACTGAGCTTCGCCGCCAAGAAGCCGTAGTGTATCTAGCTCGCCGCGCTCATGAGCAGAGCACTTTCTATATGAAAGGCTCCTGTCTTCACTTGGTGGGCAGCCGCGGAAACTTAAAGCCAGCCAACCAATTGTGTCTGCTGCATTGGAACTGCTGAACGATCCCACTCAGTCAGGCATCAATGTAGCACGATGGGCGGAATATAAATGGAGCATGGAGCAGCTAGAAAACGCCTCTAGACTCCGTACATTTATTAAAGATGTTGGCCCAACACACCGGGATTTAACTTTCGCAGACCTGCATGGATCAAGCTTAATCGCCTACGAACCGGCGTTGGTCTATTCCGCTCAGAAACGCAAAAATGGGGTATGGCTTATTTGGCCGCCTGTGAGTATGGCGCAAAGCAGCAGACAGCTGAGAACGTAATAACATTTTGCTCCATTTATCACCATTCAAATGGAGTCTGTGCTTTCTCAGATGTCGATAAGAACCTGGCGACCTGGCTGATGGAGACATATTTGGCCATTTAGTGGACCATTCAGTTCTTGTCCATCTCCCCCAAACGAAGATGCCTGATGCACTTATGCAAATTTGATTCTGATGCACTTGATTGATTTGATCCTGATGGACTTTTGCAACTTTGATCCTACTCGAGTGATGCAAATTTAATCCAGATGCATTTATGAAGATATGCACAAAATATCAAGTTTTTATCAAACTTGATTTGTGTTTCTTTTAATGGAATTTCAACCGATTGTACGTAAATGGAAAAGTTGCAATTTTTTACATAAAATATTTTTTCTTTTGCAATATTTTTTTCAAAGAATGTTTAAAAAAGTTGTTTAACTAGTTTCTCTAAAGAAACTAAACATTTTTCTGACTTGCGCCAACGAAGATAGAAAGTTTTTTTAAATTCACCAGGTTTAACAACCGCCTATTGGATTGGGCGATCTGAACATATATGTCAGGTATCTCGATTCCCTGTCGAGTCCAACGCTGGTTCGCGTGTTCATTCAGGAGCCAATTAAAAACATAGCGAGTTACCGCCTCACTGGCTTCGACCCATCGACTCCTGCCAAATCGATTGCAAGCTTATAAGTTTGTAATTAAATTACAATGAAAGCATACCCCCCCTTCTTATGCCGTACCTGGTTCCGGCTCTCGCGCGAAGGATTGTTTTCATATTTCACCAGTTTAATCATCCAGTTTAATATTGCTGAAGCCTGTATCACAAGAAACTATTTAAAAAGAAATAAAAAAATTATCTTGCTAACTAATTTCATAAGCACTTTTTTTCGAGTTATGATGCGAAATACGACCCGTTAATTCGATGTTGGGCTGCTTATGGCTAGGGCAGCTAAGTATTTAAGTGTGTTCTATGATATAGGAGCGAAGTTGATAATGGCCTTATTTAAATTATCTATTCTAGAACTGCGTTTCTCAAAATGTGTTTCACGAGAAATTTGCAAGCTTGCCGCAAAATATTTTAGAGGCTAGTTAACATCATATTGCGGTGGAATGCGCGTTTAAGGGCGAATTAACACGCGCGCATGTGTCAAATGGTGCAAAACTTTGTACAAGAATGGATTCGCCAAACGAAAGCTCGGATCCGATATAGGTCGAGTTTTATGGAACTGTCAACAGAGTGCAATACTTATCATCAATTATTGTTCTGACCGCACCAACATTGGTGGCGCTAACTAAGGCGTCAAGCAATTGCCTTGATCTATTGCTGGTGATGCCAAGGTTTTGCTGTCAAGTTAAACGTTCTAACTTTGTTTTTGTTAAACGTTCTGGAAAATTTTGTAATTGTTGTCAAATCAGACACAACAGAATCGCGATAGCGAGGCACGACTGAGACTACCTCAGTCATCAATAAGTCGCTTGGCGTCACTCAGTCGCGCTGCCGATATCAAAATGGAAAAATAAAAAAAAATATAAAAAATTATTCATACTGGGAGGTCCCCCGAAAGCTACTTATGACGGTCGAACACCCTACGGAGTGGGAGCCCTGATCTCCTAAGCACTAGATTTTAGGTCAGCTTCAACTGCGATTGGACCTGAGTCGCCTCTTTTGCAAAACAAAACAAACCGTCGTTTCACCACAAAAATCAACGTTATTTGATCAAATACAGAGTTTTGCAACTTTGTGAGACCGAGCGATTAGCGCTTTTTGCGGACTTTTAGAAAGAATTTGAACTTCGTGGGCCGCAGACGCCTTGAAACCAGTGATGTAGTCGAGACCACAAACGTTGAGACTGAGACCCGATAATTTTTCCGAGACCAGATCGAGACTGGAAAATTTCGAGACCTAAGGTTTGAGACCGAGACAGAAGCAATCGAGACCAAAACTAAGACCAAGACAAAAATTTTACAAAAATCTAAACCATTTTAATTATTCCAAAAACAATAAATTTTTTTAAATGATCGAAGATTCCATTTCATATAAACAAGCCTTTATAACATGTTGAAAAACCGATTTGCTCTGTGTGGTTGCATCGTTGAACAATTCGCTTTATAAAAACCTCAACTAGAGCAGAAGAAAGCCGAAACACGCAAGGAATGCTGTTTAACAATGTTTAAAAAAGCGAGATATTCATTAAAATTGTTTTGAAAACTCAAAGCAGTGCCGTGTGAGCTTAATCTTGGGCCACCCCCAAAATCTCACCGGTGGGCCCCTATTTTGTTTGCCAACTTTTATTAGATAACAGTTACATATGGTAGTAACTAGACATTTTAATGCGAGTTGTGTAAGTTGCGATCACCGGTAAGCAGAAAAGACTCTTGGCTCTATTCTTTGTAAAAATCATTGTACGAAAAGTAAATAACAATGTATTTTGCATTTTTAAACTTGACAATGTAGCACAGGGGTGGCCAACCTGCGGCGCATGCGCCACGCGTGGCATATATGAAAATATTTCAAATGAAAAATGTTCCACAAGTTATATCTAGCTATATCAGGGGTGGCAAACCTGTGGCGGATTGCACCCCTAATTTTCAGCGATGACCTTGTTTTTTTTTATTTAGTAAAGCTTGGTTTCAGTAGGAAAAGTAAAAATTTAGAGAATTGTTTCCAGCGTTGACCTTTTTTTTTATTTTAGTGATCAGCTTGGTTTCGCTATGAAATTTTGAAGTCTTTCGTTTGTGTGGCGCATATGAACTGAACTTGAATAAAAGTGGCGGTTGAGGAAGAAAGGTTGGCCACCCCTGATGTAGCAAATATACATAAACTTAAGAAATCGCTTAATATAGACACAATAAGTTGGCTAAAGATTTTTACAACAAATTATCAATTCGGCATAAAAATACTAAAACGATTTATTGCGAGCTTTCTCTGCCGCAAACACATCAATTACGTGGTTGTAATCTAAGGAGCGTGCACAACCACTTTCATTTGAAATAATTGCTAATGATGATAGCCGATCATCCTTCATTGTTGATCGATTGAATGTTTTAATCAACTTAAGTTTACTAAAACTTCTTTCAGCGCAGGCTATGGAAAGCGGGCACGTCAACAGCACCCTTAGAGCAATAAATAAGTTAAAGTTAGGGTATAGTATTCCATCAAATGCTTCATGCAAATATAGTTCAAAAAATCTTTGGCTGTTTTTAAAGTTTTTTTGTTTTCTTTTATAACAAGCAAAAAACGCACTAAAAGCAAAAAAGCAAAAAAGCAAAAAAAGCAAAAAACGCACTTTCATTTCAAGAGGATCAATATCTCCAAGCTTTTCTTTGAACTTTTGGCAAGCATTAACGAGTTACATTCACTCTCCTTTAAAAAATTTTGTTGATTTAAAAAAAAATTAAAGATTTCAACCACATCATGAATTTTCGTAAATTGATCTTTCAAAGATTCAATAGCGCGATCTACCAATTGCAGAAAAAATTCGTCTTGAATTTCATCTCCTTGGAATCATGATCACTTTCATCTTCGTTTTCATAACAAAACAGTTGTTTTTTTTTCTGTGCCTGTTTTTAGCAAAGGTGCTGTCAATATCCAAATTTTTCACAATTTCACAACCCTCTATTATTGCAGTACTATACCAATCGTTGCAATATTTTTCCAAGAATGCTAGAGTAGCTTTGATTTCTAGCTCAATAATCTTTAACGAAATGCCGTAGGTTTGCATGATTTTGCTGGTTTTGTTAATATGAAAGAGTAAGTCGTATCAAATGACGACCGGACAAAACAAATTTCCATGATGTAAGTTGAACTATCAAAGACTGAGCTTTTGTGGCAGTTTTTCCATCTTTCTTTTCCAAAGAATAGTTGACTAGTTCTTTCAATGCTGCCACCACATGTGAGTAATGATATTGCAATGGCATGATGCAATTTATTCTGCTCTCCCAATGGGTAGCAGATGGATACTTTAATGACAATTGGACGTGCTTTTTCAGTATAGTCCAACGCTGAGTAGAAGAAGAAAATAATAAGTACAGCTGCGTTAATACACCAAAAAATAACAGAGCTTCGGTGGAAGATTTGGCACTATCTACAACGACTAAATTCAATGAATGATTTTTGCATGGCACAAAGAATGCTTTGGGATTAATTTTTGGAATTCTTGCCTAGAGGCCAGCTTCTTTTCCTTTCATGTTCGCACCGTTAGCATAGCATTGTCCTCGGCAATCAGACAGATTTAGCTGTAGTTCTGCAGATAGTTTCAAAAATGTCTTCAACAACCCCTTTCCAGAACTGTTTTTTACTCTCAAATAGCCGAAAAACGCTTCTTTTACAATAGCTCTTTGCTCTTTGTCACATTGAACAAAACGCAAGATAACTGTCAATTGTTCCTCATGAGATACATCTGGAGTACAATCGAGAATTATTGAAAAATACTTGGCCTTTTTTAGTTGCTTAAGAAGATTTTTTTCAACTTCTCTTGCTACGACGTGAATTAGTTCATTCTGAATGGTGCTGCTTAAATAGTGCTGCTTGGTTGTGTGCCTGATTACTCTGTTTTTTAATTCACTTAAAACAGAATCCCTCTTTGCCAACAATTCAAATAGTCCTAAAAATTTTCATTTTGTGTTGATCCCAATATTTCGTTCGAACCTCTAAAAGCCAAATTTCGTTCGGACAAGAAGATGACAATGTCAATAAGTCTCTCTAGTAGCCTACATTTCTCCAAAATGATCTTTTATTACAGAATAACTGCATTTCTTGCATGTCAATAGTAGATTGCTCTCGAATTCCCTCTTTTAGTAAAATCCATTAACTAAAGCATTTTTTGTGAAAAGTGCTATTTTCATGATTTTTTAGTTTTTTGGAAATTTTCTCCCAAGTATTCATACCAGAACAGAATGGACTAGCCGTGTTACCAAAAGGCTTGCAGCAAAAACAGAAAATTTGATCCGATTGCTGTGAGTATAGAACCCATGACCGATGAATAGTTTTACCATTAATCATAGTACGCTCATAATCAGTCAGTCAGTCAGTTTATTTTTGTCATTAAACAACTTTATCCATTACAAAAAAAAAAAAATAATAATAAAAAACAAAAACAAAAAACACAAAACGTGTTGATAGAAAATAGTAAATTAAATAGTAACAAATAGTAGAAGTGTGTTGATTGATAACGGGGAAGCTGCGAATGGACCTCCTCGGTCTTTGAGTCAAGCAGCCACCCTTCAAACTTAAAATCAAAAAAACAAACGAGGTAAAAGACAAATGCGACATCTACTAAAAGTTACAGGAGAATTAGAATAAGTCAAATTAGGCCAAAGATTTTAGGAATTAGTCGAATTATAAGACTGTAACAAAAACGATTTTAATTTAATCTTGAAAGAAGTTTTTGGAAGTTTTTGAATTGATTGTGGAAGGGAGTTCCATATTTTAACACCTTGATATTTAATACTTCTTTGCATTCTGTTATTATGAAATAATGGTTTGTACAAGTTATACGGGTTTTCTGAAGTTCTTGTTGAACAATAAGACACATCACATGATTTATTAAAACAACCGGAAAACGAAGAAGAAAGCTTTCTATTTATATAGTCATGGACTAGTAGCAGTTTCAAATTAATTCTAGTCCGTAGAGTAAATGGAGATGTACGAGTGAATAATATAACTTAAGAAGTGTATTTTGGGGTAGAATATGCTTTAATTTACATAGGATACCAAGGGCCATAGAAAGCTTATTGGCTACAACATTTAAATGAAAATAAAAGTTTAATTTAGAGTCAATGAATACACCTAAGTATTTAACGTGATTTTTTAACGTAATTGGTGAGTTATTGAGCGTTACAGAGAAATCCTTTACATTTGAATTGATTTTAGGTGTAAAGATTATGACATGACATTTTTCAGTATTTATAGTTAATTTGTTTAATTTACACCGATTAAACAATAAAGACAATTCATAATTTAATTTTTCTTGAAAAGTTAAGGGGTTGGAGTGAGAAAGCAGAAGACAAGTATCATCAGCAAATAATCTTGGAGTACTCTGCACAGCATTAGGAAGGTCATTTACATACAATAAAAAAAGCAATGGGCCGAGTGTTGAACTTGAGGTACCCCATAACCTTCCGATCGAATCGTAGAATGAGTATTACTTAATGATACAAATTGATGTCTCAGCAAATAGGACTCTAGTAATTTATTAACTCGACCACGAAGCCCATAATGGTCTAATTTCTTAAGGAGAGTTTTGTGGCAAACTGTATCAAACGCTTTTTATAAATCTAAAAAAAAGATAGCTGTAAACTGGTTTTTATTAATATTATCAAATGTAGTGGTTACTATGTTAAGAATAGCATGAGCTGTGGAGATACCTCTTTGAAATCCATAATGTTGAGGGTTAAGCACATTATGTTTATTTAAGAAGCAGGTAATGCGTTTAAAGATTATTTTTTCAAATATTTTTGAAAAACATGAAAGTAAGGATATGGGTCTAAAATTAATTGGATTATTGGTGTCTCCATTTTTGTGAATTGGTACTACTTTAGAAATTTTACCGTTAGAAAAAGCATAGTTAATTAAAATCAGTAGAAAAGGGGCTATAGAGAAAGGTGCAATTTTAAGATAGTAAGCAGGAAAATCATGACCTACAGCTTTGTTCACGTTAAGAGAGAGAATAGTATTAACAATTTCAGTAATATTCGCTGGTTCAAGAAACATAGATTCAGAAACTCGTTTAGTAAGGTACGTCTGAAAATGATTCGCTTGATATGTAGAAATTTTATTTGACAATTTTTCGCCAATATTGCAGAAGAACTCGTTAAATTGTTCCGCCTGTTTTGCTAGATTGTCGAGTGCAATATCGTGTAAATTTTGTGTATTATTGCAGGATTTGCTCTTTGAAGGAAGCAGCGTTTTTATAATATCCCAAGTTTTTTTTGGATTATCTCTGTTGAGATAAAGCTCTTTTTCGAAATACAATTTTTTTGAAATATTTTTAATTTTTGTCAATTTATTAAGATATTGTTTATAATAACTTTTTTGAGAATTATTACCATTTACATAATGCGTTTTAAACAGTACACGTTTTTTTTTTATAAAAACCAGTATAGCTTTAGTGATCCACGGTTTTTTAAGCAATTTCTTTTGCCTACGAGAAATTTTTTTAATAGGAGCATGCCTGTCAAAAATTTGTAAAACAATACGTGTAAACTCATTAAAAGTTACATCAAATGAGTAAATTCATAAAATAAGAGTTCAAAGCATTGAAAAGATCATAATTAAATGCATCAGAATTAAATTTAGATTTTTCTCTATAGTAACCAATAAAGTTATTATTTTTTTTTGGGAGAGTTATGTTTTGTACTTGACAAAATACGGGATAGTCATCATTAACTTCATAAGTTTCTATAACCCCAGGGAGAATTTTATGATTCGTGACATTAGTTAGTATATGATCTATAATCGTAGCTGTTGTAGGCCAGTAGTAGCTGGGCCTAATGCAACAAAAAAGAAGCCACTTTTACCGAATAGATTAAAAAAACTATTAAAATTCTTTAGTTATTTTTGATATTATTATTTTATATTTATTTTTAGTCTCCTGACTTCTAATTGACTCAAAGAAATTCTCGGAGCCGCAATACATAGAGAAATTCTCAAGCTATTACATTGACTTGCTTCCAGAGAAGCCAAGCTATTGCCACCCGGTTGAAATTTTCTTTTTTAGTTTATATTTAGAAGCATGATCAAAATTTGGGACTGCTGGCTAAGACCGCTAAGCAGAAGAAAGTGCCGTAAAATGTTTTTCAAGGATACAAGAGAATGGCGAGAGAAGGCTTTGAACCGTGACAGTGTCGATTATGTTTGTCATCAATCACAGCGCTTTTAACCACTCAACCACACTGGGGACGAATGTAAAATAAAAGTGAAAAAAATTTTTTCCTCCACTTTTTTCAAGCCCTAATATTTTTATATTTGAAAAAAATTTTTGCCTTATTTTAACAATTTTTAAGCTGTCTTAGTGCTACTATGAACCTTTGACCATCAGTCTTTGTGCAGGTTTTTTTAACCCCCAACCCTCCCCCTTCAACGCACACCCCTATAAAGTCATAGATCACAAGTTTTTAACCGGCGTCCGAGCGGGTTGTGGTCGAGTGTAGGCTATAGAGCGTCGTGATTATGATGAAACGGCTGCTGTTCAAAACCTACTCGCGCCATTATGTTGTATCCTTGAGAAAGACATTTTACGCCACATTTCCCTTGCTGGGCGGTATTGACAATAGACGTATCTCTGAAAAACTAAAAAATCAAAATAAACGATTTTAACCAGACAACATCTTTAGAAGTTGGTCATGGTAATTGCTTGTCCCAATATAGCGCCTCAAACCCTTTTCTGCGAGGCAAAAGTGTGAATATAAAGATGAAAATATGTAAAATAAACAATTTATAGGGAATGGCAAGGGTTGCGTCTGAGAAAGCCAACAACTCTACATTTTTGTAAAAAATTGCGGGCAATCAATATAAATATGATGTTCAAATTATTGCTTACATAAATTTTGTTACAACAAGAATTTGTTCGCTTTATTTAGGAAGAAAATTCGTAGGATCAAAGTAATTACTTTTTGGGGGGAAGAGTTTGATCCAAGTTTACATGGAAGATAATTCCAAATTATTAAATTCAAAATAAGGACCTAAACAAAAAAGACCAGAGCACTTCAAACTGCGGCAAAGCTGTCAATTGAGCGCGGCTCTCAACCAAATTGCAAAATTCATCACAATAACATTGAGTAGCAATGTAGCAAAGCAAAAAATGTCCTGTCTCGCGACCAATTTAAAAAAAGACAGGACTGAGACCACATCGCCTCAATACCGAGATCGAGACTACCAGCACAAAGTCGAGACCAAATCGAGACCGATATCATAAAAAATTGGTCTCGAGACCATCACTGCTTGAAACCGTCTGATAAGGTCAGTCAAGTATAAAAAGATAAAGCTGGAAAAAATAGTTTATACAGAAGAAAAACCTGCAAAAAATTTTTTAAAATCTATGACATTTTCATTTTTTTGCAAAAAATTGGACCATATCATTTAAACCGAATGAAAAGGCTACTTTGTTTATTTAAATTCTTATGAAGTAGGCCTACCGCTTTTTTTCTTTTTCAAGTTGGGCAAGAAATATGGACCCAATGATAAAACTCAAAAGGCAAAGTTTGTGTACAGTAGGCAACAAAAACCATTGTTTTAAGAAAGAAGGTAGACGCTATTAAATGCATCAACTAAATCAAAAGTTTTAGACCTCTTTTACGATGACTCTTTCATCCATTCTTCTTGAGGTGATACTTCTTGATCCAATAAAAGTCTTCTTTTTTCAGTTAAAAGAACTTACAAAATAATTTTTTTCATAAAACTTATGCACTAGTTTTTGCTAAATTAAATATTTTCGTGGTCTATGACATAACAAAAATATTTTTATACTATCAAGATGACAATAACATTAGATTACAAAAATAATCCAAAACAGTCAAAAATTTATTTATAAAAATTTTTCTAAAGAAAAAATTCCAGCTGAATACCACTAGAAGTTTTTGTTTATTCAACTTTTAACGGAAATATTTAAAAAGTTTTTTTGCTGGTACAAAACTTCAAAATAACAATTAAAACCAAATACTTAATTTAAAATTCTTGTGTAAATCAATAGCCTTAAAAAAAGGCTGTTTTGAAAAACTCGAACGCTTTCGTCCAGCTCTCTTTAGGAGGTTTCGTTAGAATGAACTGAAGAATTGAATGTACTATTTGAAAAATTTAAGACTAATTCTGATTGGCTAAAAGTTAAGGTTTGTAACAGTTATTACAATAATCGAGAATATTTAATAAAGTAAAACAAAGTTCGTCAGCAATTTTGGCAAAAAAAGAAACAAAATTTTGCCAGTTTTCTGTTTAAATTTGAAACTAAAAAATTTTTTTTTTACTTTTTTACTAATAGGCTAATTTATGTTTGCAAAGAAACTCTTTCTGTCTACATAAGTTCGAACTCAGGAAAATTGCAACTATTTTTTTATTTTTTATTTTCATCTCTATATTTATCCTCCTGAATTGCAGGAAAGCGACGGAGGCGCTATACATAGGGTAAGCAATTACCCCGACCTGCTTCCGGAGATGCCAAAATATTACTGTCCGCTGATACCAAAATAACTACTGTACTTCAGTTGATTTAAGCTTCAATAACATTACGTACTGGCAAATTGATGGAGTTGCTATGGGTAGTCCCTTGGTCCCGCTCTGGAAAATACATTTATTGGCTATTATGAATCAAAGTTTTCAATAAAATTTTAAAACCTAACCTATACTGTCGTTACATTGATGACACCTTTTCTCTTTTTCAGAAAAAAACTGACTTCCAAAAGTTTTTAACTTGTTTTAATTCGCTTCAACCTTCCTTAAAATTCATTAATGAAATTGAAGCTAATAATTCACTGCCTTTTTTGGTTGTAATTGTCACCAAATACCATAAAAGATTCATTACTTCAGTCTTTAGAAAGCTCACTTTCAGAGGTCAATATATTTATTGGGATTTGTTTGAACCAAAACAACGCAGAACAAATCTTATTGATATGTTAATACATCGAACCTTAAAAATTTTTTCTAAATGTACCCAAAAACATGAATTAGACAATAACTTTGTAGAAAACGATTATTTAGAATTCCTGATTGTTTCCAGAATTTCCAAAAAACTATTAAGTTTTCAGCAAAACGCTAAAGAGGGCCAAAAAGTGTTCTGTCTATTTAAAATTACTATGGATTGGCGAAAATTCCCTGAAATTTGATAGAAAGATGAAATTATCTATCACTAATTGTGTTAGAACCGTCCAACTACGAGTGTTGTTTTTTTATCAGACGAGTTTTACCTGCAATACATAACGACGTTCTTCCCACTTTTCAACAAAGTAATGTCGCATATGAATACGTGTGCCTCTGCAAGAGTTGGTACGTGGGTCAAACGTCTCAACGTTTGCAGGACAGAATCCGTCAGCATGTGCCGAAGTCTATTTGGAACAGAATTGGTTCAGAACCAAAACAACCAGAACGATAAAGTAAATCATCTAATTCTATACCTTATTGCGACTTGGCGATGGGAATCATTTGTTACACAACCAAAAACCAAAGAAGCATCTCACTACAAGAAAAACCTATTTTTTATTTTTTCTAAAGCAAGATCGGACTTCCCTTTATAAGTCTTAGAACCAATTTTCATGACTCTTCGTAAAACTGATTATCTAGACAGAAAGAATTTCTTTACAAATATTAATTATTCGTGTACGTGTAAAAATTTTTCTTTTAGTTCCAAATTTAAAAACCTAACTTGCATAATTTTGTTTCTTTTTTGCAAAAAAATTTTTACGCCGACGTCGTCGTCGTCGTTTGGAAGGGCATCCACTCCAGGTCAGACACAAACAGGACTGGAGCGCGAGGGTTTATTTTTTTACTACCCCAGACTGCTGTACTACATGATGCTGGCAGTGATGTTGTTAAGCCAGCATCGAGTTTTGTCATTCAAAATCGTCAGACCTCGTGCTCCATGTGGTGCCCGATGTATGCGACACGCTATAAGAACGTGGTCTGCGGTTTGTTTAGAGGCGCCGCACTCGCAATTCGTTAAAGAAGCGAGACCCCATTTGTGCATGGATCAATTGCCTAACACCAGTCCTCAGGCGGTTGAGCTTAACCCAAGCTATTCGGAGCAAGTTCATCCGAACAGGCCTGGAACTAATCTTGGGTATAAAAACACGGAGCCTGGATGCATTTTCACAATAATCCGCATTCCATTTATGGTTTGTCCACTCAGAAGCGCGGGTGCCGAGTTCAGCAAGGTTGTTTAAAAGGTTCCGCGCAGCTGGCAAAAATGGGCGCCTAGATCTTAGTTTGTCTTAAAGAGCATTTGAGAACTAGGGTGGGCTGAATAGAAAAAATTTTTTTATTTTTAAATGGCAATCAATCTAGTTCTTGAGTTTTGATGCAAGAACACTATTTATGATAAAAAAAGTAATGTTTATCATAAATAGTCCAACTACTCCATATTATAGAATTAAGTGCAAATTTGTTTCAAATTTTGGTGATTAGAAAAAAAAAATAGCTAAATTTCTTTTTATTTTACATGCAAAATGAAAAGTTTATACATTAAAAAGATGCAGAATTAAATTTTAAACATCTTTTATTCAATAACATTTTTACATAAAACTAATATTTAAAGTCATTTTTTGCAAAAAACTGTATTTAAAAAAAAAAATTAAGTAAAATTATGATTAGTGTTGGTCTAATAATTGTCGGCAGCGTGGTCGAGTAGTTAAAGCGCCGGGCTCGTAACCAACACGGTCTCGGTTCAAAACCCACTCGCGCCATTCTGTTGTGTCCTTGGGAAAGACGCTTTACAGCACTTTCCCCTGGTTGATGGTCCTGGCAAGCAGTTCTAAATTACAGGCATATCTCTATTAAAGTACAAGCGGACTGCAATATCTTGGTATCTCCGGAAGCAGGTCGGGGTAATTGTCTACTCTATGTTTAGCGCCTCCGTCGCTTTCCTGCAAGTCAGAAGGATAAATATAGAGATAAAATAAATAAAAATATGCAAAATAAGAACTGAAATCAATTATACACTATAATTTAAAACTTCGTTTTGACTCAAAGTTTTTCATTAACTTCCTTGATCTTATTTTATTCTAAATCAGACTATCCCTACAGTCATGTGCAACTACTGTTTAGTGTTTTTTCAGTTTTTTTGGAGTGGGTCGACTAATATGAGAGACCACTAACTTTTTTCGTTACAAATGGTGTTTCTACATCCAAACCCAAGTACTGGGTAGGTTTCCTTTTTAATTTAAAACTTTCAGCTCAACCTACTGAGGACCCACTTAAAAGACAATAAATGTTCAATATCCAGAGATTTACGATAAGCCGGGGAGAATGTCGCTCTTAATGGCGAAGCTCAGCTTGCTGAATGCTTGAAAATATGGGTAAGTGGTCTGTTGGAGTGGGACGCAGGCATCCAGTGACTATGCACAGGCGCCATTCAAGAGCTGTCTATGAGGCGAGTGCGAGCGCTGCGACGTCAGACTGGTGCGCAGTACTCAGTTATTGGGTAGACCAAAGATAAGGCAGCTATGCGCAGTGTTTTGGCACCAGCACCCCATCCTAAGCCTACAAGTCGCCTCAGCAGTGTGACGCGCAAGGAAATTTTTTTTGTGCAATGACATTAAATGGTGACAAAATGTAAGCAATCTGTCCGGTTTTACCCCAAGATAAGTAGGGGTTGGACAGAACGGTAAAAGTCTACCATTGTTGTAGACTTTTGGCTCCGTTTGGCCTCTCGGTTATTTAAGTGAAAGACTGCTGTCGTCACCGTCTTAGTGTGACTGGGCTTCAAACTTCAAGTCTGGAGATACGCCGAAAGTGTTGACATGTCTTGGCTTAAAGTCCCCTCCAAGTCCTTCCAGTTTCAAAAAAAGTGCAACAATGCTAAATCATCAGCATAAGCAAACTTTCTGGAAATCATGGAAGGAAGATCGTACGTATAGATGTTAAATAGGAGGGGAGCCAAGACCGATCCCTGAGGAACGCCGTTTTTAAGACGGCGTAGCCTGCTTTGCTTGCTGTCACCGGTGGTAAGGGTGAAACTTCGATTTCGGACAAGCTCCATGATTATTCTGACCATGTGCTTATCCGGCAGAAGCCTTAGCAGCTTGCAGGTAAGGCCACGGTGCCAAACAGTGTCATAAGCAGCTGTCAGATCGATAAATACGGCACCGGCCTTCTTTTTAGCCTCAAAAAAAAACATCAATTTGCTAGGTCAGCAAAGCAACTTGATCTACGGTTGACTTCCCGCGTCGAAAACCAACCTGCTCTTTAGGGAGCAGTGGATCGATTAATGGTTCAACGCGGGCGTAGATAATCTTCTCGAGGATCTTGTAGGATACACAGAGCAGAGATATTGGCCGATAACTCTTTGGGCCTCCCAAGGGCTTCATTGGGTTTGAGATCGCAACTACAAGCACTCTTCTCCAGATCTTGGGAGTTTTGAGTAGGCGGAAGAAAGAAAGTCACGCAACCAGGACTTCAAAGCAGCTCCAGCATGGATTATAAGCTCTGACCAGATGGAATCAGGGCCCGGAGCTTTATCTAGTTTTAATTGTAGGAGACCAGCAGTAAAATCTCTCTGTCAGAAAGTGTGAGACATATTTACTGGTTTTGATGTTGTGGCTCTCCAAAGGTCAGACACTTCTTGAGAGACAAGTCGAGATGACTTGCGGTCAACAACCTTGTATTTCTCATTTCTGATTAGCTGAGATGCAATAGCATCGGCTGAAACGGGACAGTGACGAGAGAGTGTCGTAACCTACCAGTAAAATTGTTCAAAATACTCCATGCTTTTTGACTAGAGTGTGAAAAGTCGATGCTTCGAACTGCCTCGGACCATTGATCTCTCCGCTTCTTGTCAAGCTTGGCAAGCAAAGCTGTAGCAGCCAAACTCGAGTTGTCTCCCTGAGGATACTGCAGGAAAGCTCATAGAGGGATTTACATTCCGCATACCAGCACGGAATATAGTTGTCTCGATACTTGCGTGGGATAATATTTTTGGCTGCTTTCTTGGTGATGTTACAGAAGTCCTGGTGAGCCGTGGAACCTCAAGCTCGGTACAATAAAGACTATGTTGGTAGCCTTCCATCTTTACAACAAGGAGGCACGACGTGAGTTTAACATTTTTTTCAAGGGGCAGGACTTATCGTTTTGTGCTGAACCCACTTATCTCGGCATAAAGCTGAATAGGGCACTCACGTTTCGCCGACACTTAGAATCACTGCGCAAGAAGTTAACATCTAGCGTTTGCTTTTAAGGCGAAAGGCTCCTGTCTTTACTTGATGGGCAGCTGCGGAAACTTAAAGCCAGGCAACCAATTGTGTCTGCTGCATTGGAACTGCTGAACAATCCCACTCAGTCAGGCATCAGTGTAGCACGATGGGCGGAATATAAATGGAGCATGGAGCAGCTTAAAATTTCCTCTAGACTCCGTACATTTATTAAAGATGTCAGCCCAATGCCATTTGGATTTAACTTTTCCAGGCCTGCACGGGTCAAGCTTAATCGCCTACGAACCGGCGTTGGTCTATTCCACTCAGAAACGCACAAATGGGGTATGGCTTATTTTGCGGCCTGTGAATGTGACGCAAAGCAACAGTCAGCTGAGAACGTAATAACATTATGCTTCATTTATCACCATTCAAATGGAGCCTGTGTTTTCTCAGATGTCGACAAGAACCTGGCAACCTGGCTAATGGAAATATATTCGGCCATTTAGTGGACCATCCAGCTCCCGTCCATCTCCCTCAAACAAAAAAAAGAAGCTACGTTCTATTTTTCCTACGAATCATAAGACGTCATAAATTTAGTTCGTTTGATAGTTACGATACAATTTTATCAGCTGATTCAACAACTGATAAATGACAGCCTTTCTTCTTCATATTATCTTTTAACAACAAAAAATTTTTTATGTTCGATCATCATGTGTTTCTTTTTTTATATTTATAGTTATCTGAAGAAGTTGAATAAACAAAAGCTTATAATGGTATTTAGCTTGGTTTTTTGTTACAAAAAGTTTTTTAAAATTAGATTGTTTTATTTATTAAGCTTGTTAGTGTGAAACTGTGAAGACTTTGTGACGACCGCTTGTAATAGCAAAGTTTTAAACAAATGTTTCTTGTGTTTTTGAAAAATCAATGGCAAATTTGTTTAAATACTTTTACGAAATGGTTTAAAATAAATTTCGACAATACTTAACATCTTATTCAAGTATCTCTTTCAAAAAATTTTTTTTCAATCATTTGTTCAAAATAATGGTTTTTACTTGTAGAATGTCGATAAATATCAACGAAGAGGAAACTTGACTTTTTTCGGGGTAGTTGGAAAGATGATTCGTGCCACAAAGCTGCATAGTCAAGTTGACTTCTTTGCACCAAGTCAAGCTAATCGTGATCGATCAAAGCGCGATCACTGTTTCAAGACAATCTCAAAAGATAAAGCCTCGCTTCCCCCCTGCTGTCCTATCTTACTCACATCCAAACTTTTTAAAGGACTGTCTCAAAGGACTGTTATCAAAGGACTGTTATCAAAGGACTGTTATCAAAGGACTGTCTCAAAGGACTGTTATCAAAGGACTGTTATCAAAGGACTGTTATCAAAGGACTGTTATCAAAGAACTGTTGTCAAAGGACTGTTATCAAAGAACTGTTATCAAAGGACTGTTATCAAAGGACTGTTATCAAAGGACTGTTATCAAAGGACTGTTATCAAAGGACTGTTATCAAAGGACTCTTATCAAAGGACTCTTATCAAAGGACTTTTATCGTCTGCTCACCTTTTTTCCTAAATCTAATAACAGCCTCAGCCTCGTGCAAGCCGGTTTCAAATCTGGTAGATGAATTATAGACTAGATTTTTTCTTTGACCATCGATTGTGGACTGTCCATCAAGCTAGACAGTACAATGACGTTTTTTAAAAAAACGGAACGTGACGCAAAATGACGCAAAGAAAATTGAAAATTTTTGTGAAAGACAACGCTCAATCTCTCCATTGTCTGCGCCGCGTCTACCTGGTGCTTTACCTGTATAGACAGCTTGTCAAAGACGGAGAATTTGGTTTTTCCTGGTGCATTTGAACCGGGCACTGATTGGTTGTTGGTTGCAGTACCGAAACTAAAAACGGGCGTAAGTTGTGTGTTGACCAACAACCACCAAGACTGAATAAATTTGTAAAGCGCTTTACTTTTGCAACACGCACACCAAGTGAAGCTAATTCAACATAAAGCCGGATCTAAATTTACACAACCCTAGATGCAACAAAGGCTGTTGGCAAGTTCTGTTAGAACCTGTTCATTACCATATGGACATTACAAGTTTCTCAGAGCGTCCATGTAATTGCCGTGTTTACAAGACAAATGTTGTGTTCAAGACAACGAAACTTGTCGCTGTCGTTTGGAAGAGCGAGTCCGACACAAACAGAACTGGAGCCCGAGGGTTTATACTGTTACTATCCCAACCTGCTGTACTACCCGGATCATGCTAGCAGTGATGTTATTAAGCCAGCATTGAGTTTTGTCATTTAAAACCGTCAGACCTCGTGCTCCAGGTGGTGCAAGATGTTTTGAGTACTGTATTAGAACGTAATCTTCGGTTTGTTCAGTGGGGCCTCACTTCCAATCCGTGAAGGAGCAAGACCCCATTTGTGGATAATTAATTTTGACCGCAGAGTGTTGCTAAAAATTATTTGCAATGACAAAAAAATCTTTGAATTACAAGTTGGAAATAAATTTACCATTATTTTGAAAATTTTTGGTAATTCAAACAAATTTAATCAGAATAGTTTGTTATTAAGTTTCTAGTGCGCTGGAAGAGCATATTGCAACAGTTATAGACGAAAAACGTTTAGAAGGGGCAAATCACCTTCTGTAGAAGGATCATGGTACATTTTTTTATTAGTTGAACTAAAGCTTCTCTTCTTGTTAAAATCTAGCATGTTACTTTAAAGTAGATTACATATGTGTTTATGCACGGAAAGTCTATTATATTAAAAAATACAGTCAGTGACCTTCTTGTAAAAATTTTTTAGGTATTATAACGCAAAATTTGGTCCAAAATATCTAGAACTACATTTTAGAAGTTGTAACACTTGACTATTTTAGTTATTTTTTGGATGTGTTTGGTTAAAGAAATTGTTTGGCACATTGAACTTAGCTTGTACGCGAACTTTTTTGCTTTACAAATGGTCAACATCGCATGAAAAAGAAATTTTTATGTTTTTGATGAGTATCAAGGTTTGCTTTCATCATTGCCCAAATTTTTGGTGTAGAACAGCAATTTCTACCAACACAGTTTTGTTGACACAATCCTCCAAGCATTCATTAAATACATTCTTGCAAAAAGCAAGAATGCGGCAAACTTCTGTTTGACTATTCACTGAAGAAGAGCTTAATAAATTACTTTTTTTTTAAAAGATGCACAGAATTTAGAAAAGCATTTGATATCAAATTTTTAGTAATAATAATTGACGCAATAAGTTTTGCATCAAAGTCGACATCAGCACAATTTTTTAAAAACTAATAAAATTTACAGCATCATCTTTGAACAATTTAAAATACTCAGAAGGGAGCACTGCATTATCAATTTTAATTTTTTAAAATTTTGGGTCATGAAATGAATTTTGTTCAATACAGTGTTTTTTTGTTCCTACAGCAAAAAGTTCTGTTTTGCATTAATTAAAGCAGTGCTTGGATCAAAACATTTAAGCAATAGTGTATTTGATAAATATTTAAAAAGATTGGAAAAAAATTAAAGGAGTTACAGATAACTTTAATCAAACTATTTTTAATTCAACATTTTTATTTCCACTTTTTCTTATTTTCGAAAAATTGTTTGGGATAGTTTGAATATATGACAACAAAATGTTTGGCACAAAGTTTGCGTAAATCGCTCGTTTTTAAGTTTCTTCGTGGAGTAGCTTTAATACATTTTTGACACGGAACTTGGTATGAAGACAATCTAAACAAGGAGATTGATGATTCAGATGCTTCTTTTTTGGTTGCTACAATAACCAGTTTTGCATTTGGGAACACAGCAAGTTTATCCATATCAAAAGCTGATCAAATAATGATTAAAAAAATTTACTAGTATTATAATCAGTAATTATATCTGTGTAATTTATTTAAAATTTAAATTATCATAAAACTAAAAAAATATTAGGTAAATATATAAAAAGCAAAGGAAAATTTATATCAAGATAACGAAGATTCAACATATCTATAAAACCAAAACCAAAGTTTTTTCACTGGTAGTAGTGAATTACTTCATCTTGAAATGGTCCATGACTGAACAATAAATGCTCGTACATGTATCACAATAAATTTATTGCATAAAGCAAAAAGAAAGCTTTTGAGTTTTAGCATTTACAAAAAAACAATTTTGATTATTAAACTTAAGGCTATACAAACACAAATTATAATTTTTTTACATTGTAAGTGTACCAATAATTTTTTATTTTCATTTTTAAACTTTTTTTAGAACATAAACATCTAAGCTATAACCTAAAAATTAAAAAAAAAACTGTAAAAAATGTTTAAGTGATGCTCAAAAAAATTTATTGAAAAAATTATAATGGACCAAAAAAAGCCGCAAGATTGTTTTAAGTACCACTTGACACATTACAAATATTACATAAAAAAGTGGCTCAATAGTTGAAAACAATTCAAAGTTATTTCAAATAAAAATTCAAATAACCAGTAGCGGCTCGTGGCTTTCATTAATGGTTGGGCCAGTAAAACAATTATTGAAATATCAAAAAGTTCCATTCATAGACTACTTAAATTTAAAAATATTTCTCGTTGTTTTTCGGTTAACTGTTATCTTGACATGCATGTAAACATTTTGATATTTAATATAGGGTTTCTTTTTAGAAATTCACATATTATTTGTCAAATTTTTAGTGGGGCCCAGCCCCTGTGGCTTCTATGTACAAGCCGCCACTGCAAATAGTTAAAATAATGTTAAATAGCCTTTAAAAAAATTATTTGTAAAGTAAAAAGTTAAGATGAATTAAAATATTTAAATTAAAAAAATCTTAATATTATGTTAATTATATTAAGTAGACTAATTGTTATAAAAAATTCATGAAAATCTATGATAAATATTATATGATTAATTACAAAATAAGAACTATTTATATGAAAAAACCATGATCAAGTAAAAAAAATTATTAACTAATTTAATATAAATTGAATAAAAACTAAAAATTAAATTTAAATTTATACTGTCATAACAGTAATTAGTGTAAAGTAGCAAATGCATGCAATTTGCACTGGCCCTACATTGACACTATAGTGTGCCTACAGTCTGCACGGAAAAAAGCGGAGTTTTGCATCCCGGTAGTTTAAGTATCCCTGACTTCAACTTCTGTATCAATGAGCAAGGGTAGTGTCTTTCAGCGTAACGAAGACCTGTAGATGGTGAGTGCAACGAAATGTGAAGAAGACTGTGCTATGGAAGTTGAACTTTCTATGATGTTTATTGCTTCCAAAGGCGGGAAAAATAAGAAACGCAAAAGCCAAACAGTGTTCTCGCCAAAATGTAGAAGGTGAAATGATGATTACGAGAAATAGGCCTACAGTTTCCGGGAGCAACAGAAAAGGAACACTCTCAGCATCCCTCCGCTAATGGTCTGTTTTTGAAGTCAAGTATGCCGACTCAAATCTTGTTCCTTTCAAACTCGAGCTAAATCTTCAAAAGCAACATCCTGAAAACTAATATAAATCCAAGGAGTTTTTTGAGTCATAATTCGTAAGCAGCAAAAATACTTTGAACTGCAAAATCATGGGCAAAGGAAGTAAAAAATGTTAACCTTTTGATCTTCCCGTTGAAAATTAAATGAGTTGAATCCTAACTTTTCCAACAACATATTTTCTATTAAAACAAAAACTGGTCACCTTTCTACCCTCCTCAACCCTATACAAGACCCTCTTTTGTTGCGGAATAAATTTAAAACTAACTTCAAACATCACATCATTTATCTTTCTAGAATTAACAAACAAAAACTACTAACACAGCAAAAAAAGACTTAAAACGATACTACAACAAACTAACACACAACAAGTAGATAAACATACCCCTGAAATTCAGATGCAACTTGCACAAATACAACAAATAAGAACTCAGATACGATCCAGGAACCCCTTTTAATTAACATTGACAAAGCCTCCTTTATGGCAACGATCAAAGAAAATAGGTTACATCAAAATAAATTTCTTATCTCTCTTGATATTAATTTTTTATTTTCTTTCTATTCCTCACTAACAACAATTTTCCAATCGTTCATATCCTTCCTTCAAGAATTCTTCAACCCTTCCAATCCCTTTCCTGACTCGACTAAATACCTGTGCAATCTTTCTTCCCTCACTAATGAGGAAATCATTCAAATTTTTTCTCTCTCTTCTTAAATAAACCCTAGGAAATTTTCTTTGCCATTAAAACCTTTATATCAAACACTCCTCCTCGGGTCTTGATGGCTTCATTGCCAAATTTTACATTTTTTCTTCTTCTATTTTTGTTTTAACCCAAACTTTTAAAAATATATATATTCGGAACCAACTTTTTTTATTCCAAAGCTTACCCCTTATCAAATTAATACAAAAAATCACTACCCCAGTTGTTCTGCTAACCCAGAACATCGAGGATTCTTTTGAGGCTAAAAAGAAGGCCGGTGCCGTATTTATCGATCTGACAGCTGCTTATGACACTATCTGGCACCGTGGCCTTACCTGCAAGCTGCTGAGACTACTTCCGGATAAGCACATGGTCAGAATGATCATGGAGCTTGTCCGAAATCGAAGTTTCACCCTTACCACCGATGACAGCAAGCAAAGCAGGCTACGCCGTCTTAAAAACGGCGTTCTTCAGGGATCGGTCTTGGCTCCCCTCCTATTTAACATCTATACGTACGATCTTCCTTACATGATTTCCAGAAAGTTTGCTTATGCTGATGATCTAGCATTGTTGCACTCTTCTGGAAAGTGGAAGGACTTGGAGGGGACATTAAGCCAAGACATGTCTACACTGTCAGCGTATCTCCAGACTTGGAGGTTGAAGCTCAGTCACACTAAGACGGTGACGGCCACCTTTCACTTAAATAACCGAGAGGCCAAGCGTGAGCTAAAAGTCTACAACAACGGTGGACTTTTACCGTTCTGTCCAACCCCTACTTACCTTGGGGTAAAACTGGACAGATCGCTCACGTTTCGTCACCATTTAGTGGCATTGCGCAAAAAACTATCATCGCGCGTCACACTGCTGAGGCGACTCGTGGGCTCGGGATGGGGTGCTGGTGCTAAAACACTACGCATAGCCACCTTATCTCTAGTCTACTCAACAGCTGAGTATTGTGCGCCAGTCTGGTGTCGCAGTGCTCACACTCGCCTCATTGACAGTGTCTTGAATGACACCTTGCGCATAGTTACTGGATGCCTGCGTCCCACTCCAACGGACCACTTACCTGTACTCTCAGGCATCCAGCCAGCTGAGCTTCGCCGAATGGGAGCGACACTCTCCTTGGCTTACCGTGGATCTCTGGACCCCGATCATATTTTGCATGGTCTGTTAAGTGGGTCCTCAGATACTCGCCAAGTGAGACTAAGATCCAGACGCCCGTTTGTGCCAGCTGCGCGGAATCTCTTGGACAACCTTGCCAGACTTGGCATCCGCGCCTCTGAATGGACAAATCTTAAATGGAAAACGGAGTACTGTGAAAGTGCTTCCAGGCTCCGTGCTTTTGTGCCCCAGACCGGTGCCAGGCCTGTTGGGATGGGCTTACCCCGAGTAGCTTGGGTTAAGCTCAACCGCCTGCGGACTGGTGTTGGGCGTTTCCATTCGTCCATGCACAAATGGGGTCTCGCTCCTTCACCGAATTACGAGTGTGGCGCCTCTGAGCAAACCGCAGACCATGTACTAACAGCGTGCCCTATACATCGGGCACCACATGGAGCACAAGGTCTGACGGTTTTGGATGACGAAACTCGATGCTGGCTTGATGACATCACTGCCAGCATCTGATCCAGGCAGTGCAGCAGTCTGGGGTAGTAAAAGGATAAACCCTCGGCCCCAGTCCTGTTTGTGTCTGACCTGGAGTGGATACCTCTTCAAACGACGACGACGACGACGACGACGACTACCCCAGATCTGTTAAAGACTGGAGACTCATAGCCCTTTTCAACACCGACTATAAATTTTCTCTTGTATTATTTCTAATTGCTTAAAACCTATCCTTAACTTTATTATTTTCCTTGAACAGCAATGTGGTCTACCAAATTTCCAAATCTTCAAGAACCACTAAGCATCCTATCTGCTATCTACTTCACCAAAGATTTTCTACAATCCTTGGCACTAGTACAATTTGATTTCTAAAAAGCTTTTGTCTCAATATCTGACAAATTCTTACTTAAAACTGCTTTGAAACTTGGTATTTCAGATTCTCTCCTAACCTGGATCCAAATTTTACTTTGTGATCTCGCTGTCAAATTAAACCTCAACGGCTATCTCTCAGACTCCATTTCCTTTAAGCTCGGCATTCGTCAAGGATGTTTCCTAAGCATGCTCTCATTTATAATTGGTATTGAGCCGCTAATCCGAAAATTGCTTTCTTCGACTAAAATCCAAGGAATCTCCCTTGATGAATCTAATTTAAAGTTATAACTTAAAAGTCAGTCATTATGCTGATGACTTGACACTTTTTATCACTTTTACCCACTTTTTTTTCCTCTCCGTGAGATAATAGATGACTTTTCAAACTTTTCTGGCCTAAAATTTAATCATTCTAAAACCACTATTATATCTAACTCCTCTTTCCTTTTATCTTCATTTTCCTCAAGATAAAAGTCTAACATCCGCTAATATCGTTGGGATTTTTTTCAGATTGAAAATCTGGAGAAAAATTGGGACAACCTCATTTGCTCCATACTTCACACTTGCGACGCTAAAGACTTTTTTTTCTCAAAAGTGACCTCCCTTAATCAACACCTGCTCCCTAAAGTACTCTTCTTTTCTAGAATTATACCCCAAACCCTAAACAAACCAAAACTCTTACTTCCCACCTTTTTTAAATATTTATGGAATTTTTTCTTTGAACCAATAAAATGCTCACACTCTACCTCCCAAAACCAATAGCGGAATATTATTACTTTCCATCAATGCAAAAATCATTTCTGCTCTCTTGGGGAAATTTATCTTTTTTCCCAAACAAAAACTCCTTATCTCTCATTTCTGAATGCTCTTTATGATATTGGCTCCAAAATCAAACCTTTGAAATCCTCTTTCTATTTCAATTCACAACCCCGTTGCCCTAAATATAATTGGTACCGAATTCTTAAAGCAATTTCAAAAATTAACATTTCTGATATCTTTGAAACCCTTACTTTTAAACCCCCAGATCTCCTAATCCAAACCCTATCCCGTAGCTTCCATACCCCTCAAAAAAAACACAACTTTCCCTTTACACTCGTATCCTTCTCCTCAAACCACAAATTTTACTGAGAAAGAAATTGCCTTCAGGATAGCCTACAAAGGCTATGCCAGGGAGTGTTTTTTAAAAAGCACTTAATTCTTTCCCGCTCTCCAAAAAACTTTTTACGTAAAATTTGCTCTTCTTCTATTGATGACCCCCACTATCTCTTTTTTTGAATGCCATGCTTCAAAATATCTCACTCCCAACTCGAATTTATCCTTTCTAAAACTTTAAAAGTACTGGTACTTTTTACTTTTAACCATAATAACCTTTTCTATAACTTCACGTTCCTAATCAGTACCCCTCATATCTTATCTATCAAAATGGCTTCCTTTATTTGACTTTACCCAATTTAAATGCCAAATCATTTTCTTTGCTTCCATACTTCTATATCTTTCTCTATGCAGATAAAGAATCTTTACAAAATCCAAACCTAAATTAAATTTTTCTTTTTTTACAAAATGTATTTTCTTTTGCTTTGGTAAATTTTTTTGTAATGTAGCCTGTAAACGTTTACTTTATTGCATACAATGTAAGTAATATAAGTGTTATTTTTCTTTACTTATTATGTACTTAATGTCGTGCATCATAAATAAAGTTCTTAAAATTTGGGAAATCCCCAAAGCTCGTAAAGTTTTAGTAAGGGTAGTTTTAGTAAATTTTATTTTAGTAAGTTTTCCTTCACAATTTAGTTTACGATTTAGTTTTAGTAAGAAAATTTAGTTTTCAGGTTTCCTTTACGATTTAGTTTTAGAAAGAAAATTTAGTTTTAGTAAGTTTTCTATTACGAGCGTTGGCGGAAGTAGTTTTTCTTGATTTTTTTGCTTTTCTTTACGCGCGAACAGAAGTAAAAAAATTAATAAAACAAAAAAGAATACTCCTGCCAACGCCCGTAGTGGAAGCAAGACGAGACCTTGAAATTTCATCTAAATTAGTACCGGTAGCATATTAAAATGTTATATTAGTTTTTTTAATCACGTGGTCTGTGTTTTAAAAACCGATGACCAATTGCACGTAAGCTTTCTGCACGCCTTTCAGATGTAGGCTACTTAAATTTTCTGAAAATTGATCTTCCTTTTTTTGTTAATTATTTTTTATTTATCCAAGTAATTGCTAAATAGCGGATGTTTCACTGTAAATATGATGTGTAGATTTTAGGTGAAGATGATATTCGATCCGAAATGAACAACTTTGGGGTTTGTTGGCTAACTTTTGTGTTTCAAGTAGCTTGGAAAACTGGTGAGTTACCGAAGCAATGGCAGACCAGTGTGCTGACACCTATTCACAAAAAAGGAAACCAGAAAAAATGCACTAACTACAGCGGCATTTTTTTAATTAAGTCTTCCTGATAGACACAGAAACACAAAATTTATTTTTCCTAAAACCATATAAAATAATAACAAAAGAAATATAATGCAAAAAAAGGCACGGAAGCATCAAACACCCTTAAGGTTTACTAGTCAAGATGTGTCACACTTCATATTAATTTTAATCGCGACGATGTAATTTATCCCCGTTAAAAGTAATGCGTAGTTTCATATAAGATAATAATCGCTTCTCTTTGAGCGCAGCTCTTGTTTATGTCCAATTCGTTTTTATTGCTCAATACATGTATCTTCTTTTTTCTTTTACTCGACCGTATTGACGTAATAGGTTTTTCAAGTTTTACTACAGCTCGCTTATTGTAGAATTTTCTAGTGCATTCGAGCGTAATAATCTCTCCAGGGAGCTCTGGCTAAACCTCGAATTTACGAGCAAATCTGCGTCACGTGATCTTTTTTCTATATAAAGCCGCTGCGTAGCGAGAGATCATTATTATTGTTGTGAGGTAATTTGAAGCGACTCGAGGGGCTGCTCGAGCGAAAGTGATTTTGTTTGGCCACAGGAGATTTTTTGTCGGATGGACAATTGTTAAATTTATTTTGTGCCAGTGGTTGGGAGTTGTGTTCCACAGAGGTAGAATTATTTGTGTTGATTGAGTCGAGTTATAGTGTTGAGTTCGCTTTGCAGTTTGGCAAAGCGTGGAATAAAAGTTTCGTCGAACGCAATTTTTTGTAATACATTCGTTCTTATTAGAGACAGTAGTCTCTGTTTGTTGTGAAGAAGAGTCTTCAACGAAACCAATCCGAGCTTTCGTTAAACCAACTGTATAAAAGCTCCTGGCTCATAGCAAGACTACTTCTTGAGCCGGAATAAAATAAAATTTAGACACAGCTTTGTTTCAGCGCAGGTATTCGGGTTACCTAGCTCAACTGGTCCTTTGGGATTCCCGAACAAAGTTTGTGACATCTGGGGACTCGTCCGGGAAGATTTAAATTTTTTTGCTTTAAGAGTACTGAACAGGAGTTTACAGCTTGAAGATGGCAAACAGCTCGATTGAAGAAGAATCAGAAAGACTGAGAGTGGAACGAGGAGCAGACCGCTTCGCTGGAGGAGGAAGGGGAGCAAATCAGGCAGGGAGTGCACCTGTTGTTTTTGGAGGAATAAGGTCCTCTGACCTCCCTCAATTTGTTGATGGAAGGGATAACATAGATAGTTATTTGATACGCTTTAAACGATATGCTACGGTTGCGAATTGGCCCCAAGTTAATTGGGAGACTTATTTGAGTGCTTTGTTGGGTGGAAAAGCTTTAGATGTTTATTCCAGGCTCTTGCAGGAGGATGCTTTGGATTACGAGCGCTTGAAGGTGGCGTTGTTGCAGCGATACAATTACACGGAACAAGGGTATAGCCAGCGTTTTAGAGAGGCCAAGCCGGAGGATGCTGAGAGCCCTGACCAGTTCATTGTACGGCTCAGGAATTATTTCACGCAGTGCGTGAAGCTGTCTGATGTGGAAAGCAGCTTCGAAGGTGTTGTCGAGCTAATGGTGAAGGAACAATTTCTAAACTCGTGCTCGAAGGAACTGTCGGTGCATCTGATGGAGTGAAAGCCTCAGAGTCTCCGAAAGTTTGCAGCAATTGCGGAAAATTACTTGACAGCGCACGACATGAAGCTGTCAAGCCAAAATTTCAATGCTGAGAAAAGTGTTGGCGCTCCAAGACCGGAAGGCAGGACGCCGGATGTGTCTCCAGCAGCAATAGAAGGAATAGTGTTTCAGCTGCGGAAGGTTGGGACATAAGGCAAGAGAGTGTTTTTCACGCGTGCAAGATAAGAGAAGAAAAAGGTATTGCTACCGATGCGGTGGAATCGGTCATACTTTCATGCAATGCGAAGAAAGAAATCGATTAGCGCATGGTGGCGCTGGTGCGCCGGAAAGAGCATACAAGGCTGCTTGCGCCGTGCCTATAAGGAAATGTAGTGAAGCTGAAAACGAAAGACAAGAAGAAAATTGCAAGAGTTTAAAGGAGGAAAGAAAAGAAGTTGGTCAAAATTCATAAGAATATTTAGAACTAAAGGATGGACGAAAAATCGGAATTTTGAATGGCGCATGTTTGGAAGAAAATTTAAGCAATCAAATGCCTACGTCAATTGGAATGGTCGGAAACAAATCGGTCACCATTTTGAGAGACACTGGTTGCTCCGGAGTGATCGTTAAGAGGGAGTTGGTCGCAGAAGAGCAGCTCACAGGCAAGGTGGGTTATATAATGACGGTTGCGCGCACTTTACTGAAGGCCCCGTTCGCAAATATAGAAATAAATACGCCTTATTATAGTGGAACAGTGGAAGCTTTATGCCTAAGGGATCCGTTGTATCAGTTGATTATTGGAAATATTCCGGGAGCTAGAGCGCCCGATGATCCTAATGAAACTTGGTGCGTGGAGGCGGCAGCATTTACTCGATCACAAGCTAGAAAGAGCACTGAGTCAAAACGTTTGAAAGTTGCGGAGGCAACGAATCAGATGGCTATAACGAAGGATAAGCTCATCCAACTTCAAGGAGAAGACCCATCCCTGTCAAAGTACATCACGAAGGAAGCGCCCTTGGTCAAGAACGGAAAAGAGATCAGTCATATAAAGAGGAAGGGGATTTTGTACCGTATCACCAAGAAGAGTGATGTAGAAGAGAAGGAATTGAAGCAGATTTTAGTGCCAAAAGATCTGAGGAAGAAGGTGATGGAGATTGCTCATGATACGATGTTGGCTGGACATATGGATGTCAAGAAGACGGAAGATAGGATACTGACCAATTTTTATTGGCCGGGGATTCACCAGGATGTGGTGAGCTTCTGCAGGTCATGTGATGTGTGCCAGAGGACGATATCAAAAGGGAGAGCAGCGAAAGTTCCGCTGGGAAAAATGCCGTTAATGGACTTGCCGTTTAAACGTGTGGCAGTGAATTTGATTGGTTCGATTATGCCAGCAAGTGATAAAGGGCACCGATATGTACTTACTCTGGTGGATTACGCGACACGTTATCCAGAGGCCGTGCCTCTAAAGAATATTGACACCGAGACAGTGACTGAAGCACTTCTAGATCTATATAGTCGAGTTGGAATTCCGGAAGAAGTATTGAGTGATCTTGGGACGCAATTTGTGTCGGAATGCATGCAAGAAGTATCAAGATTATTGTCGATCAGAAGGCTGACGACGACACCGTATTATCCGATTTGCAATGGTCTGACTGAGAAATTTAATGGTACGCTGAAGAAGATGCTGAGGCGATTATGTGTTGAACAACCGAAGCAGTGGTATAGGTTTATAAATCCAATTTTGTTCGCGTATAGAGAGGTCCCCCTAGCGTTTACTGGGTTTTCACCCTTTGAATTTTTGTATGGTCGCACCGTGCGAGGACCCATGGCAATTCTGAAGGAACTATGGACAGGCGAAAGCGAATCAACCGAAGTGAAGACTAGCTATCAATATGTGTTGGAGTTGAGAGAGAGGCTGGAGGAAACGATGAAACTTGCTCAGGAGGAGCTAACGAAGAATCAAATCAGATACAAGAAAAATTATGGCAAGAAAACGAAGGATCGACTATTCAATGAAGGAGACAAAGTTTTGGTGATGCTTTCAACAAACAATAACAAGCTTTTAATGCAATGGAAGGGACCGTACGAAATTATATAAAAGATGGGAGAGAATGGTTATAAAATTTTAGTCGGAACCAAGGAAAAGAATTATCATGCTAACATGTTCAAAAAATATTATGCCCGAGAGGATGAAGCAAAAAAAGGAAATGAGAAAGAAGATTTAAAGATATCAGCTAGTGCGGAAATGTTAGTGGATGCAGAAACGCCCAGCATAGACGAAGACTCGTTATTAGAATTGGGAACATATAAACAAAAAGAAGATGTAGGTGACGTCAAATTGGGAACAGAACTGGGCGATAGCCAAAGTCCACAACTTCAAGCTCTGATAGAAAATTATGCTGATGTTTTCTCGGATGTGCCGGGAAGAGCATCTAAGATTGAACACCGGATTAATTTGATAGATGAGGAGCCTGTCCGCTTAAAACCTTATCCTTTACCATATGCGCTGCGGCAGGAATTGAAAGACGAAATAAAAGAAATGTTAGATATGGGAGTCATCAGAAAGTCGTTATCGCCGTATGCTTCACCGGTGGTTATTGTGAAGAAAAAGGATGTTTCGAATCGCATTTGCGTGGACTATAGAAAATTGAATAAAGTAACGATTTCGGATCTGGAGCCAATGAGGACTTCGGAGGATCTCTTCCAGCAGTTGGGGAAGTTGAAATTCTTTTCAAAGATTGATCTCAGTAAAGGGTATTGGCAGATACCATTAGCAGAAGAAGATATATTCAAGACCGCGTTTGTGACACCGGATGGGATTCCCGAACAAAGTTTTTGACAAGATGCTTCTCGATTAAATTATAATTACCAATAACAATGGTGTTGGTGCGACTACAATTAATAAAAGAAAAAAAACGAAAAAGACAAAATTTTTAACAAAACAAAAGTTTATAAAACAATAACGAAAAAATTTCAGTTTCACTTGATTATGCATATTAAGATAGAATCAGGCCTAAGCATTTTTTATTTTTATTTTCATTTATGTAAAAGTACATAACTGGGATTACATTGTCGGTATTGCGAAGACTATTTATATTCAATATGATTTAGAAAACAAATTAATCTATTCATTACATAGCCTAATATGTGCCAAAATATTGGGAAATCAAATAAATTAAAAAACTTAATATTGATCAATAAAACTTTTTTTAGTTGTTTTTTAAATGCATTCCAATGTAAGTTTTTCAACTCCGGTTTTTGTTTTGACCAAACCTTTATACCTTTGTACGAATTTGAGGTTTGGGTACTTGTTTTTGACATTCTCGGTAAAAAAAACATAGAGTCAGATACTTGTCGTGTATGGTAAGAGTGAATTTCCGTCAATTAAAACAAAAAAATTATTAAAAATTTTTGGTCTTTTTTACAAAAATATAGATACATGAATTTTTCCAGTTCAGTTATATAAATTTTCAAGTTTTAGTAAGTTTACTTTTTTATAAAGTCTTGGCATGAAAATGTACAAGTTACTCGAGCTTAAAGCTCTAATTATAGGCCTACGATTAATTCTTTCATTTACTTTGGATAAATATGTTTTAAATGTTGCACCCCAAACAATTATTCCGTATTGTAATTTACTATTTTATTAGGCTATGATACAGTAACCCAGCCTCTAAGGTTGTTCAAATCAGAGCAGCCTTGGTGCCGGTCCCAAGCCCGGATAAATGGGGAGGGTTGCGACAGGAAGGGCATCCGGCGTAAAACACAGCCAAATATTTTTCAATGCGCGTTGTAAAATCTAACTTCATACCGGATCGGTCGAGGCCCGGGAAAACAACGACCGTTACCAGTGACTGGGCACCAAGGGTTACTGGTGGACATGCTACTTGGATGCAAAGAAGAGGTGGAAAGCAGCGGAGAAGAAGGAAGGAGAGAATTGAAGAGAGGAAGAAAGCTAAGAAGATCAAGCTGAGGGTTGCTACATTAAATGTTGGAACCATGACTGGTAAAGGAAGAGAAGTGGCAGATCTTATGGAACGAAGAGGGGTGGACATACTGTGTGTGCAGGAAACTCGCTGGAAGGGGGAGAGAGCAAGATGCATAGGTGGAGGATATAAAATGTGGTACTGTGGAAGTGGAAACAAAAAGAATGGTGTAGGAATCATATTGAAAAAGGAGCATGTGGACAGGGTAGTGAAATTATGGAGGGTATCAGAAAGGATAATATGCTTGAAGATGGAGCTTGATGGTGTTATGTTGAATGTCATCAGTGCATATGCACCACAGGTGGGGTGCATACGTGAAGAAAAGGAAACATTCTGGCTGGACCTAGATGAGACAGTGGAAAAGATACCAAGGAATGAAAGAATTGTGGTGGGAGCAGACCTGAATGGGCACGTAGGAGAAGGGAATAATGGTGATGAAGAATGCATGGGCAGACACGGATTAGGGAAAAGAAATAATGAAGGACAAGCAGTGGTAGATTTTGCTAAGAGAAGGGAACTAGCAATCACCAACACATATTTTGTAAAGAAACCGACACATAGAGTCACCTACAGCAGTGGCGGACGCAGTTCGCAGGTGGATTATATCATGGTGAGAAGACAAAGAATCAAGGAGGTGATGGATACAAAAGTTGTTGTAGGTGAAAGTGTAGCAAAACAGCACAGAATAGTGGTCAGTGCGATAATCATCTGGACAAAGTGGAGGAAAGCACCAAAATTAGTGAAGAGAATAAAATGGTGGAAATTAAAGGACTCGAAAGTGAACAGTAAATTCAAAATGGATGTGATTGAAAGCGGAATACTTAGTGGACAGGAAGACTGGCAAACAATAGCTGAAATGATACGGAGCATTGCCAGAAAGGAACTGGGTGAAACATCAGGAAAAGTTAGCACGGCAGGTAGACAGGAAACGTGGTGGTGGAACCAGGAAGTACAAGAGAAGCTAAAGGATAAGAAAAAAGCTAAAAAGGCATGGGATACCATCAGAGATGATGCAAGCAAGTTGGCATATAAAACTGCAATAAAGCAAGCTAAGAGAGAAGTGGCAAAGGCAAGAAACAAGGCATATGAGGAACTGTACGAAAAACTGGAAACAAAGGAGGGGGAAAATGAGGTGTTCAAAATAGCAAAGCAGAAAAACAGACAAAGCAAGGATGTTCAACAAGTAAGAGTAATCAAGAGTAAAACTGGGGAGATTCTGATGGAAGAAGACAAAGTGAAACAGAGATGGAAGGAGTATTTCGACAACTTACTCAACCATGAAAACCCTAGAGAAAGAAGAGAAACGAGAACAGAAGAGAGAGAAAGAGACGTGGAAGATATCTCTGGAGAAGAAATCAGGACTGGGTTGAGGAGGATGAAGAAGGGAAAGGCTCAAGGACCTGATGACATACCAGTGGAAGCATGGATTGCTCTAGGCAATAAAGGTGTGGAGTTTTTAGTGAAGTTTTTCAACAGACTCTTGCGAGGAGAGAAGATGCCAGATGAATGGAGGAGGAGCGTGCTTGTACCTTTGTACAAAGGTAAAGGAGACATCAAAGAATGTGGAAACTACCGGGGGATCAAGTTGATGAGCCACACTATGAAATTGTGGGAGAGGATAGTAGAAGCAAGGATAAGGAAGGAGGTGACAATTGCTGAGCAACAATTTGGGTTCATGCCAGGAAGGAGTACCACCGATGCAATCTTTTGTCTAAGGATGCTGTTGGAAAAATGGACTGAAGGGCAGAAGGCAGTGCACTGTGCCTTTATTGACCTGGAGAAAGCATACGACAGGGTACCCAGAGAGGAACTGTGGGAATGCTTGCGGTTAGCCGAAACATCAGAGTGCTACATAAGGATTATCCAGGATATGTACGACGGAGCGACAACAACTGTGAGAAGTGCAGCAGGGTTGACTGAAGAATTTAAGGTAGGTGTTGGACTCCACCAAGGTTCAGCACTCAGCCCATTTCTTTTTGTCGTCATTATGGACAGGCTGACGGAGAACATCAGGAAGGACGCACCATGGGATATGCTGTTTGCAGATGACATAGTTCTGTGTAGACAAAATCATAGGGAGCTAGAGGAGGACCTGGAGATTTGGAGAAATGCACTGGAGAAAAGAGGCCTGAAAGTGAGCCGGAGCAAGACAGAATATTTGAGGGTTGGGGGTGTGGATGATGGAGAAGAGTTGAAGTTGCAAGAAGAAAAGGTAAAGAAAGCCAAAAACTTCAAATACCTGGGGTCAACAGTTAGTAATGATGGAAGATGTGAAGAAGAAGTAAGGAGAAGGATCCAAGCAGGATGGATGAGTTGGAGGAAGGTATCTGGAGTTCTGTGCGACAGGAAGTTATCAGCAAAGGTTAAGGGTAAAATATACAAGAGTGTTGTTAGACCGGCCATGCTTTATGGAATGAAAACGGTGGCAGTGACTGAAAGACAAATGGGAAAAATGGAAGTTGCAGAGTTGAAAATGGTGAGATGGGCACTGGGAGTGACAAGAAAGGACAAGATAAAAAACGAATATGTGAGAGGGACTGCAAAAATTGCAAAGCTGGGAGAAAAACTTCAGAATGTGAGGCTACGTTGGTATGGACACGTAAAAAGGAGAGAAGAAGACTACGTGGGGAAAAGGATGATGGAGATGGCAGTGCCAGGCAGAAGGAAAAGAGGAAGGCCAAGGAGAAGGTGGATGGATTTGGTGAGAGAAGACATGGAAAGGGTTGGAGCTAGGGAAGGAGATGAAGTAGACCGAGTGAAATGGAGATTACTGTCGCGCTGTGGCGACCCCGAGTAGGGAGAAGCCGAAAGAAGAAGAAGAAGAAGAAGATTAGGCTATGATACAGTAATTTCAAAGTGTCCAAATTGGTTTCTAATTTTAACTTATAAAATAGTCCTGTGTAACAAGCTAGGTGGAAAGATAAACTTTTAATGTGTGGTATCCAGTTTAGATTTTAATCGATGAAAAGTAGTAGTAGTAGTTTGTTTTTATTCGCATCCAAAAGAAACAATTGATAATAATTGAAGACAAAATAGAGCAGAGGTTGCAAATAGGGAGACGGCAACTAAACAATATACGTTATAACGTGCACAAAAAATTGTGCGTGGTCACCGCACCTGTAAGCATGCAAAAGTCCCAAATATTTGACTATTGGAGATCTTGCCGGTATAATATCATTAATTTTAATTTTAAAATTAGCCTACTTTCGATTGTTCTGGAAGGTTGTTTGTGTATTAATAGAAAAGTTGATTTTTCAAAGTTCAAAGATAACACTATACAACAAATTTTTTGACAAATTGTGTTTATCACAATATTATGATGTTTTTTATGTTTTTCGGGGCGCTGATTTCAAAAATGACATTAAAAATTTCGTAATGTCAATGATTTTGCCGCTATTTAAAATTTTATGAAATTACGATTTCAAGTTTGTATAATACACATAATGGTTTAGTAATTTGAAATATTACACGCAAAATTAAAAAAAAATTACATATGAGCAAGTCAAAAAAGCACTGTAAGGACATTTATTAAAAATGAACATGTGAATAACTTTTTCGCTTGTATGTGATGTTACATTTCCGCACCAAATTCCATACATAGTCTCCCATCATGGCTTCGTCCCACCTCCCTTGATAGCGCTTTTCCATCACTTGGATGTCTTGGTGAAACCTTTCACCATGCTCTTCGCTTACATTCCCCAAGTTGTCCCGAAAGAAATCCAAATGAGAATGCAAAAAATGCAACTTCAAAGACATACGGCAACCAAGCTTTTTATAACTTTCAATCAAATTTGACACCACCATTGCATAGTTGTCTCTTCGATGATTTCCAAGAAATCCTTCCACAATCATTCTAAAAGCTTGCCAAGCATTTCTCTCCAAATCATACATTTGTTTCTCGAGCTCTTCAGATGCCAACATTCTTCTTATTTGTGGCCCCACAAATATACCACTTCTAACTTTTGTTTCAGATATGCTCGGGAACAGCTGTCTAATATGGCGAAAGGCACGGCTTGTCGGTTACAAACTCTTAACAAACTGCTTGGCCAGTCCAAGTTTAATATGCAATGGAGGAAGTAAAATTTTGCTCCTTTCAATAAGAGGTGAGTTTAGAACATTGTGGGAGCCTGGTGTGAGATCTTTGCGAGCTGGCCAGTTTCTGACCAAGTAATGCTGCTCATCCGCTCTACTATTCCACAAACAAAGAAAACAAGAATGCTTTGTATAACCTCCTTGCAATGCCAAAAGAAATGCGATCATTTTAAAATCTCCACATACGTCCCAATTGTGATCATTGTATTGAATTAATTCCAGTAATATTTTTACGGATTCACGATCTTCCTTCATCTGAACAGAATGTGCTATTGGAATGGATGGATAGACATTACCATTATGCAGAAGGACTGCTTTCAAGCTTCGTTTAGAACTGTCAATGAATAAGCGCCAATTCGAAGCTGAGTAGGCAACACCAATCTCTTGAAACAAGCCCTGTATATTAGTACAATAACAAAGTGAAAAATGATCAGAATCAGAGGACATTGCATAGAAATTTGCAAAGGTCACATGTCGTTTTCTTGGCTTGGAAATCTTGCATGAAGGAGCAAGCAAATTCCATTCCTTAAAACGAGAAGAAAGTATCTCTGCTTTTGCCTTTGTAAGACCCAAGTCTCTAGTTAAATCATCCAATTCATTTTGATTCGGAAAATGAGGATCTTTGCTGAAACTCTGAGTGTCAACCTCAAAATCAACATTGTCATCTTCCGATGAGGTTAATGATATAGCATGCGTTGTTGGAGGTTGAGGAATAGGCAGTTCTGGGCCATGGTTGACAGGCGCAATGGATGAAGGAATACTTGGATAAACAATCTTTTTTCTGTCCTTTGTCTTTTTGTATGTGGAAATGTCCACCATGCAGAAATAACAGTCATCATGATGATTGGTAGGTTCTCTCCAGATTCGGGGAATGGCAAATGGCATACATTTACGACTTCCGCGCATCCATCCTTCTAATGTAGATCTGCAACTTCCACAGCAAAAATGCGGGGCCCAAGATTTATCTTGATCACCCATCTTCATGCCAAAATATGCCTCATAGGCTATGAAGAATTTGTTTTTTTGTATAACTTTGTGCTTCTTTTGCCGTTGACTGATGTAATAGCCGCAAACATAGCAGAAAAAGTCAGAAGAAACTTTGCAAGGTCTTTTGACACTCATATTTACTAAAGTATTGAAAATATTAATAGCATTAAATTTAACCTGCAAAAACGAATAAAATATAGCTTATTTCTAAAATAAGCAACATCACTGCAGTAGGCTTAACTCGCAATTTGTCTAGCTGCTAAACTAATTACAGTATTGCTACCAGATTCAACAATCCACCTCCCATAAACTAACTCTAAACTGCTAGCACTGGACTAGCTCAGATATGTGCATTAAAACCCCGCCAAGATTGTGTTCATTCACGTGATAGTGAATGACAGTTTGCTAATTTACTTCTCTAGCACCATCTAGAGAGTGAGGAAAACAATAAAAAAAGTCATAAATGATATAACACAAGATTAAAAAGTAATATAAATGTCACTTAATGCTAAAGTTGAATTATTATTTGGTAAATTACAAATTTTAATTTATTGCAAATATTTTCAAAACCGTTGACGCTATGCAAAAACTAACATCAAAATTGTCATTAGTGACCCCGAAAATATAAAAAAACACTAAAAAAAGGAGATAAACAAAAATTTGTTGCCTAGTGTAATTTGTTTTTTCTCAACCAAAAATCAATATTTTTAAATTCGATAGTAATTCAATTTTACAAAGACGTTAAATTTAAGTCGGACATCATTAAATACGTATTATCAGCGTACAAGGTTGTATTTATTTGAGAAACAATTGGTAAGTCGTTTTTATATATAAAAAAAAAATAATAATGAATCTAGACAGGATCCTTGTGGTATTCCACAATTAGTTTGTAGTTCATCAGAGAAATTGTTCGAAATTTTTATATATTGTCTTCTATTAGTCAAATAACTTTTAATCAAATTAAGAGATTTTCCTTGTAAACTAAAATAATTTTTTAGTTTCCAAAGCAAAATGTGGTAATCAACTATGTCGAAAGCATTAGATAAATCTAAAAAAATACAACAGCTGTAAAGACCTTTATCAACATTTTTGATTAAATTATCATGTATATAAGTTACTGCATGAATGGTAGAAGAATTTTGTCCAAACCCAAATTGATGATCACTCAGTAAAATATATTTGTCAATAAAATTTATAATTCTATTTAAATAATTTTTTTTAATTTTGTCAAACTGTAAAAGCAGAGAGATTGGTTGGTAGTTTGATACATTTGTTACACTTCCCTTTTTAAAAATAAGGATTACCTCAGCAATCTTTAAACATTTGAGAAATTCACCTTCAAATAAACATCGATTAAACAGTTTGCTGAAAATGGGTGTAATTATAACACTGCTTATTTTGATAAAATAGGTGTCGATATCTTTACTTCGTATTGCTTTTTTATTATTTAATGAAGTTATTACATTTGCTATTTCTTCTGGGGTTGTAGGAAACATAAAAGGAGAGTTTTTAGAATAGGTAGAAGGTGGCGGTTTATACGTTGAGTGGATTGGTGGAATAGCTTAAGCCATGTTTTTTCCAATATCTACAAAAAATTTATTTAGTAATTATACAACATCTTTTGGTTCTTCAACAAAATCACCATTTTCCTTTATTAATCTGTTTAAGGTTATATTCCTTTTAGGTTTCAAATCAGCCAGCTCATGAATTGCATCGCAAATTTTTGCTCGATTATTTTTATTGCTTGAAAGTATTTATTTAGTACATTTGTTTAGCGCCTTGGATTGTTCTATTCAATGCGTTGCAAGCTTTATGTTTGTCAAAAAATTGCTGATTAAAATTTTTATGCAAGTCTTTAAACATACTGTGTTTCCTCTTAATTGATTTAAGTAGAGTTTTGTTAAGTCAAGGTTTAGCCTTGAATTTCTTTTCTTTTCTGGTACATTTTCTTAGGGGTGCATGAGTATTAACAATGTTAGCAAATATATTAAGAAAATTTTCAAAGCTCTCGTCTACACTAAAATCTTCAAAATTAGTTTTGTTCAGTTTTGAATTAAGATTATTAAGAAACAAATGCAGTTGAAAACATTTTATATCTCGTTTAAAAAAATTAGGGGGTATTTTAGGATTTTTGTCTTTTATTTTTGGTATTAAGGCAAAAGTGGGCAAATGATCCGCTAGCTCCAGCCCAGCAGTTCCTCCACTGACATTGATTTGCTCACTGTTAACGTATAGCCTATGTGATCAAGAAGGGTTTTTGTATGGGCTGTTATTTGAGTCGGCTGGTTTATAATACATTCAGTAGAACAGCAAAGCAAGCAGTTGGCATATTTTCTTACAGAATTGTTAAAAGTGTATTGCATTAGATTAATGTTAAAATCGCCCACTACGCAGAAGTTCAACGTTTTTTAATTAAAAGATTGGAAAAAATTATGTATGTTTACAGCTTTGTTTTCAGGATGTCTATATCACACCAATTAAATATGGTTTTTCATTTATAGTTAATTCTATCCAAAGGTCTTTAACATTACCGAGGTTTAAAGAATTCTTATTAACTCTGAACATATCTTAATGATTCTTCTATGTAAAAAGCCACGCCATCGGCGCATGTTTTGCTGTCATGGTGTATGTTCCAGCGCCAGACGGACCCGCCAAGTTGTCCAGGCGCGGTCGTCTAATCAAACTGCCGCTTCGCTACCGCAAATGATTTCAAAACAATTCGTTGTTAATCTCCTTCGTTCTCTCTCTCTCTCTCTCTCTTTCTTAGTTAAATTTCGTTCTCGCTTGAGCTACTCCGGTCATTTGATTTCTTTCTTCGTTAGCATTTGAAAACAGTTTAGTGACGTAATAATCCATTGCGTTCTGACATCGCCGTGGTTCTGACTCATTCGTTTTTTAAACGTAGTCGTTTAGCTTAGCTAGCTTAGAATTAGGTCAGCCTTTTTTGAACTCGTTTATACTAATATGTTAATTCAGTTAGAATAGGGTTAGGGCTTTTGTGATAATTAACTTGTTTGCAATAACTATGTTTAACAATTAATTTTTTATTGTTTTTATTTGATTCTATTTGAATAAGATTGCTGAATTCTATTTGAATAAGTTTGATAATAAGATTAAATTCTATTTGAATAAAATTGGGATAGTTTAAGTGGCATAAATGATGTCTTTATTTGTTTCTATTTGAGGAAGTTTAACACCGCGCCAAGGGTTTCTGTGCCCCGAAATCGGCTATTCTGTGCCGCACAGAAATAGTGTATAAAATTATGTCCGTAGATATTTATGTTGGTTGACATTCTGCTTTGATTAAGTATTGTTTCGGTTATGGCAATTACTCTTGGTTTCGTTTTTAAGTCACATATACATTCATTTAATTTATCAATATTTTTCGTCAAGCTTCTTACATTAAAATGCATTGCTATCAGCTTTTTTGTTAGGGTCATCTAAGAAATTATTTAAAGAAGCTTGGTCATAGTATTTACAATTCTTAAACAATTCAGTATAGTCAATATCAATTGGCATTACAGTTTTGATTAAAAAAAGAGACTTCTCCATTTTTTTGTTTATGACTAATTATTTCGTTAGTCAAACCACCGTTTTTATCAAAATTTTCGTTTTTAAAACTGAATTTTCTATGTATTGAATTGTTTAAAGCTTCATTAGTACAGTCAATACAATGAATATCGGCGCTATTACTTAAAGACGGCATTTTTAAGCAATAAATATACATATTAATAATAATAAACTACTTACAATTTATTAATATCAGATTCATTATTTATAATAATTGAATTGTATTCCTGACTTTTCAAATGTAAATTTTACCATTGTTGGTCCAATGATTTACATAACCGTTCCTGCACTGCACATTTTATTTTATTTATTTATTTTTTTTTTTATTTTGTCATTTTTTTTTTTGGCTTGTCATTTTTTTTTGTGTCTTTTTTGTCTATTTAAATAATAATATTTAGTTTGAATTAGGTAACGCGGCCGTGCTTCTTATTTTTTCCCTTTCTTACCCCCTCTCTCTACTTTCTGCATGTTTAACGTTCGTCGTTGTGTCGCGTTTCCTTTTCATGCTTTGCTTAATGTACATTGCATATACTTAAATATTGTTACTAAGCGTGAATAAAATATCATCATCATCATCATCATCATCAGATATAATTAATATAGCCAAGGCCTTCTATAACTACAGGCCTGGAAGCAAAAACAAAATGGCGGACAATCCAGGCGATCATGTCGTGTCGTATATGTTTAAAGTCTACACTGGTACATAGATAAGACGATACAAATACTTCGTTTATGTTGTTCGTTATAAGACTATTTTAAGGAATCTACCAAAAATGTTGTTAATTCACTTATTAGTTACAACGAAAAGATATGGAATACTTTGTGTTTTTCAATAAATTGTAACAAAACTAAGTTAGCAAATTCAACAATATGGTACCTTTTAAATACAATATTATGACCCAATATTGGATGAAATAAATACTAAAATACTATTGCAAATAATTGGAGAAAAGCATAGAAACTGGTGTTATTACGGTTACAGAAATTGTTACCAATACTGTGCTCATCAACCATAGATTCTCATATCTTTTCAACTTTTTTTGTAACAATAAAAACAGACACTTTCCAACAAAATAAAATTACAACAATGCATTCGAATTGATATTTTTTTAGTAATTTCTAGGCATTAAAACTTCGCAACTTTTTTGGTTATTACAGAGGTATATTTAATATTGTCACTTTTTGCTTTTGAATAATTGTTCAGCATTATATTTACTAATACACTGACGCATTGCAACAAGATAGTTGAACTACCCTGCAGGCACAAATTGCAATTGGTTAACAACTGCAAAACATCATATTGTTCCCAATAACGAAAAATAGCACGCAAAAGAAATCTTTTCGGATACTGTATTTTTAAAAAAGTTTTCTCATTGTCTTGTGAAATGCAGATAGTAAAAATTGCATGAGCGGCTTGAAAAGCCTGCAACACAGTTGAAGAAGGATATATCAATCCTCCTCTGATTAATTCTTCAAAATACGAAATAATACTTTTATCAATGTTTACCTGTAAGAACTCACCATTTTCATCGATAAGCATACGCTTGCAGCCAAGGCAGTGAATCTTTGCAGTAATTCTTTTAGCTGCATATCCAGCAACGTACAATAAAACTGGCAACTGAGTTTCGTCAAAGCAAACGTTCTCATATGGAAGCTCTTCAATCAAAAGCTTGTCCTTTTCAGATATTTTGTTAGTGTCGTCACACTCGGCAAATTCTGAAAGATATTCTTTTACTGGCACAGTAATGGCATCAGAGTGCAATTTTAACAAACTTTTGATTTTAAGCTTTTTCTCGCTTTCTGTAAGTTCTTGTACGGAAATCAATCTGTTTCCTCCGTACATTTGACGGTATTGGCCAAACCTGCTCTCTAAATTGTCAGTTTGAAAACATCCCAAAAGAACAAAATCAAATTTAAGGGTTTCAATCAAATACTTAGCAACTTCGACAATCACTTTCAGGGTATGCCTAAACGTCAGATAAGTGTCTTTAGATAGAAAACCTTCGTTTAAAGTTTTGTTTTTATTTGACCAGCAATCCAACCAAGTCGCCAAAGAGGAAAGAAACTGCAAATTTTCGTGGTTAACTGTATCAATAGGATGAGCATATATGTTGCAAGTGTTTCGGCCCTTGAATGGATGCTTAACATTTACGACACACCACCATTTCCAAACTAAGTTTATAAAACTTGCTGTACCATTCCAGTTTTTTAAGTTTTCGTTATGGGGGCCATAACAATTTAGCGCAGCAGCTGTGGTGTTCGAAAAGACTTTCAAAGCTAACTTTACATTTTGTCTCTCCAATGCGTGAGGATGGAGAGCTTTCCACGATAAAGCAGGAGCTTTCTTCAGAGTAAGAGAAGTTTCTAACAAGTAAATAGTTTCTAGGTCAGCAAATGATGCTCGGAGAATTTTTTCATTGTCCTCAAAATCTGGAAATGAGAATGTTTTTTTGTAATTTTTCAAATTAATCCAATTGTTTCGAATACATTTGAGAATATGTACCGAATCAAAAAGCAAAAAAATTGGTCGTTCTTGGTTGTATGGGTTTGTTATATGAACAGGTAAGTCGGTGGTGCTAGGACAGTCAGCAATTAAATGAAATTTTTTTTTATTAATTCTATTTCCATCAGTTATGATGCTAATAACTGAATATCCAGATAAAGTCACTATTTTCAATACTGATTTCAGGAGGCTGCAAAGTTTTTCAGCAGTTATCTTTTTAGCGGGAACCAAGGCTACAACATCTTTGTTATTTGATAGCAGTGATGATATTAGAAAGCAGTGTATGGAAGTAGCAGTTTCTCCCTCCTCGTTTGTTCCTGTTAGTCTTCCATTTTTGAGCGTCACACATGGTCTTATGTGAATTTCATCGAGTTGAACGTTAACATACAATTCTTGGGGCTTCAAGTATTTGGTTTTTGTTTTAAAATATTCATTAGATTCTGCACTTACATCAGCAGATATATTGCTGGAGATCTGTCTCAAATGTCGACTGCTCGGTAAAACAAGCAAGTTATTTCGTACATATTCATATGCCCTGGGTGACTGTATGTTAAGTGCGTAAGCTGCTACAGTAGCATTTGAAGAAAACCTTCGACGATTAGGATTTTCAATGGAAAGAAGCAACTGTTCTGATAGAAAAGAACGGAGTTCTTTGTTGGCATCTGTAGTAACTTTCGAGATAAAAACATTAGCATGTTCGATTAACGATTTATCGCTCATTTCGAAACATTCAGCCTCCTTCTCTGCATTGTGCAAACGTGCAAGTAGATTTTCCAACTGGCTCCAGTGTGATATTTTGTTATCCTGCATCTGCAACCAACCAAGATCACTGGAAATCAAACGTATGCCATTCAACCATACGTCAACTTTCAATGATTCAGTAACACGAAGACTAAAACTCAAAAAAGAAGAATTACCGTTGCTTGGAATTTTGATTTGGTATAGCAGCAACTCCTTTTCACTTGACTTATAGAGAGCTGAATGTTTAAAGGATTGCAAATGTTCATTTAAATTACCCACTAATTGAACATATGAAAATATTTTGTCTTGATCAATCCATTCTTGTTGCAAATTGTGATGAGCCTCTTCTATTTTTTTACGACGCTTTGAAGGACTACAGCGACGGATAGAGCCAGTAGAGGAAGAAAGATAGGACGGTAGATTTGGGAAGATGCATGGTACTGCATCCTTTTGAAGAGCAAATTTTTTTCTTAAAATTAATGTATCTGGTTTTCCATGTTTTCCCTGTAAAACATCATTTTTAATTACGTCACTTTTACGAAAATGTTTTATGCAAACAACCGTGTGTTTTGACACTTTCAGATTATGACGAGGAATTTTTCTTAACCATTTTTCTTTTAATTGTTCTTCAATAGGAAACGTAAAGCAAGTAACACTGCGTTCACCTTTTTTGATTTCGTAATTGGTCCTGCATCCAGGCACGCAACATTTATTAACCATAACTATTTTACATAAAAACTAATCATCAAATATTGCTAAAGTGCAATGTTTTTTACGTTATTATAAGATCTAATCAATTAGTCAATGACGAAAATATTTTGTTGCACTTAATATAGTATATAACATTTGTCTTTCTGTACTTTATCTTTAACCTCACCGTCTTATTGCTTATAGGTGTATCAGCAAGCAAACCAAAATTACAAGTTCTCTTTGATCTAAACCAAAATATTAATGCTACTTGTTTTATAATTATAGAATGCAGACAAAAGTTTTCCACCAAACTAGTATAAAATAGATTTATAATGTATTACTTTGGAACTAAATACTTGAATAAAACGACTGAAAAGTTAGATTATCAGATTTGTTAGCTTATCAAAAAACCATTTACTTACTTATGCAATGTCATCACCTACTCTTTTTAAAATTCAACTTATTCAGACATTTAATATTTGTTTTGAAGATTGTTACAGTTTTAGAATCAAAATGTTTTATTGCTGATATGACATAATTCAACTTAGAACTAAGTAACCTCCCTTGAGAATATCTATGTTAAAATCAACGAACTAGACAACTATCTTCCAACAAGCTTTCTCTACTCAGCAAAATTCGCTAGTGTTTTGTCGACAGTCTACATTATTGACAAACCAGCTTTGCTGACCGCCTGCGTTTGTGACGTCATTTGTAAAATCTCTTCGTGCTTCCAGGCCTGTAGTTATGGAAGGCCTTGATATAGCCCAATTCTCTTGCTTTTTGCTTCGTTTTCCAAAAAAGTTCTTTTTTTGCATTTGTTAAATTTTTATTGATAAAGAAGCGGGTCGTTTGTTGCACAGGGAAATTATTAATGGATTTGGCTGCAATTCGACTTTGATAAATTTTGTTACGTATTTTTTGATTAGTAAAGCGAACAAGTACATTTGGTGGCTTAAAGACTTTGCATTTTGATAAGCTTTTAATTGATGCGCGATAGAAATATCTTCATCTTTGATCGGGACTCCAATTTTTTCAGCTAGATCAGAAACAATTTGGTTTAAGTTTTTATTTTTTTCATAAGGAATGCGAACAAACTCAAGATTTTGTTTTCTTCCATATTATTCCAAGTTATCAAATTTTTCTCTTTCACGACTGGTATTATTTTTATTTCAATTGAATTATTTTTCAGTTTACATAGTTCTGTTTCTTGTTTATTACATTTAGCTGTTCAAATTCAGTTTTTAATTTATCATACTTGTTATTAAAAAATCCTGGCTTTCTTTCAGTTGTGTAATTTTAAGTTTTAAGGCCGTTTTTCTTCTTCATATTGTTTATTCACATTTTCAAAAATTTGTTTATTAATCAGTTTAATTTTTTCAGAAAATTGTTTGGTAATTTTTGATATGCACTATTTATAATAACTATCTTTTCTTTTTCAGTAATTGAAATATTGTAATTCTTGTTTGCTTTTCTATCAGGCATAGGAAATTTTTTCAAACTTAAACAACTTATTCAAATTTAAAAAAACGTAGTGGTCTTATTAATACCCATATCCAAATAGAATCAATTCCGGAAAAGGTCTATCTAAAGTGTCTCGAAAAGAGATGCCGTGAAATAGTCGAAACTCAACTTCAGGATGCACAATGCGGATTTTGTTCTGCCAGATCCATTATGGACCAGATCTTTGCCCTTCAGCAAAGTTTTTGAGAAATCGTGGAAATATGCTAAACATACTTTATAGATCTTGAAAAAGCGTATCACCGTGTCCCAGAGACAAGCTGTGGGCGGTACTGCTAAAGTATGACCTGAGAGGTCAGCTATTAGTTAGCCTACTATCAAATTGTATAAACAGTTAAAAGTCTATGTTTGTGTCAATGGCATGAAAACAAAGCTTTTTAGTGTTAGTGTTGGACTATGACAGGGCTTGTTCTTTCTCTTCTTCTGTTTGTTATACATATGGACAAGATAGACAATGACAATTCCTTCAGTAGTGGCGTCACATAAATTGGGAAATGTAATGTTCGGCCCTGCTATATGCAGATGACCTTGCATTGTTAAGCTTAACAAAAAAAATCTCCAATATGCAATTAATCTATTTTCTGATGCATGCTTGGATGAAAATCAGTACGGCTGAAACTGAGATTATGTGCATGTCAAGGCATCCTGACCAGTGTTCCTTCCAAACAAATAGAGTAACTCTCAAGCAGACGCAGAAGTTTAAGTATCTTGGAGTCACATCCTCGAGTGATGGTAGACAGGACAACGAATTGGACACACGTATTGGAAAAGCAAGTGCAGTAATGCGCCAGGTTTATCAATGAGTTGTACTGAAACGAGAGCTGTGCACAAAAGCAAAGTTGTCTGTTTTCAGATCAGTTTTTGTTCTTATCCTCACCTATGGTTATGAGTGTTGGTTAAGACCGAAAGAGTGAGATCCTGAGTACAGGCAGCCAAAAATGGGTTTCTTGCAAAAAGTCCGAGATTTATTCTTATTTGACAAGGTTTAAAGCTTTGATATTTGTCAATATCTCAACATCAAATCGCTTCTACTCTGCATAAAACGATTGCAACTGCGCTAATATGGTCATGTGACGCGAATGTCCTACGAGCAAACAGCTGAGCAACTAATGGATGCTCTTCCGAGTGGCAAAACGCCTAGAGGGCGATCCCGAACTCACTGGCGGAATTATGTTGAAGACCGACCTGGTCACGTCTTGGAATTCCAACAGCGAAATTGTCGCGAGTTGCAGGAAATCCTAATTCGAGCTGCTGCCCCGCAACCCCAAAAGGACAAGGGGCAAAGGAAAACACACAGAACTAATTTAATGTTTTCGCTGAAAATGATAATCACGTGACGATTCGCTTTATCTCCGCAGCGCAGCCGCTTTCTCCCACCCCCAGCGACATTGCAGCCTGGAAGGTTAAAAAGAGGGATAGGGGTTTATAGTAATTGCACTAAAGGTCTCACTGTCGCCTCTTTTTCTTTCTAGGCCCAACGCTGGGCTACTAGTTATAGCACCGAAACTAGTAGATTATTCATACTTTCGAATGATTTATGTTTTGGTTCCCGACCTGTGATTACCAATCCTCCTTGGCTATGGCTAATGAAGAATTTCTTACCAATATCCAACTTCTTATATCAACTTTTGATCCGACTCCAAAATTGTTTATCTCTAATATCTGGATATACAGTTACGACTTAACGCAGTGGTTTCCAATTTTTTTATATGGCGGCACATTATTAAACTATTTAAATTTTCGCGGTACAACCCATTATATTGATTAATAAAAGGTCTTTACTTAAAATCTGTTAATGATTTCTCAATTTTCGTCCCAAAATCATGTTGATCTCTAAAAAAGGTCTTCTCTTAAAATCTGTCTATAATCTCTCAATTTTTTTTCCAAAATCATAGCTACTTTGACTTGGAAGCCAAAATACTAACAAAAAGTCAAACAAAATGTTTGATACCTCAAGGACATCGCTTCGTGGTACATTAGTGTGCCGCGGCATAGCGGTCGGGAACCACTGATTTAACGAGACTGCCCTGCTCTAGACTTTTTATGCTTGCCATCTTTGACCACTCCTCTACTATTCTAGACCTTTGGTCTCGTCCCTGGGGGTCGCCCGAGTTGATCCATGCATTATTCCTAGAAATGTGTCGCGTTCATCTAAGTCCATTACCGCTGAATCCAGCTACGGTTTTAGCAATCAGATTTTTGATTTGCATTAGTGTTAAAAATTTGTTTGTTAAAAGATAGCAACATTTTTCAGCTTCGGCTTCGGGATGCTGATGCATGAAACGATTCAATTACTTATAAATAAAAATTACACAGAAGAATAAGTGCGTCCGGGCCAAGAACAGCCGAATTATTCGCCATCCTGCGACAGATCGTAGCCAATCTGATGACGGGCTTTTTCAATTATCTCTGCAATCTGCAGACTACACTCCATCGTCACAAGAGAGCTTTTCAGCTGACCTAAAACACATTCATAACCAATATTCGGCATCAATTGGCGATGAGGTCACTCACCGCTTATAATAGACTTCCGCACTTCCTCTGCTTCGTACACAAAACCTGCGCTATTGCGGAAGTTCATCTTGCCATAGCTGGTCTCGCCGGGGAGAGGAAACTCGAAGACTTCGCTTATCACGTGGTTACACGCCACTTCGATTCTAGTGGGGCACCACATTGGGAAGCAGACCTGTAGACAGCGAATAAAATATCGGATTGCACCCACCGACATTTCATACTTCGATGGCTGACTCAAGTTCAATGCGAGTCGTTTGACACAAAAGTGTTAAAACAATGATTTCGTAAATTAAGAACTCGCAAACTGTAGGTTTTATCAATAGTTAGGGCAAGTAGCCTTATTAGTTATTCAGTCGGCTGCGTGGCGCCGTGATTGTGATTGACATGATCTCAGTTCAAAAACGTCTCGCATCATTCTGCTGTGTATTTGCCAAAGACTTTCTAAGCCTGCTTTATGGTCTTGGTAAGCAATTCTAAATTTCAGTCCTATCTCTATAAATCAAAAAAAAAACAAAGAAAAAATTCCAAGCGGACAGCTTTATCTTGGCTCCGGAAGCAAGTCGGAATAATTGCTTGCCCCATGAATTAGCGTCTCCATCGCTTTCCTGCGAGTCACTAAGGTAATATAGAAATGACATAAACTAAAAACTTTATTATAAAGTCATCAATCTTAACGCACTAAATAAACAATTTATTTCACAAGTTAACAAAAAAACATTTTTTCGAAGATAGGTCAAGGGGCACAAATTACCGAATGTCAGAAGTAAGTTGTGCCAAGAATGAATTGTGAACATTGAATTTTTTTGATTATACACAAGATATTTTTGTGTTATGTATGTAAAAACAAGAAATAAACAATTTTAGTGACAAACTAAATCAGAAGTTAATAATAATTCTGCTAATTATTCCTCTGATGAAGAGCTGAGCTGAAAATCGTATACTTTTAGTAGTGAAAGTCAGGGAAAAAAGCTTGGCCACCTCGTGCATGGAAGCATACATGGAAGTTTCCGCAGCTGTCCACCAACTAAAGAAAGGAGCCTTTCATGTAGAAGGTGTTCTGCTCATGAGCGCGGCGAGCTAGTGACACTACGGCTTTTTAGCGGCGAAGCTTAGTTGGTTGGATGCCTGATAAGACAAAAAGGTTGTCCATTGGTGTGGAGCGCAGACAAAAAGGTCACTATGCGCAATGCATCGTTAATGCGCTTGTCGATAAGACGAATATACTGAGATACCAAACAGGCGCCCAGTATTCAACCGTGGAATGGACCTGGGCAAGCAAACGCGAGATGTTAACTTCTTGCGCAGTGACTCTTAAGTGTCGGCGGATAGCTGGTTTGTGATGAGGTCCTGTGCTTCCCAGTTGGCCTTGCGAAAATTCTAATGCTTTACGGTTCACTTGAGACTGGGGGCCAGACTTTTTTAGGTCGCAATTAGCAATGGTCGATGTTGCGACCGAGAAAAATTTTCTAAAGTACACGTCCGTCTAGTTCGGAGCTGTTTAAATCCTTACTCGTAAAAGCCAAACGAATGATTTCAATGTTCCAGCGACCAGAGAAGCTGTGCGCATCTTTAGAACTATACAAGAGAAAAGAGTTTCTGCCCAGTCGGGCAGGCATTCTCCATCTGGGTTGGTGTAATTATAGCCCCAGTCAGTGTGATGGCAGTTAAAATCACCTGCATAAAGACAGGAGTATGGGAACAATGAAATGACTGTTAATGTGAGTTGCGAGGTTGGTACTTTGTAGACGTTGACAATCTTGCAACCATCAATGTTTACAAACAACCAGTTGCTGATCTCTGCAAAGATTGATGCGCAAGGGTCCTACTAAGTTTCTCGTGGACAAACGTAGCAAGACCATGCTTCCTGCTTGCGATCCAACCAGCCAGTGTAAAGTGTGGTATTACCAGCTGGTTTGTATTCGTGTTCGGTTATGAGTTTCTTGTAAGATGACAAGAGCCATATATATGATCGATTGGCTGATAACGCAGATCTCATTTGCTTGCGCTTAGGCCTTCAACCTGTAAATATAGTTTTATGGGCACAAATGGCCCACATCTAGCATTGGTGGACTTATCGAGTCTCTTTTGCTTTCAGTCATCCAGCCATCCATGGCTTGACAAGACAAGAATTGACAAGAATTTTTTAGAGGGCATAAATACTGCACATCGATCAAGCGGTTGGAGATTTGAGAACAATGCGAATAATTGCACAGCTTTCAGCGATGTATGAAACGAGTGATTATCTAAAATTAAGACGGACTGTTGGATTGCTCAGCGCGTGATACTTTTCAGAATATATATACGAGTTCATATTAAGCCCCGGTTTGACAGAAACAGGTTTGTAGTCCGTCGCAAAACTCTCTCTTCATTCAACAATACCCGGAGTAGAACCAAGTACGACGATATTTATTGTAAAAAAACATACGCATTTGCACTGACCAGCAAAACCATCAGTTTCCAAAGGAGATGGAATTTGATTTGGTTAGCTAAATCAGTGCCATGGGCAAGTACTCTATATTAATTCATAAAAGCAGTCGTTTAATAGGTTTATATGGACAACCCAACTTTTTGTCATCAGCAACTGCAAAAACGCGGCGGTGACACTTTTCTAAACCTTTTGCTTGTTTAAGTCAACAGTTCAGTTTATATTTATTTTATCTCTATATTTATTCTCTTGACTCGCAGGAAAGCGACGGAGGCGGTAATACATAGGGTAAGCAATTGACCCAACCTGCTTCCGGAGATGTCAAGATATTGCTGTCCGCGGATTATCCCGAGTATGCTCCTGTGTCGCGAGTTATCTTTTTAGATTTGAATTAGCAAAATATTTTCACATTGGTAAATAAAAATTTATAAATCTATTTTATCGCTTGGATGTGCTCCGAGCCACAAATGGAGCGTCGTCCTCGTCGTCGTTTGAAAAGGTATCCACTCCAGGTCAGACACAAACAGGACTGGGGCCGAGGGTTTATCCTTTTACTACCCCAGACTGCTGCACTGCCTGGATCAGATGCTGGCAGTGGTATTATTAAGCCAGCATCGAGTTTTGTCATCCAAAACCGTCAGACCGCGTGCTCCATGTGGTGCCCGATGTATAGGGCACGTGGTTAGTACATGGTCTGCGGTTTGCTCAGAGGCGCCACACTCGTAATTCGGTGAAGGAGCGAGACCCCATTTGTGCATGGACGAATGGAATCACCCAAAACCAGTCCGCAGGCGGTTGAGCTTAACCCAAGCTACTCGGTGTAAGCCTGTCCCAACAGGCCTGGCACCGGTCTCGGGCACAAAAGCACAGAGCCTGGAAGCATTTTCACAGTACTCCGTTTTCCATTTGTGATTTGTCCATTCAGAGGCGCGGATGCCAAGTCTGGCAAGATTGTCCAAGAGATTCCGCGCAGCTGGCACAAACGGGCGTCTGGATCTTAGTCTCACTTGGCGAGTATCTGAGGACCCACTTAAGAGACCATACAAAATATGATCGGGGTCCAGAGATTCACGGTGAACCAAGGAGAGTGTCGCTCCCATTCGGCGAAGCTCAGCTGGCTGGATGCCTGAGAGTACAGGTAGGTGGTCCGTTGAAGTGGGACGCAGGCATCCAGTAACTATGCGCAAGGCGTCGTTCAAAATACTGTCAATGAGACGAGTGTGAGCACTGCGACACCAGACTGGCGCACAGTACTCAGCTGTTGAGTAGACTAGAGATAAGGTGGCTATGCGTAGTGTTTTAGCACCAGCACCCCATCCCGAGCCCACGAGTCGCCTCAGCAGTGTGACACGCGATGATAGTTTTTTGTGCAATACCACTAAATGGTGATGAAACATGAGCGATCTGTCCAGTTTTACCCCAAGGTAAGTAGGGGTTGCACAGAACGGTAAAAGTCTACCATTGTTGTAGACCCTTAGCTCACGTTTGGCCTCTCGGTTATTTAAGTGAAAGGTGGCCGTCACCGTCTTAGTGTGACTGAGCTTCAACCTCCAAGTCTGGAGATACGCTGACAGTGTGGACATGTCTTGGCTTAAGGTCTCCTCCAAGTCCTTCCAGTTTCCAGAAGAATGCAACAATGCTAGATCATCAGCATAAGCAAACTTTCTGGAAATCATGGAAGATCATACGTATAGATGTTAAATAGGAAGGGAGCCAAGAGCGATCCCTGAGGAACGCCGTTTTTAAGACGGCGTAGCCTGCTTTGCTTGCTGTCATCGGTGGTAAGGGTGAAACTTCGATTTCGGACAAGCTCCATGATCATTTTGACCATGTGCTTATCCGGAAGTAGTCTCAGCAGCTTGCAGGTAAGGCCACGGTGCCAGACAGTGTCATAAGCAGCTGTCAGATCGATAAATACGGCACCTGCCTTCACTTTAGCCTCGAAAGAATCCTCGATGTTCTGGGTTAGCAGAACAACTTGATCTACGGTTGACTTCCCGTGTCGGAACCCAGCCTGCTCTTTAGTGAGAAGTGGATCGATTAATGGTTCAACGCGGGCATAGATAAGCCTCTCAAGGATCTTGTAGGGGACACAGAGCAGAGATATCAGTCGATAACTCTTTGGGTCCCCCACGGGCTTTGCTGGTTTTGGGATCGTGACCACAAGTGCTCTTCTCCAGATCTTGGGAATTTTGAGTCGGCGCAAACAGGAAGAAAGGAAGTCACGTAACCAGGACTTCAAAGCAGCTCCAGCATGGAGTATAAGCTCTGGGCAGATGGAATCAGGTCCCGGAGCTTTGTCTGGTTTTAAATGTTGAAGGGCAGCAGTAAATTCTCTTTGTGAAAAATTGTCAGAGATATTTATTGTGTCTGGTGTTGTGGCCCTTCAAAGTTCAGACACTTCTTGAAAGACAAGTCGAGATGACTTGCGGTCAACAGCCTCGTATTTCCCATTTCTAACCAACTGAGATGCAATAGCATCGGCTGAAACGGGACTGAAACGGGACAGTGACGAGGAGAGTGTCGTAACCTACCAGTAAGGTTGTTCAAAATACTCCACGCTTTTTCGACTAGAGTGTGAGAAGTCAATGCTCCGAACTGCCTCGGACCATCGATCCCTACGCTTCCTGTCAAGCTTGGCAAGCAGAGCTGTAGCAGCCAAACTTGAGTCGTCTCCCTGAGGAGACTGCAAAAAGGTTTTATAGAGGGATTTACACTCTGCATCCCAACACGGAATATAGTTATTTCGATACCCGCGTGGAATAGTCTTTTTGGCTGCTTTCTTAATGATGTTACAGAAGTCCTGGTAAGCCGCATCCACATCAAGTCAATCAGGTGGCAACAAAGTCTTTGCGAATTTATTCGTCAAAGCAATGTAGTGACTCCATTTGGCCTTGCAGAAGTTCCATCGCTTAACAGGCATGCTTGGCACTGCCATAGCAAACCTTGGTGGTGTAATAAGCGAAGGTCGATGTTGTGACCTGGGGAACTTATCAAGGACACGTCTATCCGGTAAGCGACTGTTTGGACCTACGCTAGCGAAAGCTAGATCTGGATTGATGCCAGTGTTCCAGCGGCCGGAATAAAAACTGGCAGCGTCCTTGGCATTATATAGGAGGGCAAGACAATTAATACTTGCCCAGCCAGCCAAGCACTCACCGTCCGGACTGTTGTCATCGTAACCCCAGTCAGCATGATGACAGTTAAAATCGCCAGCGTACAGACAGGGGTGAGGAAACACTGGAAGATCCAGGGTTTGCAATCGTATTGGCGGTGGCTTGTAGACGTTGACTATTTTATAGCCATCAACGTCCACACACAGCCACTCGATCTCCGATGTCGGTGGAGATTGGTCCAAAAGCGTGTATCTCAGTCGCTCGTGGACAAACGTGGCAAGGCCATGCTTTCTGCTTAAAGAAGACCCAGCTAGTTGGTAGTTTGGTAGTACCAACTTCTCTGCATCAGTGCAGTGGGTCTCCTGCAGTTGAATGACGAATGCCTCAGACTGCATAGCGAGGTGATGAAGAACGTTCATCTTGCTTGCAGTGAGGCCTTCGATGTTCAGCTGAAGAATAGTGGGTCCTCGGAACTTGTTGGCAATGTGCCCTAAAAAGGGCAGTGTTATCTTAGCATTGCCCCGTCCTGAAAAGGACGTTTGCCGACTAGCAGACCCACACTGAACATCGGAATGGGTGGATACCCTTCCGTTTTGGTAGGTTTGGTTTCGGTCTGTTATTTTTAGAATCAGTGAGCAGACTTACTCACGGCCCAGGCTGCGTGAAAGCACCTCCATCTGGGCCAAAAAAATGGAGCTCATGTTGAGATTAATCAAACTTTGTTTATATTTAAATAAATCTTTTAGATATACAGGATGACACAAAAGTTCTGCGACAAATTTGTTTTTAAAATAAAATACTTATATGTGAAGTAATTCCTTCTTGTTTTTCAGATTTAATAGTGTTTATTATAGTCTTTAACTTACAATAGGTATCATCTCTTATTTTTAATAAATTAATAATTTTCCAACCATGGAAAGTCAAAGGTGTGCTGAATTCTTACTCGTAGTGTATCAACGATGACTGAAGATATCAGAAACGTCCGCCAAACTCAAAACCCTGCGTCCGTCATGATCTGGGCGGGAGTGTCCGCAAAAGGGAAAACTTCATTGGTTTTTGTGCCCTAAGGATGCAAAATTAATGCCCAAACTTATGAAGAACACATTCTGGAGCCAGTTGTGAAGAACCTCAGACGAGATATGTTCCAAGGAGGTCAATTTTATAGCACTAGCTATAGCATATAGCTAGTGCTATAAAATTGACCTCCTTCCAGTCCGGATCTTAATCCAATGGACTTCTGCGTATCAGTACAAATATATAGCACCAGCTCAAGATATAGCAAGATATAGCACTAGCTCACACTTCAGAAAGAGCACAAGAGTGGCTTCGAAACAATGTTCCTGACTTTTTGGCAAAGGAAGAATGGCCTCCTTCCAGTCCGGATCTTAATCCAATGGACTTCTGCGTGTGGTGAGTACTGGAGAAGAATGTGTGCAGAAATCCTCATTCAACTGTTGAAGCGTTAAAACGAACACTGAAACGAGAATGGGCTAAACTGCCAATGGATGTAGTGCGTGCAGCGGTTGAAGCGACTCCAAAGAGATTGAAGGTTGTAGTTCAAAAAGGAGGAGGCTTTATTGAATAAACTTCTTAACATATCTTCTCACAGTGTTTTGTATTGTAACTCAGTACTTTTTCAAATTGTTTAACTTATTTACATGTTATCTCTAATAAAAATTCTTTGTCTTATAACTTTTGTGTCGCCTTGTATAGCAGCAGTATACCGAAAATGATTGTTCTACCTTATTCACTTTAGGAGCGACAACGACAAAAGTTTGTAATTTGGGAGACTTTATGCTCACCTTGTGCATTGCCGAATATCTCCATATGCTAGTATTGTACTGTTTAGGATCATTAAATACATAAAAATGTGCAACGAAAACCACTGAATTTAGTCAAGGGCACTTACCCAAGCCGTAGATTAAAAAAAAAGGAGTTAAAATGCGCTTTTTATATATGTATATACGGCGTTGGCTATAAAAGTTGGCCTTAAAGTTACTTTTTGATGAAAAATTTAACTTATCAAAAGTGACCCTCGCAGCCTTTCTTCTTTACCTCGCTACGATGAAACCAAACTAGGTTCCTTCCACGGTCATGGTTTACAATTCCTTAGAACAAACATTTAAACTAATATATTATGAAACATAGAAGTGAAACATACTGCAAACTCAACAAAGTTAAAGTGACTTTTTAAATTGTATTTCGCATTTGGTGTTCTGAAATTCTCAACAAAGATTTCCACGTCCCCATTACTATGGGGGAGTACCTACTTTGATACTTCCTTTCGTGCCACAAATGATGCCTTCGTTCGGGAGCTCGACCAAGATGGAGGTGCTGAGGAGTGCGGTCCGGTTCCCGGAGTAGCGGAGGAAGATGTGGCACGCAGTGTCCACTCCGGTCTCCTGTCAACGAAATGACGTCACTTATCCAGTGCTGCGTGCTTGCAACCGAAGTGCTGACCTTGAGAAGCGAACCATTGGAGTGTTGCTCGATGGGGCGCTCATTGAAGACGAGCTGAGCGAACTGCACCGCGTATAACCCTGGAACAGAAGCAGTGCCGGTCACTACTTATCAGAGGGTGAAGCGGAACAGAAGCGGTGCCGGACACTACTTATTAGAGGGTGATGTGGAGAAAAGAATTGTTGTCATTATTTAGGTTTCACCCTGTTCGAATGCAGAGGCGGCCGATCGTTAAATTATAAGAATCTTGTCTGCAGAATGCGTTCTAATAAGCACAAGCTTGTCTAAAAATCCGACACCGTTTACCTGGACTTGAACCAAATAGAAATTTATAACGAGATGCGCGATTGCAACACCCGGTCCCGACGACCAGGTACGATCGAAGCATTACTTCCGTAGCAATAAATAAAAGTTTGGGAAACTATACTGACAAGAATGACGTAATGATTTCCAATGGCGTCATAATCACCTCGATCAAGCAGCGCTCCACCAGCCAGCGCTTTCTCGCGGATTCGAGGAACCAGAACAGGAGAGTATTCGCCGAACTGGGCCTGGACATGCTGCACTTCGCCGATCGCCCCGGATGCCAGCAAGTCTTGGACTTTACGATAAGCGGGGAAACACCGACTCCAGATTCCCTGCAATCAAATGACGCCGTGCAGCATCGCGTGTTGGCACGATAAATTTCTTTCTCTTTTTATGACAAAACAAACACGAGATTTACCGATGGGGCAATCGTAAACCGACACATTATCGTTAAACATTAACCTAAGTTTAGGGCTTATCAGACACACAACCACAACATGGTCAAGCTGGCGGCATAGGCTCATTTTATTACGCTTTGTAACAAACCGTCTTCAATTAAATTTATCTTAAACTGATTGTTATGATAATCTGTTTTTAGGTCGTAAACTGTTAATATAACGGACATTATACTTTTTAATTACACGAAAAATAGATGGAACTTAGTTGATAAAATAACTAAAAACCTAAATAAACACATTTGCTCTAAAATCTTCTCATTTTTTTTGCAATGAACACAGCCTGCTACATCGAACAAGCAAGTCTGCTACAAAAGTAACACTGAAAAGCCATACAAAAATAAAAAGTCAATCTGTAAAACAACAATTTTTACACTCACCTCCATTAAAAACTTTCGTTTTGATTTGGCAATTTCAAATAAAGCTTTAGTTTGTTTGGAAGTGACACAAAGAGGTTTTTCACACAAAACGTGCTTTCCTGATTCCAGCATCATTTTGGACAAATTATAGTGTTCTGTGTGAATGGATCCAATATATACAATGTCTAAAAAAATTTTAAATACCATATAAAAATCTGGTTCGAAGTGTAAATATTATTTCTGAATACTTTTTGCAATACGTTATTTACAACTGACTGCTCCTCTTGTGCGCAATATCAGATCTTTATATGATTTTATTTAAATAAAGTTTTCTCTGTCAATGTCTAAAATATATTAAATATTTACTGAAATTTAAGGATGTTGATGCAAGTCAGAAATTTAAGCAAAATCTACAAAAAATAGAAACAACTGAGTGAGAATGAGTGAGTAAGAAAATAAAACAGAAAAACAGTTCTAATATACTAAACCAATTTCTTGGTCTTTAGCAAGATCCTGATATGACCCATAATATTTTGCAATTGAATGATGTTCCATAAATGCTTTAGCTTTTTCACCATCTCTTGCAGCAACAGCAATCACCTAAAAAGTTAATTTGCATTTATTTTCATATCAAACTAAGCTCAATTTAATCAAAAACTATTTTAATCTTTTTAAATCTATCTATCTCATTTATCTCATTTCATCTTCCTGAGTTGCCAAAGAACACCTAAACTTAGGGCTACTGTCAAGCAATTACCCAGGCCTGCTTTTAGAAATGTCAAAAAAATACTTATTTGATTTTTAAGTTTCATTCATTCATTCATTCCGTTTTTAAACAGTTTACACAAAAAAAATCATAAATTACAAAAAATTTATATTAAATATAGTTCACACCACTAGTCTGTGGAAAAAGCCTTTAGAAGGAGCAGACGTAATCTAAGAGTGGGAATCTGCATTGACTTCTTTGAGGATTTAAGAGATGGCTACTCCAAGATATCCTTAGAGGAGAGGCAACAACAACAACAACAAAAAATCATAAATATTGAAAAAGATCAAAGAAGGAAGTACTACAACGTCAGACGTTAAAACAAGCATAAGATAATAAAAGGTGCGAGTACAAAATGACAGAAATTTATATTGTTAAGGTGGTAACTTCTGTTGAAGAATAGCCAAAGTAAATTATACTTTTTGGTAGGAATCGAACTCAGCCTTATCCCAGCATTTGACTCATATTATAATAGTTTACGCCTATAGGGCCTATAATAGGGCCCAGATGGTAGGTGCTTTCACGCAGCCTGGGCCGTGAGTAAGTCTGTTCATTGATTCTAAAAATAACAGACCGAAACCGAACCTACCAAAATAGAAGGGTATCCACCCATTCCGATGTTCAGTTCAAGTCTGCTAATCGGCAAACGTCCTTTTCAGGACGGGGCAATGCTAAGATAACACTGCCCTTTTTAGGGCACATTGCCAACAAGTTCCGAAGACCCACTATTTTTCACATCGAAGGCCTCACTGCAAGCAAGATGAACGTTCTTTATCACCTCGCTATGCAGTCTGAGGCACTCGTCATACTACTGCAGGAGACCCACTGCACTGATGCAGTACTACCAACTAGCTGGGTCTTCTTTAAGCAGAAAGCATGGCCTTGCCACGTTTGTCCACGAGCAACTGAGATACACGCTTTTGGACCAATCTCCACCGACATCGGAGATCGAGTGGCTGTGTGTGGACGTTGATGGCTATAAAATAGTCAACGTCTACAAGCCACCGCCAATACGATTGCAAACCCTGGATCTCCCAGTGTTTCCTCACCCCTGTCTGTACGCTGGCGATTTTAACTGTCGTCATGCTGACTGGGGTTACGATGACAACAGTCCGGACGGTGAGTGCTTGGCTGGCTGGGCAAGTATTAATTGTCTTGCCCTCCTATATAATGCCAAGGACGCTGCCAGTTTTTATTCCGGCCGCTGGAACACTGGCATCAATCCAGATCTAGCTTTCGCTAGCGTAGGTCCAAACAGTCGCTTACCGGATAGACGTGTCCTTGATAAGTTCCCCAGGTCACAACATCGACCTTTGCTTATTACACCACCAAGGTTTGCTATGGCAGTGCCAAGCATGCCTGTTAAGCGATGGAACTTCTGCAAGGCCAAATGGAGTCACTACATTGCTTTGACGAATAAATTCGCAAAGACTTTGTTGCCACCTGATTGACTTGATGTGGATGCGGCTTACCAGGACTTCTGTAACATCATTAAGAAAGCAGCCAAAAAGACTATTCCACGCGGGTATCGAAATAACTATATTCCGTGTTGGGATGCAGAGTGTGAATCCCTCTATAAAACTTTTCTGGAGTCTTCTCAGGGAGACGACTCAAGTTTGGCTGCTACAGCTCTGCTTGCCAAGCTTGACAAAAAACGGAGGGATCGATGGTCCGAGGCAGTTCGGAGCATTGACTTCTCACACTCTAGTCGAAAAAGCGTGGAGTATTTTGAACAACCTTACTGGTAGGTTACGACACTCTCCTCGTCACTGTCCCGTTTCAGTCCCGTTTCAGCCGATGCTATTGCATCTCAGTTGGTTAGAAATGGGAAATACGAGGCTGTTGACCGCAAGTCATCTCGACTTGTCTTTCAAGAAGTGTCTGACCTTTGGAGGGCCACAACACCAGACGCAGTAAATATCTCTGACAATTTTCACAAAGAGAATTTACTGCTGCCCTTCAACATTTAAAACCAGACAAAGCTCCGGGACCTGATTCCATCTGCCCAGAGCTTATACTCCATGCTGGAGCTGCTTTGAAGTCCTGGTTACGTGACTTCCTTTCTTCCTATTTGCGCCGACTCAAAATTCCCAAGATCTGGAGAAGAGCATTTGTGGTCACGATCCCAAAACCAGCAAAGCCCGTGGGGGACCCTAAGAGTTATCGACCAATATCTCTGCTCTGTGTCCCCTACAAGATCCTTGAGAGGCTTATCTACGCCCGCGTTGAACCATTAATCGATCCACTTCTCCCTAAAGAGCAGGCTGGGTTCCAACACGGGAAGTCAACCGTAGATCAAGTTGTTCTGCTAACCCAGAACATCGAGGATTCTTTCGAGGCTAAAGTGAAGGCCGGTGCCGTATTTATCAATCTGACAGCTGCTTATGACACTGTCTGGCACCGTGGTCTTACCTGCAAGCTGCTGAGACTACTTCCGGATAAGCACATGGTCAAAATAATCATGGAGCTTGTCCGAAATCGAAGTTTCACCCTTACCACTGGTGACAGCAAGCAAAGCAGGCTACGCCGTCTTAAAAACGGCGTTCCTCAGGGATCGGTCTTGGCTTCCCTTTTATTTAACATCTATACGTACGATCTTCCTTCCATGATTTCCAGAAAGTTTGCTTATGCTGATGATCTAGCATTGTTGCACTTTTTTTGAAACTGGAAGGACTTGGAGGGGACTCTAAGCCAAGACATGTCTACACTGTCAGCGTATCTCCAGACTTGGAGGTTGAAGCTCAGTCACACTAAGACGGTGACAGCAGCCTTTCACTTAAATAACCGAGAGGCCAAACGTGAACTAAAGGTCTACAACAACAGTGGACTTTTACCGTTCTGTGCAACCCCTACTTACCTTGGGGTAAAACTGGACAGATTGCTCATGTTTCATCACCATTTAGTGGTATTGCACAAAAAACTATCATCGCGTGTCACACTGCTGAGGCGACTCGTGGGCTCGGGATGGGGTGCTGGTGCTAAAACACTACGCATAGCCACCTTATCTCTAGTCTACTCAACAGCTGAGTACTGTGCGCCAGTCTGGTGTTGCAGTGCTCACACTCGCCTCATTGACAGTGTTTTGAACGACGCCTTGCGCATGGTTACTGGATGCCTGCGTCCCACTTCAACGGACCACCTACCTGTACTCTCAGGCATCCAGCCAGCTGAGCTTCGCCGAATGGGAGCGACACTCTCCTTGGCTTACCATGGATCTCTGGACCCCGATCATATCTTATATGGTCTCTTAAGTGGGTCCTCAGATATTCGCCAAGTGAGACTAAGATCCAGACGCCCGTTTGTGCCAGCTGCACGGAATCTCTTGGACAACCTTGCCAGACTTGGCATCCGCGCCTCTGAATGGACAAATCACAAATGGAAAACGGAGTACTGTGAAAATGCTTCCAGGCTCTGTGCTTTTGTGCCCGAGACCATTGCCAGGCCTGTTGTGCTGGGCTTACACCGAGTAGCTTGGGTTAAGCTCAACCCCCTGCGGACTGGTGTTGGGCGATTCCATTCGTCCATGCACAAATGGGGTCTCGCTCCTTCACCAAATTGCGAGTGTGGCGCCTCTGAGCAAACCGCAGACCATGTGCTAACAGCGTGCCCTATACATCCGGCACCACATGGAGCACGAGGTCTGACGGTTTTGGATGACGAAACTCGATGCTGGCTTAATGACACCACTGCCAGCATCTGATCCAGGCAGTGCAGCAGTCTGGGGTAGTAAAAGGATAAACCCTCGGCCACAGTCCTGTTTGTGTCTGACCTGGAGTGGATGCCCTTCAAACGACAATGAGTTCACGCCTTTTTTAAATTCTTTGTTTGTTCGACATTTGTTTTAATACTAAAATTTGATATTTTTTTGTTATGGCTTCGAATTGACTTTAGTTGCTGTTTTGGTTGCTGGGAAAAGCCTGCCTTAATTTATTTTGCCAACTGTGCTGCATGTTGGCTGTGTCATTTGATGATTGCATTTCATACTGACTTGAACAAAATTGGACAGAGTTGTCTCAAACTTTTCCGTGAGATGTGTATTTCAAGTTTGGTTTTCAAATAAAGATTTTTAGTCTTGGTGCAGTTGAGCTTTTTCTAGGAAGTGCAATTGGTGAAGGACTTGGAAGTATCCCAGGCCACATTGTTATCAAATTAGCTGATTGCAACAACACCTTGATCAGGTAAAATAAAAAATTGGGAAGAAAAAGGAAATAAGAATATACTGTATATAATATCACAAAAAAAATAATCAAACAAATTAGAATATTGTATAATCAGTGCATGACTAGTCTGTGCAATAATGATGATGTATGGCACAGCTGTCAAGATGGGAATTTAGCTCAATGAGCAAGGTGAGTAAAGAAAAACCAACCATAAAAAGAAACCTCACCAGGTCTGGAAACCTTTTTTAAATGCATCTGGTACTATATGAAGAGCATATACAAAAAATTTAAGTTGAAAAAAAATTGTAATGAACTGTTTCAAAAGAAAATAACAAATACACATTTTACAAATAAATTCATAAATAAAAAAATTAAAATTATTACAAGAGCAGCAAAACAGAAAAATAAATGAATTAAAAAAATGTAGTATTAGTAACTGCTTTGAAATTTATTTACAATTAAAAAATTAATCGCTAAATAAATTGATAAGTAAAAAATTTGTATTTATAAATGAGACTAAAAATCTTTACATTAAATCTGTGTGACATTTCTCTGCAACCAATCATTTTTGCTTCATTTTACACCTGAAAAAACTATCAAAGACCAAATCTTTCTGCAAGTCATGGAATTTCAGTTTGCAGGCTGCATGTCAAACCTGGTCTTAGTCTTTTTGGCTAGAAAATTTTGGATATTTCACAATTTTTTCAGCAACTTAAAATTTTGTTGAAACAAAATTTTGTTTGCAAAATAAAAGCAATGAATTTTATCAGATTTTTTGGGGATAAATGATTTTTATACACTTAATAACATTAAAATTAATACGACAAAAACACAGGAACAATTTTTTTTTTTATGATAATTGACTAAATGGGAAGAATCTTAGTTTTTCCTTGACAGAACATATTATTATTTTATGGATAAAATAATCACAATTAAAAATTATCAAAGAATTGGAAAGAATAAAAAAATAGGAAAGCCATGTTAATTATTAAAATCAATCAGAAAAGAAAAAATGAGCACTAAAGTTGACTGAGTTTTTATTAATCACACAAGTTTTCATAAACTACTGCTCACTTCATCAGGTGCAACGAAAGTTTGTGTAATTAATAAAAACTCGGTCAACTTTAGTACACATGTCTTTTAATAATAATAATTAAATGCAATTTTATGTTCAAAATTGGTTTTACCAATGAATTTTTGCCAGGATTTCAGACAGAGAACAAACATTATTAGTTTATCAACTCATTTCATAAGTCAGCGTGATCCAACTACAGGCCCGCAAAACAATTTTGTGCGGCCCGCGGAACAATTTTGCACAATTCAAGTCTTGTCGATCATAAGTAGCGGCAATCTTCTATAACAGCGTGGTCCAACTACGGGCTCGCGGGCCGCATGCCGCATATCAATTTTGCACAAGTCTTGTCGATCAGAAGCAGCAGCCGTAATTTTTTTTGGAGAACGCTATGATTTTGCACCAAAATAGGAATTTTGGAGACCGATTCCAAGTGAAGACCTTTTTTTTTTTAGAGAACACCTGATTTTAGAATGAAAATAGGAATTTTGCAGACCGATTCCAAGTGAAGACCTTTTTTTTTTTTTTTTAGAGAACACCCTGATTTTGGAACGAAAATATGAACTTTGGAGACCGATTCCAAGTGAAGACCTTTTTTTTTTTTAGAGAACACCCTGATTTTGGAACGAAAATATGAATTTTCGAGACCGATTCCAAGTGAAGACCTTTTTTTTTTTTTTTAGAGAACACCTGATTTTGGAACGAAAATAGGAATTTTTAGCCGACTGAGGCCCGCAAACTCGAAAAATTTTGGAAAGTGGCCCACAAGAGTGCAGAAGTTGGACCACCCTGTCATAAGTGATAAAACCCCAAATTGTAAGCATGGAAAAAAAAGACTTGCAATTACTTTTCCTGCATGAGTTTAAGCTATGCAATAATGCTGCACAAACTATTGCAAACATCAATAAAAGCATGGGGAGAAAGCACAACAAGTAAAAGAAGAGTACAAAGATGGTTTTAAAAGTTTTGGGATATGAAATCTTACCACATCCACCTTATTCTCCTGATCTTTCTCCCACAGATTTTTTTTCAAGCATTTAGACAACTTTGTGGGAAACGAAACTTTTAGAACCAAAGAAGACGTCAAATCTGCCTGGTGTATATCAACTTTGGTACACTGGGCACTAATGCATGCATGAAATCTAAACTAAATGAAGAAATTAAGCATATCAAGAACATTCTATTGGACAATGGTTATCCTGAATCGATTATTGACTGCAACATTTCCAAGAAAATTGCTTAGTTTTCTATGCCCACATGATTTGGCCCCGAGAAGTGTACCGTGTATTTGAGAGTTTCTTGGATAGCAAAAGCTTCCATTGGTCTTGATAAAAATGTTAAAACGGCTGTTCAAAGCTGCTATGGCTCTGTTACCACCAGAGTGGTATTTACATCCAAACGCATGTTGCCCGTAGCTTGCAAAGATGTTTTACCTACCACACTGAAAAGCTCCGTTGTTTATGAATATTTGTGCCATTGTGACAGTAAGTACATAGGACGCACATCACAGCAACTACAAGATAGAATCAAGCAGCATATTTGTAAATGGCTACAACAGCAAGGGAAGCACTCTACATGATCTCAACCCAGTAGATCCTGTAAGCTAAAACGTAATAACCCAGATTGTGACTCTACTGTAGGACATCACTTGCTTGATAACAAGCAATGTGCTGCAAGCTACAATGACAAACATTTTAAAATTCTTGCTGTGGCATGCAACTCGTTCCATCTGTGTCTACTCGAGGCAACTTTTATTAAAACCAGACATCTGGTTTTATGTAAACAAAAGGAATTTGTTTACACATTAAAACTTTTCAAATAACCTAAGTCGCAAGTAACAGTGTTTTTCCTTGGTAATTGCACATAATGCGTTTCTCTTTTCCGAGATTACACTGTATTGTACCACACTTCTTTGATTTTGTGCAGTTGTGCCTTTCTCTTTTCTGAGACTACAGCACCTTTCTCCCAACTGTTGAGACTATAAATACCTTGATTTTCTCTGGTTCGTCCCATTTTGATGCAATTGCCACTGATGAGAGCATCATGAAAAGCTTATGACTCTGATAAAATCAACTTTATTTAAAGCAACATTAAAATTCTGTACCACAAAGAAGCTCTTTGCTCCTATTCTATTTCTTTCTTTCTTCTACTTCCCATAGGCACCATTAATCAAATTTAATTATTTAAGATTTTAAACAAAATATAAATTGAACAATAGTGAAATACTTTATCTAGTGATGGATTAAATTTTTGTTTATTAAGAAACTTTAAACTATCTTTTGAAAACATAAATAAAAAATCATAATATACAATAGGCAAAAACATAATAGAATATTATAATGTATTTGAATCTATTTTATTTGAATAAGGGTAAATTTGAATAAGTGTATAGTTTATAGTTTATATATTGTAGTTAATTTGATGAATGAAAAGATGCCTAAACTTTCACACTTTTGTGGTGTTTGTCAAGATGAGATTAATGAACGTCTTGGTTACAAAGTTTACAGTTGTGAGTTATGTTTAATTCGAATTCATGCTATATGCATGCTTCCCAATGCTAGTGAAATGAAACTGAAAGTCTTGTATGAATTTAATACTTGCTTTGATGTGAAATGCCCTGAATGCAAAGCAAACTACAAAGAAAATATGACCAGCAGTTTAGCAACTAAAAAAGACATGAAAGAACTGATTAAGTCAATTGAAAAAAGAAACCAGAAAGATAGAACCATGATTACTGCTATTACTGAAAAACTAAACAAAAGCATACCAGACATGAGCAATAAGCGATTGCAAAGAAATGATTCCTCAAATAAATTAGAACAAAAAAGTTTCTCAAAAGTTGATAAACATGTTGTTATAGTTGAAAACTCTGAAGGCAGTTTTTCTGAAGACAGTTGGGCCACTGTTGTAAAAAAAAGGTTGCAGATAATTTGAAAAAAGTACCAGTGCACAAGGCTGTACTGAACAAAAAAGGTCAAGGATGCATTTTTCTTCCTTCAGAAAAAAAAACAAAGATGAAGCTATGATTTCTTTAGAAAAAGATTTTAAAGTGACCCCAGGCAAACCATTTGTTCTTAAAAAACAATTATCAAATTCACAACTTAGACAGTCTTAAATTTAACCACAATGAAGACATGAAAAAAGCTATTTTAGAAAAAAATATTGAGCTGAGGACTTGTCTTAAAAATAGTGAAAGAAGTCTCTTTGAGTTACTATTCATTGCTAAAAATCAAAATGGTACACCGAATCATGCAATTGTTAAAGTGACTCCAGATGTCAGAAATCTGATCTTGACAACAGGTAAAATCTTTATTGAGATGAGCTCTCACAAAGTCTCAGATCACTTTCATGTTAAACAATGCTATAAATGTCAAGGATATGGGCACAGATCTGCTTCTAAACTTTGTCCATTATATAATAGTAATGAGTCTATATGCATATACTGTGCTGGAAAACATAAATCAAAATTATGTCCAGTAAAAAAAGATACTAATCAGTATCTTCTTCTTTTGGCTTCTCCCTACTCGGAATCGCCACAGCGCAACAGTAATCTCCATTTCACTCGGTCTACTTCGTCTCCTTCCTTAGCTCCAACCTTTTCCATGTCTTCTCTCACCAAATCCTTCCACCTTCTCCTTGGCCTTCCTCTTTTCCTTCTGCCTCGCACCACCATCTCCATCATCCTTTTCCCCATGTAGTCTTCTTCTCTCCTTTTTACATGTCCATACCAACGTAGTCTTGCATTCTGAAGTTTGTCTCCCAGCTTTGCAATTTTTGCAGTCCCTCTCACATATTCATTTCTTATCTTGTCCTTTCTTGTCACTCCCAGTTCCCATCTCACCATTTTCAACTCTGCAACTTCCATTTTTCCCATTTGTCTTTCAGTCACTGCCACCGTTTCCACTCCATAAAGCATGGTTGGTTTAACAACACTCTTGTACATTTTACCCTTAACCTTTGCTGATAACTTCCTGTCGCACAAAACTCCAGATATCTTCCTCCAACTCATCCATCCTGCTTGGATCCTTCTCCTTACTTCATCTTCATATCTTCCATCATTACTAACTGTTGACCCCAGGTATTTGAAGTTTTTGGCTCTCTTTACCTTTTCTCCTTGCAACTTCAACTCTTCTCCATCATCCACACCCCCAACCCTCAAATATTCTGTCTTGCTCCAGCTCACTTTCAGGCCTCTTCTCTCCAGTGCATTTCTCCAAATCTCCAAATCCTCCTCTAGCTCCCTATGATTTTGTCTACACAGAACTATGTCATCTGCAATCCTGCAATCAGTATAACTGTTGTAATTGCCAAAACAGTAGAAGCAAAGAAATAAAAAAGCTTGCCAAAGGCCATACTTCCACAAGTTCAAAATGTCCAACTTTACAAAGAGAATTAAATCGTGTAAAGGAAATAACTGACACAAATACAAAAAACTAACATCAGCATCAATGTCATTAAACATGTTAAGCTTTAACTGCCATTCTATCCATTTCAAAGTGCCACAAATTTTAGATTACATAATACAGAATAACATTGACATAGCTCTTGCACAAGAAACACACCATAAGAAAAGTAGACACTGCAATTGTTGCTCAAATTAAAGAATATAACTTTAAAATTGAGCAAGTTCATAAACGAAGAATCTTAGACATTGGGGGAGGAGTAGCCATGTTGTTTAAAAGCAAACTTAAACTGAAAAAAGTAAAAACTGAAACATTTGCTTCTTTTGAACAAGCAATATTTATTTCTCGAATGTCTATTATCCAGGTTATTCATCAAAGCACAGATATACTGCTATGCAATTTTTATCTGACTTTAATGATTTTCTCACAACATGCTCTGAAGATATTCATTTGATTACAGGAGACTTTAACGTTCATTATGAAGACACTAAAAGATTAGAAACAAAAGAGCTCGTAAAAGTTTTGTCTTAACATGACTTTACACAATTAATTGCCTGTCCTACTCAGAAAAATCAAGGCACTCTGGATTTGATAATAATAAATAGAAGAGGAAAGAATTTAATAAATAATCTAATTGTGCATAAAGATTTGCTAAATAATTTATCAGATCACTATTCGATCAACTTCAGTATGAACATGAAGATTGAAAAAACACCTGAAAAACTTGTCATACACTCTTAGAAACCTTAAAATTCTTGACATTAATATGTATCAAGAATGTCTTGCAAACTATTTCACAAAAATTGATGTGGAATCTATGTCCTTAGCTTCATTTTATTTATTTTCATTTTTACTCACAATCAACTTGAAATTAATCATAGTGCATGTAGAAATAAAGATTGTGAATAAGGAAGCAGCGACTAAACGAAGTATGTTATTACATGCACAACGTCAGTTGTGCATGGTCGCCATACCTTTGAACAAAGCGATGTGATATTAATAAGAAAAGGAAAGCGAAAAGAAGATAATTAATACACACATCCGAGCCATATTAAGAGAATGTTGTATATCATGGGTGGGAGAAACAACAAACTCAAAGACCAAAAGCGTCTGGACCAGGTTCATGTATTAATGAGTACAATTATGGAATTAAAACATCTTTGGATGAAATTTCTCCATTAGTAAAAAGAACAATAAAATATAGACCTTACCAATGTTGGTTTAATGATTAACTATGAGAATTAAAGAAAAAGAAATGAAAACTAGAAAGAAAATTCAAAAAGAACTTAAACAATCAAAACTATGCAGAATACAAAAAACATAAGTTATTGTATTATTCTTTTCTTAAACAGACCAGAACTGCATACCACTCAGGAATCTTGCAAGAAAGTGAAACAAATTCAAAAATCATGTATAACACCATTTAAATGCTTTCAGGTGATAATAAGGAAAAAGTTTTACTTTCTGGTTTTTGTGTGAAAGACTTAGTTGAATTATTCTCAGACTACTTTCATGAAAAAATAGTTTCTATTCGCTTTAATTTAAACATGAATTCACAATAAGAAATTCAGATAAATGACAAACAAAGCAGAGTCTTAGTTTGTGACCAAATGGAAGAATTTCTACCTGTTTCATCTACAGAATTGAAAACAATAACTTCATCTATGAACAAAAAAAACTGTTTGCTTGATCCTGCTCCAGTAAAATTAATGAGATGGTGCCCGCAAGTAATCTTTCACTAATACAATTTATTATCAATAAATCTTTTAAAGAATCTCATGTTCCTTGTCAACTAAAGCAAGCAATAATAATGCCAATAATCAAAGGAACAGATCTAGATGCTGAAAATTTAAAAAACTACTGTCCTATTAGTAATATGACATTTATTTCAAAAGTATTAGAGAAGGCAGTTTTTAATCAAATCAGTAAACATGTTCAAAAAAATGAATTACTTAGTCCAAATCAATCAGGATATAAACAATATCACTCCTGTAAAACAGCACTTTTAGAAGTTGTGAACAATATTCAACAATTTATTCAAAATGATAATCTTACTGCTGTATTGATGCTTGATTTATTGGCAGCATTTGATACAGTTGATCATAACTGTCTTTTGTACAAGTTAAAAAACAACTTTGGAATAACAGGCAATATGTTACAGTGGCTTTCTTCATATTTAAGTAACCGATCATCATCAGTTGTAATAAATGGTTGCTTTAGTACCAATAAAATTTATACATTCAGTGTTCCACAAGGATCAGTTTTAGGACCTTTATTGTTCATCTTATACACCAACAAACTGTCTGATGTATGTAAAGAATTTAATTTAAAAATGCATTCTTATGCTGATGATACAACCCTATACTTAGGCTTTAACCCCTTGTCAGAGTTTAACACTGTTTTAGGGACTTTAAAAAAATGTTTGCACAAAATTGAAACATGGATGTCCCAAAATCTTTTAAAACTGAACTTAGATAAGACTCAACTACTCATTTGTGGAAAAAGGCTGTTAAAGTTATATCAAGTTGACATTGAAAAATATTAATATGGATTTGCAAATCGATTGTAATCTGATGACAAATGCCAAGCTATTAGGTGTGTATCTTGAGCAGACCTTGTCACTAGAACATATGGTAACTGAAACTTGTAAAATTTGTTTTTTTAAACTCTTGAAATTGTGCAATTTACATGTATTTTTGTCTCAAAAACATAAAATCATGCTAATTAAATCTTTTATTATTTCACAATTAGATTACTGTAACTGTCTCTATGCCTGCATTCCACATTATTTACTACAAAAACTAGAAAAAGTGTTAAATGCGTGTATTAGATTTACGGTATATATGATATTCCACTGACCAATCATGATTTGATTAACTACTATGCTGATAGTCATATATTACCCATAGAGTATCGAATAAAATATAGATTATGTCTTACAGTTCATAAAATTTTGAATAATTTAGCCTTAAAATATCTGTCAAACTTGTTTTACACATACACTGCTTTGAGAAAACCTTAGATTAGGAGATGATTGTTTCATTATTGTTACTAAACATCAAATTGAAAAAACAATTTCACACAAGATGTGTATAACTTGGAACTCGTTGCCATCGGCTCTTTGTTCATGTAGACAATTAAACATTTTCAAAAAGAACCTAAAGACATTTTATTTTCAAACAATTTTGTACAATACAGAAATGTAGCCTATAGTGTTTAATTGTTCGTTTAATAACGTTTATTATTGGTTCTGTAGAGATATACATTGTATAGAGTAGCTCAATTGTATCGATATGTAAGTTACACTATCAAATTCGTATGTTTTATAATGCTTGCTGCAGAAACAGTTCCTGTGTGAATTTACATTAATAATGACATCCTGATGGTGATAATTTTGACCTGTTCTCTTATTTGCTATTTCCTGTAGTTTATTTTGTTCAAGTTCAGCTGCTCTGAGACTATACAAGAAGAGAGCAGGATACAAATACTTTGTTATTATTATTATTATAATGTACAAATGCACTTGAAACATAGTTTATCATCAAAACAGATGGCCCTGCTGGACTGAACTCGCTGATTGTTGCAATATAACTGCCAACATTGGTAGTTTTCTGTTTATGTTTGTTGATAACAATGCACAGCTAAAATATATATACTTTATATTTTGTAGTGTGTTAGCTATTAGCAAGGATTGCATATCCACAAACTTTACAAAAAATATACAACCACATTACTCTTGATTTAACCCTGCAGTGCTAAAGAAAATATTTTGTTTTAATCAAAGTGTCTAATGGCTGCCTTCTGCAATTAATTTCTTAAAATAAAATTCAAGTAGAATCTATTTGAATTTTTTCTGATAACTATATTGATGTTATACAGGGTGTTTCATCTCAATACATCACTCTAGAAAATCTCATATCTCGGTAGCTGGCAAAAGTAGTAGGATAAAATTGGTTTCATTGGATAGGTAAAATCTCCAATTTTTTTGTTTTGCCAGACCATTGTTATGTCACAATCAAAATTTCAGCTTTTTGCCTAAAATATCATTACCATCAATTTGCCTCTTATTTGCTTAAAATGTCTTTTACTAGAAAGGAGAAAGCATTTTGTGTTTTGGAATTATTAAAAACCACTCGTGAACATATGTTCAACGTAAATTTTGAACAGAATTTTCAAAGCAGCAGCACATACCATACAGAAAAAGCCTTAATAACCATTGATCCCGATATGTTTGTTCGAGTTTGGCAAGAAATGAAATACCGTTTTGATGTGTGCCATGTAACCAAAGGCTCGCATATTGAACATTTGTGAGAAGTTTAATAAAACCTTTATTTCTTTGATTTTTGCATTCAAATTTTTGCTGCATTAACTTAAGAACATTAGTTTTCAGCAAAAGTTTGGTTTTCGTATCTCCAACTCTTTTTGAGATATAAGTTATCATAAAGTAACATATTGAGATGAAACACCCTGTACTCTTCATTCCTGCCACTAAATAGAAATAGGAATCTGTTGTATCTTTGCACGAATACACAGGTTTATAAAACAACAATAATAAATAATTCACAAAATCACTTAGCCAAAAAACAACCGTATTGAAATATAATGCTATTAGTTAGTTTGCTGTAGTAGCTTGATACTTCGAACTGACTGTAGAACCGAAGTAAAGGCGCATATTTAACTTGTAACAATTATGCTTGGAGATGCGCGTGTCCAATAATTGTTTGAGCAGAAGGCGCTGATTAAGATTAGAGCGTTTAAGAAAAACACTACATCATCTATTGCACAATATCACAACACCTCTCCAAATAAACTACGACAAAAAAATATATATACATTAGCAACAATATTTTTTTGGAGGTCTCTTTGTTCTCGCTGATCGTCGTAGATTGTGTCGCCCGTACTCGTCTCCGGTTGGTAGTCTCGGATTGTTGCGTTGGTTCATCGAAGAAGAACTAGATGCGTGGTCAGTCCCGGCTGGAAGTGTTTCTGTAGACAAAACGCTCGTTGGGATTTCACAGGGATCATCATCTTGATCCGAACCGTATCGAGGTCGAAGTTGATCAAGATGTCTTCTCCAAGTTGGTCCTCGAGGAATGACTCGTACATTGACACTTCGTGTACCATGGACTTTTGTAACTATCGCAGGCACCCATCGTGGGTCACGATCTCTTCTAGGGCCGAAGTACAGTGCGTAACAAGGGTCCCCTAGTGTATACTGATGTTCGACTTTCGAAATTACTTCCGAGTCTTTAGCATTTGAATACTTGCTCGCTTGTTTTGACTGTCTTCCCTGCAGGAGATGCAGAATGGATGGAACCAAAGTGTCAATTTTGGTGCGAATTCTTCTTCCATTCAACAATTCGCTTGGTGACAGTCCCGATGCAAAAGGAATTCTTCTATATTGCATTAGAAATTCTTGCAAAGCTTCCTTTGGAGGTAACGAGGATTTTCTCAATGCCTGTTTGAACGATTGTATCAAACGCTCGGCAGCACCGTTTGTTGCTGGATGATAAGGTGCTCCGGTGAGATGTACAATGCCTCGTTGTTTGCACCAAGCTTGGAACTCTTGAGACATGAATGTTGTGGCATTATCGGTCACCAACGTGTGGGGATATCCGAAATGAGCAAATTCTTGTTCAAGTATAGCTGTAGTACTTTTCGAAGATGTTGAGGTTGTTGGATGAATGCAAGGATATTTTGAATAAGCGTCTACAAGGACTAACCAGTTTCTTCCCAGAAAGTTGATCGCATGGTCCAAGTGGAGTCTTGACCATGGTTTTTCTGGCATCATCCACGGATGGATTGAAGGTTTATCCGGCTTATTTTGAAATTGGCCACAGGAAGTGCATTTGCGACATAAGTTCTCGATGTCAAAGTCAATTCTTGGCCAATAGACAGTTGACCTGGCAAGTTGTTTCATCCGTTGCATGCCGAAATGTCCAAGGTGTAATAATTTAAGAACATGATTACGTAGGGTTGAAGGAATTATTACCCGTAAGCCGTAAAAAACGCAACCATTCTCTGTTGACAACGAATTTTCCAACTTTTTGAAGTCTTTAAGTTCTTCCGAAAATGCATGCGGCCATCCTTCCTTCACAAATTGCATTAGTTGGGAAAGAATTGGATCCTTGGCAGTCTCTCTGACCACAAGCAATGGATTGTCAGGATTGATTTGACGACTGATTGTTCGAACCAAACAAACACTATCGACATCATCTTCCATCTCCTCCCCATCAAAACTTGTGTCATTTGAAAATGGCAAGCGACTAAGAGCATCCGCATTGCCATGATCCTTGCTTCTACGGTATTCCACCGTGTAGTCATATTGATGGACTAGTAATGCCCATCGTGCAAGTCGATTCGCGGCCATTGCAGGAGTACCTTTATCAGGGGCAAACAAAGTCACTAAAGGTTTGTGATCGGTAACCACAATGAACTTACGACCGTAGAGAAACTGATGAAATTTCTTCAAAGCGTACACTAAGGATAGTGCTTCTTTCTGTATTTGGCTGTAGCGTCTTTGTGTTGCCGATAGAATTTTAGAAATATTGAGAATCGGACGCTCGCTTCCGTCTGCAAAGCGATGAAATAATACCGCTCCAATTCCGCATTCTGAGGCGTCACAAGATAAACCCAACGGAAGAGATGGGTCATAGTGCGCAAGTACAGTCTCTGTGCATAGTAACCGTTTGATTTCTTTGAAAGATGTCGCTTCTACTTCACCCCACTTCCACTGTTGTCCTTTGCGTGTAAGTTTGTACAACGGCTCGGTGATTTCCGAAAAATATGGAGGTAAGAATTTGGAATAAAACTGCACAGATGCTAAAAAAGATTTTAACGTAGAAATGTTCTTGGGTGTAGGCATTTCTAGTATGGCATCAACTTTGGACCCTTTTGCAATTCCTCGACTTGATAAAGTGTGACCCAGGTAATCAATTGATACTTGGGCGAAAACACATTTCTCACGGTTGCAGCGAAGACCTTTTTCTTCTAGTCTTTTGAACAAAGCTCGCAGGTTCATCAAATGATCTTTTGCGTTGTCACCACTTACCAAAATATCATCGAAATACACGGCAACTCCTCGCAAATTTTGCGTTAACTGTTCCATGATTTCTTGGAAATACCCTGGTGCGGATTTAATTCCGAAAGGAAGTCTTTTCTGCAGTAAAACTCCTTTGTGAGTGCTGAGAGCCAGCTTCTTCTGGCTGTCAGGAGAAAGACAGATTTGATTATATGCATTAGCTAGATCAATCTTACTAAAGCAGTAACCACGTCCTAGCTTGCGCATTAGATCTTCTGGGAGAGGGATTGGTTGACGATGGTCTTCCAGTTGCGAGTTTACAGTCACCGAATAATCTCCACAAACTCGGATGCTTGCTTTTGCTTGACCTGGCAAAGGAGACTTTCGAATAGGAACCATGGGGGTGCCGTACGAGTTAAAATCTGTAAGCTCCCATACACCTCTCTTAATTCCTGCTTCGTATGCTTCGTTTAAATCTTGTAGGATTGAGAACGGAACAGGTCTTGGCTTCTTGAAAATAGGTTTAGCTTCAGGTTTAAACCGTATGTCCAGTGAAAAATCTTTTAGACAACCCAATGTAGATTCAAATAAAGTAGGAAACTCTCCACATAATTGAATACATGCCGCATCTAAGGAGTTTTCTGGACCAGTTGTAGTGACGTGCTCTATCGTTGCAGTAGATTCAGCACAACTTAGGTTTTCTCTGAAGTGATCAGTTAAGTTGGTGAGTTTCAACTTCATCATCGCCAGACGACCTAGTAAATTTAGATTGGGCACCTTAGTGACAATTACAGGAAAGGTCACGTCAGGTGATTTTCCATCAATACTTGCAGTTGATTGGAATTGTCCCACGACGGGTAGCGGGCTACCTTCAGCAACTTGATATTGAACTGATACAGGTTGTAGAGTGGGTTTACCCAGCGTTTGCCACGTCGCTTCACAGCAAAATGTGTCACTGGCTCCGCTATCAATTTCAAACTTAATTCTGTGGTCATTAAGTCTAATAGTTTGATAGATGGGTGAAACAGAACATTGGATTTTGTGCACCAATTTCATCTGTTGTTTCACAAGCTTATTATCTCTTAGTCGAGACATGCATACAGATTGCAGATGACCTGTTTTCTTGCAGAAGCTGCAAATAGCTTTAATGTGGGGACAAGCTTTGCTAAAATGTCCAGAATTTCCACACCTGAAGCAGGCGGTTTTCTTTTCTTGCGTTTTGGAAGTTTTGGACTTTGCGTGATAAACTTTCTGCACCGACGTAGAAGGTTGACCGTGTACGGTTTCCTTTGCTACCTTGGCTGCTTCTTCCACTTCTTGAGCCACTCTGATGGCGTTGCTAAACTTCAGTTCATCGTCCTTGAGCTTGAAGAGTGTCTTCAAAACTGCTTCGTTGTCGACCAAACAGATAAATTTAGTTCATAAGGCTTCATCTAATGGATCTTTAATGGATTGAAAATCACATGTAGCTGCATCTTGTCGTATTCTGCTTGCCAGTTCAGGAATAGTTTCGCCAGGTTTGCGTTTCATGTCAGACCAGAACTTGAAACGTTCTCTGACAACAAACCGTTTTGGATCAAACTGTGCTGCCATAAACGTCTGAATATCATTCATCGTTAGCTCATGTATGCTTTTGACAGGTTGTTGCTGAGCCGCTAAGTTGCTAAGCATTTTGTAAACGGAGTTAGATTGGTTGGTAAGAAAAATTTGTGCTTGCTTGTTGTCGGGAATAGAGTTAGCAGTGACGAATGTTCGGAACCTTGCCAAATAATCAGTCCATAACTCAGATGTGGAATCGAATGGTTGAAAACTTGCCATCGGTGTTGGAACATTTTCTCGCGGGTTGTTCAAGCTGCTTTGTAAAGTTTTCAGCTGCTCTTGAAGCATTGTCATCTGCTCTTGATGCTCGCCGCGTAAAACTGCCATTTGCTCTTGGTGTTGCTTGTTCTGCTCTTGGTGTTGCCTATTCCGCTCGCGATGCTCGTCGCGCAAAACTGCCATTTGCTCTTGATGCTCGCCGCGGAAAACTGCCATTTGCTCTTGGTGTTGCTTATTTAACAACAAAATTAATTCAGAAATTTCACTCATTGTCGACAATTCAAGCTGTAATGCAAAATCAACAAATTTTCTTTTTTTCTTTCTTGACGCAGTTGAGTTCCTTGAATCCTCGTCGCCACTTTTGCCTGTTGTATCTTTGCACGAATACACAGGTTTATAAAAAAACAATAATAAATAATTCACAAAATCACTTAGCCAAAAAACAACCGTATTGAAATATAATGCTATTAGTTAGTTTGCTGTAGTAGCTTGATACTTCGAACTGACTGTAGAACCGAAGTAAAGGCGCATATTTAACTTGTAACAATTATGCTTGGAGATGCGCGTGTCCAATAATTGTTTGAGCAGAAGGCGCTGATTAAGATTAGAGCGTTTAAGAAAAACACTACGTCATCTATTGCACAATATCACAACAGAATCACTAAATAAAGTATGCCTAGTAGTGATCAAGATATCTCTGGCTTGCTGCACAGACACATGCAGCAAACAAACACCCAATGCTTGTAGTGTCTGGTGCTATACTAACTACAATGGCCAATGTTGTATGTTGCTGGTTTGGCTGCTCTCGTGTAATACTACTGCATCTGCTCTGTTCCCCTAACTTAATGCTCATTCAAAGGCATCAAGCTACTTATGCTCTTTAATTATAATCATTATTAGTTTGATGTGGCAAAAACTGGTGTGCACTATGCCCATTTCTCAATATACAGTGAAAATTATAAATATATGTTCATTACAATTCAGTGGGACAAATCTGAATGCAAGTTCGATGAATTTACTGGTAATAGTTGTTTATGATATAGCCTATAGCTAATGGCTACTACATCACTATGTCAGAAAGTAAATGTATTAGCCTATTTGTAAGTTGTATTAATGTTTGTTTGAATTTACTTACCATTGCTCACTTTATTAGTCACTTTTACAGCTTCTTTTTTAGTAAAATGTCTCAAGAACAATTTAAGTAACAGTAAAATATAGATATTAATAAAACCAAAAATTAAAAAACAATAAAACCTGGTGGGCCGGGTTTAATTAAAAAAACCCAGAATTTTGCCAACCCTGCCATTGCCAAGGTATTTGCTGCCATAGATAAAGACATGGTTGCCAAAGCATGTGACTCACTTTGCCTTAACCCGTTCCCTGCAGAAGACAAGAATTCTCGTCTTCAGCAATTGCTATCTCCCTGCGGAAAACGAGAATTCTCGCTTTGCAGTCGCATTTTTTCATTGCACAAGTTTTTTTATTGTATTCTAAGGGTGGCCGAAAAGTCCCAGGACACTATACATGTATTTTCAATAAAACTCTGCATTTAGCAGCGCTCTCACAGGAAGTGCAAAATGTGCAGGTGCACTATCTTGCTGTAGCCATACACGATCCTTAATACCAAGTTCTATTAACTTGGGAATGAACCACTTTATTAAAATATTAAAAATAGAGTGTCCTGGGACTTTTCGGCCACCCTGTATGTAGAAAGCACTTTAACAGCTTAACAGACACAATTTGAAAGTTTCCCGTGTTGCTTTGTTTTTAAAGCTGTAAAGTAACTCAGAACAGTTTGTGCAAATTTAATTCCGCAGTTAACAGGTTAAGATGGTCATTGCTGCTGGCAGCAGTTACATAGAATAATGTAGTATGTAACTCAGACAAATACTAAATAAAATTTTGATTCTCTTTATTTAAAACTTTTTTTTTATTGTTTATTTCATTTTCTTTTTATTAAGCATTGGATTTAGCTGCAACACCCTGTAGTTATTTGTGGTAAAAAAATAATATGTCTGGGATAAATAATACGTAGTTAAATTAATCAAGCAGATAATACAACTGCTGTGACGTCATACAAGAAAATATAACTAAAAATATAGAAAATGCAAGAATAGAGGTTTGCATTCATTTAAAGATGAGGAAAGGCGAGTTTGGCATGTTGTAAAAGATATAAAAGGAAAGAAAATAATTGAAAACGCAATAAAAAGGTAACAAAAAAAATCATATAAGGTGAAAAAGTAAAGTGAGTAAAAAAAGTGTGAACAATAGTGAGAAATATAAGTGGATTAAATGATGGACAAAAATTTGATTGAAAAATTCAGGCCTATTATAGAAGGACACAAGGTACAGGCTTTGGGTTTTTTTAACACAAAATTTAATCTTTTATGATCATGTACAAGAATTTATAAGCTTCTAACATAATAGTTTTTTGTTTTACAGATAATTGATTGAATAACAGTAGCCTATTAGAGAAAATGAACAAAATCGATCATTGCTAAGTTATTCAATACCTCCACATCAAGGGCTTAACTCCAAACAAAATTCACGAGGACATGGTGGTTACTCTACAAGACAATGCTCCTTTATACAGTATGGTTAAAAAATGGGCAGCTGATTTCAAACTGGGTAGGGACAACCTGGAAGATGGCCCTTGTCACAGATGACCTGCCACTGTCTCCACTCAACAAATCATTTACAAAATCCATGACATGTTTCTCACAGATTGGCATTTGACTGAATGATACATTGTGACAGAGTTGGGCATCTCCCAAGAACGTGTTCATGCAATTATCCACAACCATCTCGAAATGACAAAGGTTCCAGCTTGATGGGTCCCAACTTCTTGGAGCTGAGCAGAAGCAGTTGCAGTACAACATGTCAAAGAACAACCTTGTTATTTTTGATGCTGATCAAGAAAGATTTATCAGGAAATTCGTGACCATGGATGAAACTTGGGTTCACCATTACAGCCTGAGTCAAAAGAACAATCAAAACAATGGAAGCATCATGGATCACCACCTCCAAAGAAGGCAAATCACTGATCTCTGCAGGAAAGGTGATGGCTTCCATTTTTTAAGATTCTTAAGGGGTGATACTGGTGGATTATCTGATAAAGGGCCAATCTATTACTGGATTATCTATTATCTATCACTTATTATCATTATCTATTACTATGCCAATCTTTTAAAGCAGCTCTGAGAGAAAATTAAGCAAAATCAACATGGGAAGCTGTCATTAGGAATGCTTTTCTATCAGGACAATGCTCCAGCACACAAGTCTGCCATGGCTCTCACTACTATTCATGATTGCGACTTCCAACCCATTGAACATCTGCTCTATTCCCCTGATTTGGATCCCTCAGATTACTATCTATTCTTCAAGATGAAAAGAGCTCAGCAGTCAACATTTCACCACGGATAATGACATTATTGATGCCGTAGAGATGTATTTGGAGGACCAAGACTCAAGCTTCTATGAAGAGGGGATCTGTAAGCTCAATGACTGTTGGAATAAGTGTGTAAACTTGCAAGGAGACGATGTTGCAAAATAAGTGTATTAATTCACATGGAGATTTTTTTTGCATTTTAGGCTACAAATTTTTTAACCACCCCTCATAGGTACTAGGTAACCAGCATGACCATATTGAGAATTTTGTAAAAAGCCTTTTCCTAAGGGCACAACAGAAACCACTTGAGCATACTGTACTTTTGCTTGCAAGCCAAAATGTCATTAAATTAAGCTTTTTTTAAAATAAGCATGCAAAAAGTCTGAGATGACAAAGTTTATCAGGCCTTGTTGTCTCAGATTTAATCCAGGGTTATTTTAAAAATTATTTAGGCTTACTTGGAGAAACTGTTTAAAATTTCAGTCATGTTTTAATAATAAAACTAGAAAATAAAATGAAACTTCAAATGGATACCAACATCTTGGTATCTCTGAAAGCAGGTCAGGGTAATTTCTTGATGGTTGCATTAAGTTGTTCTAAGCATAAATTATTTGTGAAATACACATGTTTCATTTAAGCAGGTCAAAGGTGAGAGTTTTATGCAAATATACAATAAAGCATGAATCAATCAACAATAAACATTATGAACAACAATCCACAATACTAAAATATCCTATGTGACTAATATGTTTAAGCGATTTAAAAATCTGTTTTTTGTTGTTTGTTGTGGTTGTTGTTATATATTAGTAAAAAAGTAGTTAAAACCCTCAATGTTTTGTAATTAATTTTTTTTACAAGCAGGAAAAGCAATTAGGAAATATTTAAAAGTTCTGTTTTTATTTAAACACTTGCAAGCAATTACTTTGAACAGCTTCAAGAAAAAAAATTTGTGTGCACTAAAACCTTTAACACTAATTCAATCAAGCACATCAATTGACACATTTCAAACATTCAACCATATGTATTTTTTGGCAAAGGTAATTTCTTTTTTTTTTTTTACAAAATAATAATCACAAAATTTTATCAGAATAAAGCAATCTCTTTTAAAAATTTGTATTGAATATTTGAAATGCATCAATTGATGTGCTTGGTTTTTTAAAATAATCTTACAGATTAGGTGCATAAAATAAAAGTAATTCTAACCTTGATTACTTAAGTTTTTTTTAAATATAAAGTTTAAACACCTAAATTGTAATTGACAATTTATCTCGTTTACCAAAAATACTTGGGTCTCTTCAATAAATACGGTAACTGTGAGTGATTTTTGTTTGTGAAACTAACCTGGAATCCCCTTGTAATTACTATCATTTCTTGTGAAATTCCTTTCTCTTGGTTTCTTTTTTATTGCCTCCAGTATTGTAGGAGGGATTCTGGGTTAGTTTCAGCAACAAACAACAGTTACAATGTCTTCTTGGAGACCAAATATTTTACTTACCTCAACTATAAGATTACCGATTTTAATTTGTTTTTTTGCAATTAGTAATGTCATTTATTTGTTTATGTCAGATGCAAAAAGGTCCATATATATATATATATATATATATATACAAGAACAAACACACACACATACACTAACATTAACACTTTAACATGCACCATTGAAACAGACAGGTTTTAAACAATGTTCACACAAAATAATGATAACAATATGGTTTGTACCTAAATGAAGATATTTTAAGCAATGACATAATGAAAATATTTTGAGTATACACAATAACTAATGAAAAATATGCTTTTTGATCAAAACATTAAATGTTTCAATAATTAATTGAACTTGTTGGTTATGAGCACACATGAAAATATCTGATCCAAAATTTTATAAGAATCATTGTAAGCAACACACAATATACTGAAATTATATTTATGATAAATATACAAGTGATTTTCATAAAAAGGCATGCCAAAATGTTGAAAATAATCTTTACTTAGAAGCTAGAGCTACAAAATAAGTGATTTAACTTGCCTTTAAATGCCACTATCGTCTGTGAGATCACTGTTGACATGCAACCCAAGATATTTTACTGAATGCACAAAACTGATTTTTGAATTATCAAAAGCTTTGGAAAGAAATATAGATTTGGTTTTTTTGGTGTAAACAACATGCCAAATGATTTACTACAATTAAATGACATTTTATGTGACTGGGCATATTTGTAACATTTATTTAAAAGATCTTGGAAGACCAACTAAACTAGGGCTAAATAGATAACTGTCAAACATAATATGACTTAAGCAGTAATTTTCTACATAACAACCAGATTTAACAATGTATAAATTATAAGTCAGATTGTCAATATACAAGGAAAATAAACAAGGACTTAAAATATCTCCTTAGCAAACACCATTTGACTTTAAAAATGCTGGTTAACTTTACCAAGCAGCCTTTCTTAAAACACAGCATAAAGAAATGAAAATTAAACAGAGACCATGTCAATCACAGTTGCAATCAACTCGCAACAATCAGCCACATTGCCAACATATAAACTTGCTGCACAGAAGTTGGTTTGTCATATCTTATATCAATGCTTGTTTTTATTGAATATGGGTTATGCAACACCAAACAAAGAAAATATTAAAGTCATACTTGATGTTCTGCTTTGGATAACATATTCAAGCATAGAACAAAGTCATTTGAAATTTTTCCAGCTGAACAAATCCCCCACTTTAAAGAGGTCATTTTAATAAAAATAAAATTTTTAGTTTATGAAAGAGCTACCGTATCTTACACACTGAAAAAAAGCTCAGTTATTTTAATAGTTAAGGTTGACAAGACTCAAAAAGTATCAGACCCATAGCCGTACCTGCCAGGGGGAAAGGGGGGCAATTGCCCCCCCAAGTTTCCAAGATTTGGGCAAAATTCAAATTTTTCAGGCAGTGATATGAAAAATTTGGGCAAAGTCAGGAGTTTCAGGGCATCAACATTGATCAACTGCAAAAATTAGTTACCAAATTTAGGTGAAGACCTTTTTTTTTTTTTTTTTAGAGAACACCTTGATTTTGGGACGAAAATTGAAAAAAATGTGACTGAATCCAAGTAAAGACCTTTTTTTTTTTAGAGAATCACCATCATTTCAGGACGAAGATTTTTCTTCTTCGTCCGAGAATCTCAGACAATTTTTTTGTCCTATCCGTAAAGGACTAGAAAATCATGATTTGGGCAAACGTCACAAGATTTGGGCAAAACTTCATTGCCCCCCCAAAATTTTTTGGGCTGGTACGCCTATGATCAGACCTAATTTATGTGATCAACATAAATATTCACCAGCCCTAATAAAATCTAAACTAAACAGTTTCTGCAAGTTTGTTTGAACTTACTGTAGTTCATAAAGTAATACCTCCTATCTTCCTACTCAAAAAGTTAAAGAAATAGAATAGAGGAAAGAGACATCACTAAATCAAGCACACATTATGTTCAAGAATTTTATTTTTCTATGTAGTCACCATCATTTTCAATGCATTTCTTCCAACAATGAACAAGGGCCTTCATGCTGCGCTGGTAAAACTCTCTTCCAGCTGTGGCAGTCAATTTTTCAACAGGGATTGTGACAAATTTGTGCCACATGGCGGTGGCAGTGGATTTAGTGCCATTAGGCAGTGTCGTTACTGCTATGTGGCAATGCTTTTACTGCCATATGGTAGTGTCTTGACTGGCACATGGCAATGTCTTTACTGCCATATGGCAGTGCCTCGAATGCATGCTCGAATGCCATATGGCAATGCTTTAAATGTTATATGGCAACACCTTGACTGCCATATGGCAGTGCCTCCACTGCAGAGCAGAGATGAGTATGGACTGGAGTCGGAGTCGGACTGAAGCCGGAGTATAGCATATTTTGTCGGAGTCGGACTGGAGTTGGAGTCGGTTTTTGCTAATTTGTAATGGAGTTACACTGGAGTCGGAGTCTATCTTTTAAAAATCAATTAATTTCAAATATTAGAAGAAACATTTTTATATTATAAAATGTTTTTTTAATTTTCAAAATGTTTTATTCCTGGCATTTATTTTGAGTTTATTGCTTATACCCGACATTTGCGGCTAGTTCTTTATTTATTATTTAAAATTGACATGTAAAATAATCGCTATTGTTCAAGCAAATCCCGGCCTAACCTAAACTTAGCCGACACGCTTGCCTTTACATAAGTTCCTTTAAATGAGTCCGTATCACCCTGTCTAATACACTGGTGGCTGGTATTATATTAGTTTTTATTGTATATGTATTTGCAGCCTGCATAAAGATTGTCTTGTTACCAAAATGATGGTATAAATGCAAAGATTTTTTTCCCATGGTCATAACCTATCTGTATGATTTTTTTTTAATGTTAAATTTAAGCTAGTGCAAATTTACTTGTATACTTGCGTGATATTTGCCAATGTTAATTTGACGCTCAAATCCACTCATGTTTTCGAGAAAAAATGAGTGAATTTGAGCGTCAATAAAACAAACCAAGATCGCACTGAAAGAAAAAAGTACTGTAAACGGCTGTAAACGCGCCTTTACCCTCAAATCCCCAGCCGGGCTTGCTATTAATCTATTTTTTATTTGTTAATCTATTTACGTATAAATTGATTGCATTATGAATTTTTAGGAGTTCCCAGGCAGCTGACACTATTAAGCAAGAAATCAAAAAGATGCTTGTTGTTCCCAACGCCACTCGGTGGAACTCAGTATTTGACGCTGTGAAAAGTTTGCTCAGCGTGTACAACAGCACCAATAAAACGGGTCTTTCAAATGTTTGTCAAAAACTAGAAGTTCGTTGTTTTACGTCGTGTAAGTATTTCAAAGTTATTCAAAAGTGCTTTAAAAGTATTGTAAGTTTTGTAAGCCTTTGAAAGAAATTGTTGCTTTGTAATTGAAGAATTTTTCTCGAGATCTATTTGACTCAGTAGTCAAGCCACATAGATGTTTGACGAGTCAGATACAAAAATAATTTTCTTAAGTTTTTTTCCCGCTTTTTGAAAACAACCATCTATCAATTTTGAATTTTCGAAAAAATTTTTATATGAATGTTATATATATTTTTCTTAATTATATTTAAACACAAAGATAGAATGTTTCAATCGGGAAACATTAGCTCAGTGGTTCTCAACCTTTATAATTTCATGGACCCCTTTAACCGATGTTTAAAACTAAATTCCCCCCACCGGAAATTTAGTTGTAGCCAAATTAGTAGCCTATGTTTATATCAGAATGCAAAAAAGAGAAACTAAGTTCTTACAATTTAACCTAAATTCTATAGATTTTTAGTGAAAGCATCGAGGATTTTTTTGTCGATTTGTCAATCTGACGGCAGCATATGATTCTGTCTGGCACCGTGGCCTTACATGCAAGCTGCTTGAGACTTATGCCAGATAAGCACATGGTCAGATAAGCACGTAGTCAGAATAATCATGAAACTTGTCCGAAACCGAAGTATTTATACTTACTATTGGTGACGGGAAGCAAAGCCGGATTCATTGTCAGAAAAACAGCGTTGTTCAGAGATCGGTTAGATCTCTCCTTCTTTTCAACCTCTTTATATATACATCTACTGTACATCGCCCTCTACAATTTTCAGAAAGTTTATTTATGCAAATGCTCTAAAATTTTTGCACTCTACTGGAAACTGGAAGGCCTTTGAGGGGACTTGAAGTCGAGACATGACTAAATATCTTGTGCATCTTTACACTTAGAAGCTGAAACTCAGTCGCCCTAAGATAATGACAGCAGCCTTTCATTTAAGTAACAAAGAGGCCCAACGTGAGCTAAATGTTTTAACAGCATTAGACTTTTACCATTTTGTACAATTTCACTTATTTTGTGAAAAATTGCTCACGTTTCGTCACCATCTCGTGGAGCAAAAATCTATATTAGCGCGTCAAGCTGCTAAGGCAACTTGCAGGCTCAGGTTGGGGTGCTGGAGCCTGTGCACTGCCAAAACACTGCGTACAGCTGCCTTATCTATGGTCTACTTGACAGCTGAGTACTGGGCACCAATTTGGTGCCGCTGCGCTCTTTATTGCTTCATAGACAGTGTCCTGTATGACGCCTTGCGCAGTGTAACTGGATGCTTGCATCCCACTCCAATTGATCACCAACCAATACTTTCAGGCATCCAGCCAGCTGAGCTTCGCCGACTAGGAGCAACACTTTCCTTGACTAACGATGCAACCCTGGACCCCGACCGTATTATAAATTCCTAGATTGGACCTAGAATCTTTAAAAATGTCTGATCCTCTTGTGATGTTTAAGAGTGTGACGTAATAATGTTCTTTGTGTAACCTGATGTTTCATTCATTCGCACAAGGTGGTCAGATGTGTTAAAAGCTAGTTTAGGTTTAGGAAGTGTTGTTTTATTTATGTTTAGATGTGCAATTGTTTAGTTAGATTAGGGTTAGGAATGTTTCGTTGTGTTAAGTTATGCTTTTGTAATTATTGCTTTTGATTCTATTTGAATAAGGTTTTGTTTGTAAATGGTTTTGAATGTATTCAAGTGGATGATAACAGAAGCCGCATCAAAGACTGAACCCGAACGCAATTTTTAATCTTGTACCCAAGGAATTGTAATCTAAATATTTTCAATCTATCAAAAATCCAAATTTTTTTCTCTGCTCAAAAAATTCTCATTCAGCTCTTTATAGTCCAATCACATTTATTTTTCGGTACATTTGCAAACGTTTTATATGAAACAGATTGGTTTGTCTGTCATCTTAAAAAGTCGCTAAAAAACAAGCTTTGCCATGACAACTAATACAAAAAAAAATCGAAATTAAAAAAATACAAATTAAAAAAATACAAAAAAAATCGAAATAATTAATTTTTTGATGAACTTTGTGGTACGTAATGTAAAGAAAAATTTCTAGATGGTACTTGCTAGCAAAAAGGTTGAGAACCACTGGCTTAAATAAAAGTCAAATTTACCAAAATGAATTAAACCTTTTAAATGTTTTTCATATAGATAGTCTACAAACTATTACCGTTAACTCTAAAACGTTCAATTACATTTTAAAAAATTTCCCTCTCGAAAACACAAAATTCCGCCCTAGTGGGGAATTCCCCCTGTTGAGAACCACTGCATTAGCTTATTTTGTTTTATTTTTTTATTGCAAGCCAGTATATTTTATTGATTAGACGTATCTCTTTGAGCATACACTTTATACATGTATATCTGAATCACATAAACAAAATCCAGAAAAAAATGATATAAATGGTTAAACATTAATAAGAAATTTTTTTGTTACAAATATCGTTAATTACATTTAAAGATCACATAGAATTATTTGACTTATTTTAATTATAACCTCTTAAACGAAAAAAATTTAACAAATATCTTTGCTAAAGTTTTCGCTGACTTGTTCAATAAAGTAAACATTGAATTATAATTAGTCTTTCTTTAGGCTAAACGAAATTTTGTTTGCAGTGGATATGAAGTTTTTCGAAGAATACAAAAGCATAATGGTCCTATAGCCATGAGTTTGGATATTCTTCAAGGCGAAGAAAAAGCTTTCGTGGGCCGATTACTACCTACACTGGCTGGCGCATTAGTAAAATTGAAATCCAAGCGCAACGATGATCTCAATTACTACCTGCCTTTACTTGATTGTCTTATTCAAGGAGTTGAATCAAGGTAGCTTAATAGCATAATATTTTTAATTTTCAAAGTTTAATATGTTCGAAATCGTTAAAAACTTAAACATTGTAAATTTAAATAATCTTATTTGGACAACTTTAAGTTTCCTGACTTGAAAAAGCAATATTTTTCGTGAAAAGCATTTATTTAAAAATTTGCTATTTCAGGTTCGGTCATCTTTTCGAGGACTTTGAGTGCGTCCTTGTCAGCGCGACGCATCCTCGGTATAAACTTGCACCATCGGTCGACTGACTAACTGATGTTAATGAGGAAAGACTTCGCTTCCGAACAAAGGAATACTTAATTAACACAATAAAGCAGAGCGAACCAGAGGAAGTTGAAAACAACGAAGCAGGACACCAGATTGAAACCAAAGATTTAGAGGACGAATTTATGAGCACTTTACTAGAATTCCCTGATAAAAAATCAGGAGTGAATCAAATAGAACAATTTCTAAGTGAAAGCCCATTAAAGCAATTTGATTTAAGCGTTTTCCCAAACGATACAATTAAAGACTTATTTATCAAATTTAACACTCCAATTTCTTCTAGTGCAGCTGTTGAGCGTCTTTTTTCAACTGGAAAAGATGTTTAAAACCAAAGAGAAGCCGCTTGACCGACAAGCATTTTGAAATGCTATTGTTTTTACGAAAAAATAAATAGGTCTAATATTCCACGGATTATTGCATTGCTGTTTGTTAATCCGGCCTTTGGTTTGATTAACCAAAAATTTGACCACCGATCATCACTAAGATTATTACATAATATTTCTTGCTTTATCAGTGCACGAGAATCTCAGGTCTATCATAATATTATAACTTTTTCATGCCATTTTAAGAAAAAATATACGTTCACTTTCATAAATCGTAGTTTTCAGTCAAATAATAATTTCATTGATAGTCTTGTAAACTTAGATGTTCTTTTTAAATCTCATTTTTATGGCTTATATAAAAATCTTCTGTGAGTGCTGTGTATCTAAATTATTCAGCTTATGTTATACTGTAGATCCGTGAAATAGTATTTACTTCAATGCAATTTTTTTTTACTGTTGTGCTTAGTTGTTACTAATGTTTCTATGCCATTGTTCATATGGGCTCTAAACCGAAGTAAATAAATAAAACAAGTGTAACAATCATTTTGTGACGCATTTGTTTTGAAATTAAGGCATTTAATGATAATTCAGAAATTCCTAATTTTTCTGCCCTACTACATAAGCAATGATTTTTTCGTAACAGTACTTTAATTTGTGAAATTGACGCTTACGCCGTTAACATGTTTGAGCATTATCGGCGTAAGTGACGCCGATAAGCAGTGGTGGATATTGGGTGAGGCGAATGAGGCAGTCGCCTCAGGCCCCCCCTCGAAAACAGCATATACAGTTTTGGATTCGCTGCAGATGTTTGCTCAGAGGACGATTTGGAGTGAAGACCTTTTTTTTTTTTTTTTTTTTAGAGAACACCTTGATTTTGGGAGAAAAATAGGGAAATCAGAGATGAAATCAAAGTGAAGACCTTTTTTTTTGGGGAACACCTTCATTTTGGGAGAAAAATAGGGAAATTAGAGATGAAATCGAAGTGAAGACCTTTTTTTTTAGAGAACACTTTGATTTTGGGAGAAAAATATGCAAGCCCAGATCAGACCTCTTTTTTTTCTCAGACAACATCAATTTTTGAAAATTCTTGCCTCGGGCCCCTAAATTGGAATATCCACCACTGCCGATAAGAATTTAAAGAGGTGACGCTGACGCTAACGCCGTCAAGATTTTTCGTTGACGCGCACAACACTGCTGTCTATCAATTGCAAAGAAGGTTTTATTGGCCAGGCCTACAAAGTGATGTTCGCACCTGGTGTCGATGGTGTGTTATTTGTGCAAAACGAAAACCTACTCATGGGCGGCATCGTGGACTGCTCAAACAATCTGTAGCAACGGCTCCAATGGAAAGAATTGCGATTGACATTTTAGATCCTTTGCCGAAAACTGTATCAGGTAATGAATACATCATGGTCATTAGTGACTACTTCATGAAGTGGATAGAGTGCTATGCTCTGCCAGATCAGCAGGCATACACTGTCGCAGACGCACTTGTCACTAAATTTTTTACTAGGTTTGGAGTGCCATATTTTCTGCATACAGATCAAGGAAGAGATTTTGAATCTCAGTTATTTCAGCATGTTTGTGACTTACTTGGTGTAATGATATTTACACTTCACAATTGTTTGCGTTTAATTAACTAAAAGATTACGGGCATCTAAATAAAACACAACATAAACAAATAGATTAAATTAAACTTCAACAGAAAACTATTATATATCACAACTCAAAAATCAGCAACTATCTGTACATAGCTGCAAAACCTCTGAACTGAAAACTTAACAACAGTCACGCGTTGATTAGGTTGTCAAGAAAAGCGTCAATGGCTTCCAACAAAAGCGCTTCATAAAATTTAATTCAAGGTTTTATTACACTTGGCATTCAAAAGACACGCACGTCCCCATATAGACCTCAATCTGATGGCTTAGTTGAACGTTTTAATCGAACAATTCAGCAAATGTTGGCATCATATGTGAATGAAAGTCACAATGATTAAGACGACCATTTGCCGTACCTGTGCATGGCTTACAGGCCCACCGTCCACCAATCCACAAAATTTTCCCCAAATAAATTAATGCTTGGTCGTGAAATCAACCTACCGTTAGACGTCATGGTAGAACAACCCCCGTCCGCGACTTCAGAACAGTGTTACGTTCAGTATGTAGAGTGGGTGAAGAAAGCCACCCAACGCTCGTATGCGGTTGCGCATGAACATTCGAAGAAGGCAGTGCCGAGACAAAAACATAATTATGACAAGCGTGTGTCCTTACATGAAATGCAGGAAGATGATTGGGTCTGATATTTTTACCCCCCAAAGCCCAAACAAAAGTTGGGCCAAGGATGGACTGGACCATACTTGTTAACGCATAAGGTTTCCGATGTTTTGTATCAGATCCAGGCCTCATCTTCATCTAGACCCAAAATCGTACACGTAGATAATTTGCGCCCCTATGAGGCAGAGATCATGCCTACCAATTGGCGACATCTTTTATCCACAAATAAAACAAATAGTGATGACAAGTTTGACAAGAATAAATGCGAAGGTTGTGATGGTGATTGTGATACCAATGGGTCCCAACGGTCTGGTCAAAATTTGAAGGGGATATCCAGGTTTGGTAGGGTGCGTCGCCCTCCTAAATACTTGAGTGATTATTGTTGACTGCATGATTTCGTATTATCGTTACTTGTCTGCAGTGTTTTTTTTCCCTGTTGTTTCTTTCACGTATGTGACCATAATTGCTGCTTGTGGGTTATTCATGATTTATTTATTTATTTATTATTATTATTAATTTTCTTTTAAGAGGGAGGGGGTAGTGTAGAGTATTATAACATCACAATACTCGTATGTTGTAACCTTGCCTCGTGTATTGCTACAGTTCAGTCGTTGTTCGTTATGTTAATAAAAAGGAAGTTGTTTTGAGCTTATAGTTTTAAGCAGTTATACTGTAGTTAGTAGAACGCTACATTACCATTAAACATTACCAAAACAACTATATAATTTTCCAAACCCCTCGTTGTAAACAAAGCACAAAACAATTAAACATTATGATTTGATCTAATCTATTTTCTTGCTAACTAACTGGGTTGCGTTGTCCAATTGACGAGAACGCTCGATCGAAGTTCGGTTTTGAGTATATTGAACGCTATTTCGTAATTCTAAAACAACGACACGAAAAGTAAAAAAACACAATAATGATGATTTAAAATAGTTAACTTACGAAAATTGTTTCCAACGCACCCAAGTTTTGATTAGAACAAATAAATAAATAATTACTAACGATTCTGAAACATCAAAAACAAATTATATATATAGATTTAACAACCATTATCTGACTTCAAATTATACTTTTAATTTGCAGCGCGTATCTCAGCGAGTAATCAATAAACAGTTTGTCTTCGGGTTGTCGACGCAAGAAAATCACACGTTTTAAATTGAGCCCGTTGAGAAAAACAACCTGAGAGGACGCGATCTTGATAGAAACACGTAAATAAAGCGCGCGTTTGAATCTTTGCCAAATTATTAAACATTTGAACCAAATCACATTATTTAAAAAAACCACGCATTACAAAGAGTTTCTGACACAAAATTTCTTGGCGTTATTATTCATGAACATTTATCTTGGAAGCCACACATCGAATACTTACTAAAAAAGATTAGGTCTAGTATTTATTGTATTAAAAAAATTAAACCTTTTCTTGATCGTAAGACTTTGTTGCTTTTATATTACACACTAGTTAAAAGTCATATTTTATACTGTATTACTTCATGGTGTTTTGGCAACGAAACCATGATTAACAAGCTCCAATGTGCAGTGAACAAATTGATGCGCTCTATATTTAATGTCGGCAAGAGGCAGACGGTCTCATACGTCATGAAAGATAACAGTCTACTGACAATACGTAAAATTAGGGACATAGAGATAGCCACTTTTGTGTGTAAATTTATGAATAAACTACTACCTTTGCCATTTGACCGCTCTTTTAAAACTGCGTTTAAAATTACAAAAAATACCAGCTTCCATTTCAGCAAACTATTTTATTGTTGTTTGTTACATTACTAAATTATGATAAATATTGAATTTTTTATTCTTGTATTTTAATTAAAATTCAGGTAACTTTTGAATAGACTACTTGCTGGCTGCTTTTGTATTGCAGTTACATTGTGTCATATTATTCCAGTTAAGCAGAACGAAAAGACTATTTCAAGAAGCAGATTCTGTAGCGTAAGCGTAAGATCTTAAATTTCTATCATATCAGACCTTTCATTGGAAGTTGCTAGTCTGCTAATCATATTTAAAAATTTTTATTGTGACCCAAATCTATAATTCCATTTGTATTTAATATGACTTACCCACACAATAATTTTATAATTTGCAGCACAATAAAAATAATTTTTATTTGAAGGCCTATATGGTTTTGCATAAATATTCACCGCAAGTCTTAGAAGTTAGTTCTTATTTGTCCCTTTCAAGTTTGTTTGTTTTGTTTTTTTGTTTGTTTGTCTGTGTTTTATTGTTTTTACGGTGCAGTAAGCATGCTAATTATAATGACTTTGTTATATCTATACAATGTATTATTTGCATGTCCTACAACGTATATCGTTTTTTACTGCTTCCTTTTTTCAGCTTTTATTGTGTTTTTGTGCTTTGATTTGTGCTGTTGCGGCTAAGAAATAAAAAAACATACATGCATACATACATACATACATACATACATAGTAATTATTGTGCGAAAAAGACATTGTAGCTTTAGAAAAAGTCGCATTTTTGCATGCAATTATATCGAATCGCCGAAGGCGCTAAATATGTTATTTCAGAAATTATAGGACTTAATCTTAGTGTAATAAATATTTTCTGGTATTGCATTTGCAAGGAACATTCTAGTTGTCTAATTATAAAAATGGATATATTTCGCATAAAATCAAAAATCCACTAAACACCAGATTTCATATTCTCACCAATTCGAAAGGGACTTAATAAAATTCTGATTTCATTGCATTGCAAGCAAAAATATAAAAAATTACCATAACATTTAACGGTCAGCGAAGGTTGAATAATTTTACTAAATCACCAAAACCAGATTTTTCCAAAATGAGGTCCGTAATGAGTGCACAAGAAGTCCGCGACGATATGACAAAATTTGTCAACATATATACCTGGTAAAGTAATCCATACTATGAAATCCGAGACAGATTCGAAGTCAAGACTTTTTTTTTTTTCAGAGAACACTTTTTTTTAGGGACGAATTTTTGACTATAAACGAGCGTCCCGGTTTGCTCCTACGAAATATAGTATGCCTATTTATAAGCATTTATTTTTTAACGGATTTTGTGCTATTTATTTTTGGATTTGCTCTATCTTTCCTCGTTGGTTGGGAAGAAAATTGATGTGACATAAGATTGGGGTCCATGATAAAAATGATTTGCAAATAGAGGTCAGTGGCCCAAAAAGTTTGGGAATAACTCTGACTAAAGCTTTGTAATAGGTTATATGGAAATTAGTACGATTCCTGACAAACTTTTTTTAACATGAAAAACAAAGCAGAAGACAATGTATTCATAAGGCCTTTCATATAACCAAGGCACAATTCATCAAAAAAATCAAGTTAAAAACAAATTCACTGCATGTTTTTTACATCCAAAGCATAATTGATTTTTAAAAGTAAACAGTTGGATACGTACGATATTGTTTCCGTTTTGTTAAATACAATTTTTAAATGTCAAATGAAATCCAATTTATGACAGAGTTTTAGTCATTACCATTAATTCGTATTATTCAAAAGTACCGAGTACCGGTACCGCGGTACTTTTTTAGTACCGTACCGGTACCACTATACTATTTTAGCAAGGTACCGAGTACCGGTACCACGGTACTTTCAAGAAGTACCGTGCCCACCACTGTAGAACACACAAAACGTCAATTTAACATGTTATTAACAAGCTAGGTGTGTTTTAAACTACTTTACAAACTGATGTTCGACAGAAACATCTTAAAAATTAGTCTCGTAGAAATACGTAGTTTGGTAAATAAAAACTTATCAAGCTACATCTCAGTTTAGTGACAAACTTATTATTTTTGTGTCAAAACCCAACTACCATCATAGTAGAACACACAAAACGTCAATTTAAATTGTTATTAACAAGCTAGGTGTGTTTTTAAACTACATGTAGTTTAATTTTTATTAATTAATTAAACTAACTTAATTTAACTTTTTATTAATTAATTAAATTAAACTAGTTAATTAATTAAACTAACTTAATTTAACTTGCTACTATTCATTCTAAAATGCATTCTTGCTCTAACTTAGCACTCAAATTCTTATTATTTGTGAACATTGAACTTTTTGGCATGATTAAGAACAAAAGAATTACGTAATAATTGACTCTCAATCGTACAATGTCCCATTGTGCATTGATAAGACCTTTAATAACAGATTTAGTGAGCAGCACCGATTTATTGATCAAGCTAAATTTCTTACCTTGATTTATGCTGCCATTTGTCATATGCAGCATAAAACTCCGCAACCTCTTTTCGGTCCCGCTAAAACTGCTTCGCGGACCCCTAAAGGACCGTGTTCCCACTTTGAGAACCACTGGTATAAACCAATTTAATTCAACAATAGTTCATCTGTTACTGATATGCTGCTCTAAATTATCTACAATTACCTGCTATACTGAAAACACCTAGCATCTTCAACACTTTAGCATCAAGACATTGTGGAGATTCAGTGATAAAGGTCAATCAGATAAATGTCGGCAGCGTCTTCGAGTGGTTAAAGGGCCGGGCTCGTTACCAGCACGGTCTCGGTTCAAAACCCACTCGTGCCATTCTGTTGTGTCCTTGGAAAAGACACTTTACAGCAATTTCCCCTGCTTGGTAGTCTTGGCAAGCAGTTCTAAATTACACTCATATCTTGATTAAATTACAAACAAACAGCAATACCTTGGCATCTCCGGAAGCAAGTCAGGGTAACTGCTCACCCAATGTATTAGAACCTCCATTGCTTTTCTGCGAGTCAGGAGGATAAATATAGAGATAAAATAAAATAAGTGTTTTCAAGCTACTTGAAATTTATATCTTAATTTTGTACATCTTTTTTATTTATATAACTTATTTACGTTTTTGACAACAATTATAAAAAAAAACTTTTTCAGAACTTCACAAGAATAAAAAGCTTAGCCCTCATCAGGTTTTTAAAAATGAACAAAAATATTTACAAATGTTTCTTTTGATTTCAAATGATTTCAGTAGTTTCTTCTTCTTCTTCTCCTTTCGGCCTTTCCCTTTAGTCGGGGGTGGCCACAGCGTATCATCATTCTCCACATCTTTCTGTCTTCAACATCCGTCTCCTTCACACCAACTTCCCCATATCTTCCTTCACTACATCTAAAAATCTTCTCTTTGGTCTCCCTCTTCTCCTCTTTCCCAGTAACTGCATTTCCATCATCTTTCTTCCTACATACTCTTGGTCTCTCCTCATGACATGTCCATACCACCTCAGCCTGCCCTCCCTCATCTTCATTCCTAACCGTTCTATCTTAACGGTACTCCTGATGTGCTCGTTTCTAATCTTGTCTTTTCTCGTCACTCCCATAGCAAATCTCAGCATTTTCATCTCTGCGACTTCCATCTCTTCTACTTGTTTTTTTGTGACTGCCACTGTCTCAAGTCCATACACCATTGCTGGTCTTACCACTAAACTGTGCACTTTTCCTTTTACTCTAGCTGGTAACCTCCTGTCGCAGATTACTCCCGATACTCTTCTCCATCCGTTCCATCCTGCCCGCACTCTCTTCTTTACCTTCCTCTCACAACCACCACTTTCTTGCACCGTTCATCCCAAATACTTAAATTCCTTTACTCTTGGCACTTTTACATCCTCCATCTTTACTGTTTCGTCATCATTTCTTCCATTTATGCACAGATATTCGGTCTTTGACCTATTTACTTTCATCCCTCTTCTTTCCAATGCATACATCCGGGATTCTAATCTCCGCTCCACTTCTTCCCTGGTCTCTTCACAAATCACAATATCATCAGCAAACAGCATCGTCCATGGTGGTTCTCTCCTTACTTCATCTGTTAGCCTGTCCATTATCACTGCAAACAGGAACAGACTTAACGCTGATCCCTGGTGCAGTTCAACCTTAACCTTGAAACTTTCTGTATTCCTATTGCACACCTCACTACTGTTTCGCTTCCCTCATACATATCCTGTACTAGTTCTACATACTTTTCCACTATTCCGGATTTTCTCATACAGTACCACAGCTCTTCCCGTGGAACCCTGTCGTAAGCTTTCTCTAGGTCCACGAATACACAATGTAGCTCTCTTTAACCTTCCCTGTACTTTTCCATCAACATTCTTAAAGCAAACATGGCATCGGTGGTTCTTTTTCCTGGCATAAATCTATATTGCTGTTTGCTGATCTCCACTCTATCTCTTAACCTGGTTTCAATAATTCTTTCCCATACCTTCATTGTGTGGCTCATTAGCTTTATTCCTCTATTACTATAACAAACCCGCCTCCTATTTTTTGACATTTTGTAACCACTGTCATTCTGGCAGAATTCTCTAATTTTAACAAAAAAAAAAGAAAAAAAAGAAAAAAAGAAAACAAATTTCTAGAAAAAAGAAAAGAATTTTTCAAGTTCTTTTGCATTGTTCTAATGGTGCTTGACGTTTCGTGTGACAGGGAATTGTTTGGGCTCGGGAACGCGAGTCAAGTAGCCGAACAACATTTATCTGTTAGTGAGTCTGAAAAATTGTGCGATAAAATTTACGAATCGTTTTCTACCGTATTATACACCTTAATATAAGATCGCTAAACAAAAATTTCGATAAATTCTACGATTTCTTACTGTGTCTACCGTTTACTCCTGATGTTTTGTGCCTTTCGGAAACAGGTATAAAAAAAAAAGCTCTTGTTAACATAAACTTGTCTGGCTATTCTTTTGTTAATGTTGACCCAGTTGGTAATGCAGGTGGCGTAGCCATGTACGTCAGAAAAGACTTGAAAATTACACAAGAACAAAATATACACTTACATGGATGTGAATCATTGTGGCTAACATTATACCAATCAAATACGAATAAAAAACTTACAATTGCAACTATCTATAGGCACCCTAGTCAAGCAACTGATAAGTTTGTTGATGATTTTTCGAACTGTGTAAAAAAATTAACTTATCAAAAAAAAGTTTTGCATTTTAGGTGACATCAATGTTAACATTTATGGAAAAAACCTATCTGTACAAGCAAAAAATTACATTAATGCCATAGCATGTAATGAAGGCTATTCAATTATTACTCAACCTACAAGAATTACAGCAAACTCGGCGACACTCATCAATCACGTGATTACAAATGACGTGGCTCACACTATTTCACCATCAATAATTTTGAACGACATGACTGATCACTATCTTCTTTTATGTAACATTAGAAAGTTCAAAACTATAACGCTCGTATGAATACCTTACTATACTGTAGAGATAAAAAAAATTTTTGCCCAGATTCTTTTTGTATTGAGTTGAATAACTCCCTGACCGAAATTGTTTGTAACAGCAATCCATTACAATTTGAAAATTTTGACTCTGCATTTGACAATTTTGTCGCCTGTATTTCGCAAATGATTGATAAACACGTGCCGTTAAAACGACTAAGTCGTAAACAACAAAAATTAGTAAAAAACCGTGGATTACCAAAGGTATTTTAACTTCTATTCAAAAAAAAATTCCGTTTTCCGGACTCTGTTCATAAATGGCAGTGATGCAGAAAAAAATTTACTTTTGAACCTGCTCCAACAAATTACCAAAAATTAAAACCTTATCAAAAAAATTATACCTTCAAAATAAACATAAAAAAAATAAAAATAATGCCCGTAAAACTTGGGACATTATTAAATCTACACTACCAATTACTCCAAATCGACGATTAACTAACTCGCTTCGAATAAATGATGTAATTACGGAGGACCCCGAAATTATCGTGAACAAATTTAATAACTTCTTTTGCTCAATTGGTTCCAACTTGGCTGAAAAAATTAAAAAAGACAAATACGCCATCTTACGAATATTTAACTAATACAATCTCTTCTTCAATTTACCTCTAACTTTCAACGTCAAACGAATTACTTAATCTAATTTTATCATTAAATGACAACAAGGCACTCGGGCACGATAACATTCCAGCTTACTTTCTTAAAGTTTCAAGGTATGTAATCACTCCACATCTTAAATATTTTAGAAATTTTATTTTTAATAATGGAGTGCTGCCTAGCAATTGCAAAATAGCAAAAGTTGTGCCAATTTTTAAAAATGGTTGCAAAGAAGAGACATACAACTATCGTCCAATATCAATACTAACTTGCTTTTCTAAAATAATTGAAAAAATGATATATAATAGACTAATGACCTTCTTCTTTAAACATAAAGTTATCTATTCTCATCAATTCGGTTTTCAAAGTAAAATTTCCACGTCACATGCAATGCTTGATTTGGTCATTGCTGCCAATGATAATATTGACCTTAATCTTCATACAGGTCTTGTTCTTGTAGATTTTAAAAAAGTCTTCGACACCGTATGTCATAAAATATTATTAAATAAGTTGGCCCATTATGGCATTCGGGGAGTAGCATTTAAGTTATTAAGTTCATACTTAACTTACCGGAAACAATTCATCAATTTTAACCAACTTCATTCTGAACTCAAGGACATAAAATACGTTGTACCTCAAGGATCCTCCCTTGGTCCGTTACTTTTTCTCCTATATGTAAACGACTTACAAAATATTGTTAACTGCACACCTAGATTATTTGCTGAGGATACCTGTCTCATATTCCAGGCATCTAATCCATTTATCCTTCAAGGTGTAATTAATAAAGAATTGAAAAACTTAAACATTTGGTGCTGTGCAAATAAATTAACAGTCAATCCGTCTAAATCTAATGTTTTAGTTATTTCTCCGAAGTTAATCCATGATTTCACTGAGCAGCTCACAGTTAGTTATGATAGTTCCCAAAATTTTCTCAGTTAAAAGCGCCAAATATTTAGGGGTAATTATTGATAATAGAATTAATTTTTACGATCACATTAAAGTACTTGAATGCAAAATTGCCCGTTCTGTTGGAATATTAACTAAACTAAAAACAATCCTATCTAAGCAAAATTTATTACAATTATATTATACTCTTGTCCATTCACACTTGACTTATGGAATTTCTATTTGGGGCTCAAAATATCCAACTCACCTTCAAAAACTACAAAAATTGCAAAACAAAGCACTTAAAGCTATTTGTAATGCGCCATATCGAAGCCCAGCTAAACCACTTTATACAAAATTGAATATTTTGCAAATTCAAGATGTTTATAAACATGAAATTACCAAATTTATGTTCAACTTTAACAAAAAATTAACTCCCACTCCATACTCTAACTTCTTCCAAAAAATCAATCAAGTATCAAATCGAAGCACAAGACTATCGGCGGAACAGGATAATTTATATATTCCTAGATATCGTAATAATAGATTACAAGGGTGTATAAAATACCAAGGAGTCAAAATTTGGAATCTTATACCTAAAGAAATAAAAAAAAATCCACTTATAATATATTAAAAAATAACTACAGTATAAGAAATTTCTTTTTTCACTTTACTTAAAAAAACTTTAAATCTTACAATTTTTTTGAAAACAAAACACATGATGATTGGGCACTGAGCAAACCGCAGATCATGTACTAACAGCGTGCCCTATACATCGGGCACCACATGGAGCACGAGGTCTGACGGTTTTGGATGACGAAACTCGATGCTGGCTTAATAACACCACTGCCAGCATCTGATTCAGACAGTGCAGCAGTCTGGGGTAGTAAAAGGATAAACCCTCGGCCCCAGTCCTGTTTGTGTCTGACCTGGAGTGGATACCCTTCAAACGATGACGACGACATGATGATTTAGAGAGCTAAAGAATATAATTATGTTTTTTTTTAACATAAAATTGTCTGACATTGGGTGGTTGCTCGACTTGATGACCGTGAGGTCCATTCGCATCTTCCCTGTCACCTTCGTTTTCATTTTCTGCGAAATTATTATTATTATTATTAGTTTTATTATTAATATTTTTTTTTTATTGTTGTATGAAATGTGACAAAAATAAAAATGATGATAATGATGAAGATGATCTAGATCCAATAAAAAAATTGCTGATGAAAACAACAGCAAAAAATTCGTTATATGGCGCATTCAAACAAAACAAGAAAAGCAAACAAATAGCAACGGGTCAACATAATCAAAATCTAAATTTAAAACCTTTTTTTGGAAAAATTTATCAAATGCAAAAATTTCTTAAACACTAAGTTCAGTTTTATCTTAACTTTATAGCTTTTAAGAATTCAACTTGCAATTTAAGCGAAAACAAACAAATAAATAAAAAACTCAAAATTTTATTGCAAAAATCTATTAAATACAAAGTTCCTCAAATTTTTAGCCAATTTTATTTCCACTTGCTACCTTTAAACAGTTGCAAAAAATGATTGTCACTTCATCAAAATCAAATCTACACACTGGAAAAAGTTAGTTTACGCAATTTGTACCAACACCATTCTCAGTTTTGAGTAAAATGAACTTGAACTTGGGTCGCTTTACGTTAAACGCTATTGTCACTTTAAGCGGAAAAGCGTCATATTGAATTCAAAATAAAACATGTTTCCGTTCATATATCCACATATGCCCAACTGTTTTGGATATCTACACATCTTGCACATTACGAATATGCAATCGGTTGGTGTCAACACCATATTCGATTTTGAGAAGAAATAAATTTGAACATGTGTTACTAGTTGTTAATGCTATGTCGCGAAAATTAAAAACGCTTGGGCATAGTTAACGTACATAATGTGATTCTTGAATTATATACAATAAAAATTCTTCTAATAAGCATAACTGTACTTGGCGGGGGGAAGGGGGGGCCAATTGTCTTCCCTAGTTTCCAAGATTTGGGCAAAATTTAAATTTTTCGAGCAGTGACAAGAAAATGTTTGGGAAAAACCAAAACTTTTGGGCAGTGAAGTGAAAAAAATTCGGGCAAAGTCAGGAATTTTAGAGCTGTCACAATGGTCAACTATCAAAAATATTTACCAAATCATGGTAAAGATCTTTTTTTTTTTTTTATTTAGAGACACCTTGATTTTGAAAGGAAAATTGAGAAATAGGAGACTTATTCCAAGTGAAGAAATTTTTTTTTAGAGAACACCATGATTTTAAGACAAATTTGGTCTTCGTCCGAGAATCTTTGAGTTTTTTTGTCCTATCTGTAAAGTACTGGAAAATCATGATTTGGGGAAATGTCACAAAATTTGGACAAAACTTTATTGCCCCCCCAAAATTTTTTTGGCTGGTACGCTTATGCTAATAAGTAGTACAAAGTGCAAGCTTTAGTGTTTTTAGTGCTTCTATATTACTTCTATACTTCTTGATTTTTTCACTGCCACATACCAATCTCACCTAAAAGGTTGTGACGTCTGACATCGTTAGGTTTTTTTAGCAGGACCTTTACCGGTAGTCCTATTTTAACCTGCTTTAAAAAATTCAGTCTTTGATGTTTTAAGATATCTGTTTTAATTGCATGCTGTATAAATCTTGTAATTTTTTTCACCTTAATTTAAAAGTTTTTAGTTATTTTGATCAGTGTACTTAAATGCTTGTAATTGTAGCGTTTGTTATTAATTTTAGGTTACTGTAAAAGAGCATAGCGTTTTTCAAATTGTATAATATGATATTTTTTAATTGGTGTCTTGTTTCAGCTGAATAGTACTGTAAAATATTGTTTTTATTTCATTTCAAAGTTATGTAATCATCACAACCGTCACGCTTTTACCTTAATGTATATTGCTTGTTTCTATAAATAGTTGATGAAATGTTTTGTTTTGTTTTAACTGGAAAACCATTTTATTATAATCTCGTTTTGGTTGTTGTGTCACTTTAATTTAAAGTTGCTTTATTTTTCAAACTCGAAAAAGATTATTGTTTTGATATTGTTTTGCACTAAAAAAAAACATAAAACAATAAGATTACCAAAAATTTCAGCTTAGATATAAAATCAGGAACAAAAAATATTTGTCAATTCCTGAACTATATTTTGCTTTTACCTATTTTAGTGCAAAAGTTATTTAATATCTGTCGTCATTTAGCCAAAAAGTTTTAATTTTTGTGCTAGTAATGATTGCCAGCTGAAGCTGTAAACATTGTAGATGAAGCAATTATTCTGAGGTTTAACATAAAAGAACTGTTCCACTTTTTTTCTTTTTTTTTTTTTTTTTTTTTATTCTTTCATTAATTTTATTTGTCAAATGCTATAATGTCCAAGGTATATATAAATGTTTTTCCACCTACTGACTTGATATCTCAATTGTGAGTTTAAAATAGTTCGAAAAAACAAAAAATATGTACATTACATTTTCAAGGGCAAGAAAGCACCAAAACTAGCACCGCAGCAATGGCGTCGTACCATGAAGTCAAAAAGTGGAAGACAAGGTTGATTTCAACAGAGGTTTGAGGGATTGCTCTTTCAAGTACAGCCGTGGGCTAGGTACAACTACAACCAGTGATGTAGTTGAGTCCACATGATTCGAGACCGAGAAAGAGACCGTAAAATTTTTTCGAGATCAAGACCGAGATCGAGACCTAAGGTTCCAGATCGAGACGAGAAACTATCGAGTCGAGACCGAGATCGAGACCAGAATATTTTTTGTAAATAAATTTAATTTTATTAATGACATTAATTTTTATTTTTCCAAAAATCCAAAGATACGTTTCAAATAAACTAGCATCTCCAGCATATTACTAGAAATCCTCGCTTATGTGGTCGCATAATCAAACCGCCGGCACTAAAAATCCGCTCAACTGGAGCAGACGAAGCGGGAACGCACAAGGCTTGCGACTTTGAAAAAAGCAGGATATTCTAATCAGGTCACAATTATGAAAAAAACTTTATACTATAGAGCAGGGTTTTCCAAACTGTGTGCCGTGAAAGGGATTAAAGTGTGCCGCGAAATTTTCGAGTTTTGACAGAAAACCATATAGTCAATGGTGGATATTGGGTGAAGCGAATGAGGCAGTTGCCTCGGGCCCCCTTGAAAATACTGCATATAGTTTCATTTGGCTGTATATGTTTTTTAAGAGATCACCGTAATTTTGGGAGAAAAATAGCCAAATATGAGATCAAATCAAAGTGAAGACCTTTTTTTTGTTTTTTTAGAGATCATAATAATTTTGGGAGAAAAATAGCGAAAGATGAGATCAAATGGAAGTGAATATAATTTCTGTATGTAAACTTAAAGAGTGTATTAAGTAGGCTATCGCTTTCATAAAGTAAGTGTGCCGCAGGTAAACTCAGAATTTATTAGCGTGCCGTAGTAATAAGATGGTAAACGGAAAGGTATTTGACCCAAAACTGCTCGAGGTCCAGCACTTTAAATTTGCCCTTGGCTGCTGAGTTAAATTTTAACTCGAGAAACTGTTCTTGTGCTTCATCAAAAATGTCGCCTATTTCGCACTGCAATTTGTTTCTTGCTTCTCATCTATAGGAGAATTTTATTTGATTAAATTTTTTTTAAATCAGATAAATGAGTTTTTATTTGTGCTTTAATTGGGACTCACAGTTACCGTTTGTGAGAGCAAAATCCAATTAAATAAAGTTTGCTAGATTCCCTTGTTCAATTCCATTTTTGCTGAAGTCAAGTTCCCTGTGCGTGCCTCCCCGGTTAAGAACCACTGAACTAAACCTTTTATTGATTATGTTTATTCAAAAACTTTACGAGGAAATAAAAGGCTTTCAATTTCATTTTGCAAGAGGAATTGTTTATGGTAAAGAAATCAGTAAGTCATCATAACCACATCAAATAGCAAAAATATCAAAAAATGTCCGGTCTCGAGACCAATTTAAAAAGTACGAGACCGAGACCAGGTCATTGCGAGATTAAGACCGAGACCGCCAGCAAAAGGTCGATACCGAAACCGAAACCGAGACCCTGAAAATTGGTCTCGAGACCTTCATCACTGTTTACAACTACAGCAACAATATACTTTACAATTTTTGTTTTTACTCTGGTTATATCACAAAGTATATTTTTCGCACTACCCAAAATTATTTTTGAGAATTTGTTTTCTTGAAATAAAAAATATTAAAAACGAAAAGTATTCTTCAATTTTGGAACAAAACTAAACAAACTAAAAATTTCGTGCCCCCATAAAGCAATCGAAAACGACATTCTAGTTTAGTGTATTGCGGTGCCAGGCTAACTTTACTTGACAGAAGAGAAAAATTTTTTTTTGCCAACGATCATCATCACTTGCTACCATGGTGCAATGATAATTAAATTTTTTAAAGTTTTAATTAGAATTTTTTTGTTTTGGTATAGATCTGGTCTATTTTGTTAATTCTCAACTTCTAGTTTTAAGCTGTGTGATGCCTTGTTGTAATCCACATTATAACGGAACATCGCATAATAAATTATGGCTTCCATATCAATAACCAATTTCATGTACTCATTACAAGAACCTGAATAATTAATATTTAATCGTGTGTTGCAAAAGGCAGCGTGGTCGAGTGGTTAAAATAAAATACGAATAATGCAATTATTAAACAATTAATAAAACAATAAAAACCTTAATTAAATTAATTAAACAATAAAAACTTTTGAATTATCTCGACTTATATCTAAAACTCTTTCAAAATTCAGTGCTGGTTGGGATGGTATACCTTCTATACTACTAAAATACTTACCTATTAATGCATTGTCAGCACTAAGTTATGTTTTTAATCTTTCCCTGTCCCAAGGCAAGTTTATTACATTTTTTAAACATGCAAAAAGTAATTCCTATTTTCAAAAAAGGAAACACAAAAAATGTAGCAAACTACCTACCGATTAGCTTGCTATCCAATTTTTCAAAAATTCTTGAAAAAATCGTACACAGACGTCTCTATTCATTTTTCAATAACTCCAATCTTTTGTCCAATCACTAGTTTGGTTTTAGACAAGGGCACTCCACCTCGCATGTTATTACATTATTAACTGATAAAGTTACAACAGCCTTAGAAAACAAGCAATCAACTTTAGGGATTTTCTTAGATCTTTCTAAAGCCTTTGATACTATTGACCATAAAATCTTGCTTAACAAACTGTACCATTATGGAGTAAGAGACATACCTTTTTCTTGGTTTAAAAGTTATCTCACAGATAGAACTCAACAAACTGAAGTCCTTGGCACTAAATCTACAAACATCAATAAACTGACCTCTTCTGTCCCCCAGGGCTCAATTCTGAAACCTATCTTGTTGATAATATATGTCAATAACTTTCCTAAATGTCTGAGATACAGCAGTTGTTTAGCCTTTGCAGACGATACAACTATATTAATTTCAGAAAAAAACAAAAAAAACTTGTATGACAATGCAAATGAAGAGCTTAATAACATCGACAACTGGTTAGTGACCAACAAGCTTTTCTTAAACATTGATAAAACAAAGTGCCTGCACTTTGAAATTCTCAACACACCCACTCCCAGCTTAACATTGAAAATCAGAAATACTCCAATTCAAAAAATCTCATCCTTTAAACTATTAGGAGTTATTCTGGACGAACACTTGTCATAGAAAGATCACATTATATCTCTTTAAAAAAAGTTACAAGCACTATTGGTGGTAACTATGAAAATCCAGCCATGTTTAAGTAAAGATTCTCTCCTAATTATATATCATTCTTTATTGATTAGTCACATACGATACTGCATAAACAATTATTGTTTTGAAAACTCCACTCTAATTAGAAAATTGCAGAGTATATTGTAACAGATTTTTAAAAATGACATTTAATCTACAACACAACAGTGACGTCACAGAAGCTATGAAAGACGCTCAACTTCTTACAATAAATAATCTTTACAACCTAGAAATAGCACAAATGATGTTTAAATATGAAAACAAACAACTTCCACAAGCATTTAATAACTTTTTCACACAAAAATCTTTAAAAATGAAAACCAGAAGCAACAGCCAAATAATATCAAATTACTTCAGAACTTAAGTAAGTCAGCAATCTCTGAAATTTGTTGGACCTAAACTCTGGAGCAAAATACTTTTAGAGATCAGGTACAGCCATTCAAGCAACACCTTCAGAAAAAAGCTGACTCAACACTTGGCACATTTTCCAAATTCCTTGTTAAATTTATGCAAATAGTTTAGTATCAGTACCAAACCTACTCTACAATAGAATAACCAACTTTAATCTAGATCAAGGCTACTCAATTAATTTTAACAAAGGTCCAGATACAAAAGTTAAAAATGCGCTGCGTCCGTCCCACCGAATTTATAATGTATAATACTTTTATATAAATGCAAGATTTCTTAAAAACACGATGTCATTTATTGTTCTGCTTCAACTTGTGAGAAAAATGGCATTTCTTATCACTTGCGAGTTCTTTAAATCTTGGTTCTAATGTAATGGTTGCAAGTCTAAGACTGTGGTGTAGGTGCTGATCCGTCATACAACTGCGAAACTTGTTCCTGATAAAATTCATGTTTGAAAATGCTGACTCACAGCAATAAGTTGACCCAAACATGGTGAGAATATGTACTGCCAATTTGGTAAGAATAAGAAAATTGTTTGAAGAAACTTTCTCCAACCAAAACTTCTCAGGTGTACAATTACAGAATGATTCTTTCATTACAACGTTTTCTTGAAATTCAATTAGCTCCAATTGAACTTTTGCTGCATCTATCCATTTGCAGATATCTTTTGCTTCAGCTGAAAATGTTGCAATGTCTGTTACAAGAAAAGGGTTTTTAATGAACAGCAACAAATATTTTCCCAGAGAAAAGTCACTAAAGCGCACTGTAAAATTATTTATTAACTTATCAATAAATTGCACATATCTGTTATCTTTTTTACCTTTACCTTGTTTTAAAAGGCTCAGAAAATGAATAAGATTACTCTGAATATCATGTTCGAAAATTTCTAATTTTTTCTGAAATGCACGTATTGCAGTGATTAAATCAAATATAGTGCGTTTTTCTCCTTGCAATTTTACATTCAAGTCGTTAAAGTGTGACATCATGTCAGTTAAAAACCCAACGATTTCCATTTTCTTTTCATCTCTTACAAACGCCAAAAATACCTTTGCCTTCACATTGTTATTACCTTCAAGAAAAGTCATTAACTCCTTCCTAATTGACCAAAATCTCTTCAACACTCTTCCTCTACTTAACCATCTTACATTGTTGTGCACAACTAAGTTCTTATAACTTGCATCGTTTACTGAAAGAAAATTTCAAAGTAAACGATGTTGCAGTGCGGATGTTGATCGAAGAAAGTTTACCAGTTTCATAATATTCTTCATGACATCACAATATTCATCTCCCAGACTGGCACACAGCACTGCTTGGTGGATAATGCAATAGTAGGTTATCAAATCCGGATTGTCTTTGACTAATCGTCCAACAAGTCCTTTCCTTCGAGAAAGCAATGCTGGAGCTCCATCTGTGGTAAGTAAAATGGCCGACTTTATTTTAATATTTCTCGACTTTATCATGCTTATCAAAAATGCGTAAATATCTTCTCCTTGTGTTCGTTTTGTAAGAGTAGTAACACCTAACAAACCTGCATAAATTCTTTTCTATTTCCATCATAATACCGAACAAAGATTATTAGTTGAGCATTGTCGGTCATGTCAGTTGACTCGTCAATAGCTAGTGAAATACAATGTGCATTTTTCAGTCCTTGATCAAGTTGCCATAAAAGATCTTCAGCCAATAGTTCGGTTCTCCTCATTGCTGAAGAATCAGATAACGGAATCTGTTTTATTTTAGTGATTATCTCATCTCTTTGCTTGCCATCAAACAAGGTTGCGGCCATTTGCACCATACATTCTCCAACAATTTCTGCATCACTAAAGGGCTTTTTATGCTTTCCTAAAATCCACGCTATTCTTAATCAGCATTCAGTTGCTTTTTCTTGGGCAGTCATTGTATTAGCAAGAACCATGATTGACTTTTCATAATGCGATTTTAAAATACTTATTCGTTTCTTCCTTTCTTCCGTTCCTTGCTTATACTTCTCTTCAAATCCACTATGTCTTGTTTCATGATGGCGTTTCAGATTACTGCTTTTCACTAAGGCTACATTTTGACTGCAAATAAGGCAGTATGGATTCGAGCTGGATGTGGGAAGAATGAAAGCATATTTTTCAATCCATTCTTCCTTAAACGCACGGTTTTCATTGTAAAATTTTCTCCTCTTGCTAGATACCATTGTATTCTTTTTTAGGATTAAACTAAATTACATGTAATTGAGTACACTGCAAAACATTTACATTAGAGGCTACTTATGTACTTACAGTTTACGAAACAACAATGACAACTTCAAACACTATGAAAAAGACTAGCTGCTTACAAAATCATAAAGCCTGCTGAAGAAGACTAGACAACTACAACGCGTCGATTGCGAGGCTACGGAGTTGGTTTCAATTTATTCAACAAAAATATTATTGTAGTTCCGAACAAAGTGTGTATGTGACATAACAATCGGCAACAATAGCCTCTAATGAAAATATAGTAGTGTAGTGCTAGTGAGCTCAGCCTTATGCTAAAAACAAGGTACAACGTCCTTTTACTAATACATTACTATGCTGTAAATCCGCAAATGCATCAAAACTCCAGAAACCGTTTAGGTCCGCATCTAGCACTCCGGAGGTCCGGGTTCGGACCGCGGTCCGCTAATTGAGTAGCTTTGATCTAGATGTTAAAATCATAAAAAAAATAGAACTCGAACTGTAACAGAAACAGTTAATTAACTGTATAGAAGTCTTTTTTGAAACCTCTTAATTAATTCTATTGTTTGCGTTCACTGTTTTGGGCGAATCACGTGCAGCGATCTTAATGAAATCTGATTGACTCACTTACACGTGGCGAACACACTATAAATTGAGATGTTGGTAAATTTAATTCCTTTCAGTCGTTTAGTAATCCAGTGGTTCGGTGATTTGGTTTAGTGTTATAGTTTGAAGAGTGGGTTTGTAGATCGCAAACGAAACTTGGGAAAATTTCGTTTTGCGATTGCATGTTGGCTGCACGTTGGTTGTATCGTTAGCTGCATCGTTTGAGCAGTATTGTCGAGTAAATAATTGTGGTCGCTGGCTTGTGGAAGCCTGTTATACTTTAATAGCGAAATCTCAACTTTAATATATATTATAAAACCATAAGACGTGTGTGAAAGCCAGCGGTATGATTGGGGAAGGCTTGGATAGCTTCCCTATAGTTGAATTTGAAGCCAAGAAGAGAGGAATTCGCTGTGCGGTCTACTTTAAACTTTTAAAATTAACACTAGACTACAATTAATAGTAATCTGCTTGATTAGAACGAATGTTATTATTGTTATTTTCATTTTTTTTCGGCCGTTGAGGCTTGTCTGGCCTTGTCTTTGTTATTTTTCAGAACTCGGGACTTTTATCTGGAGAAACTGCTTTTAATAGAGAAGACTAAATTGTGTGGCTACTATCTCAACAGAAAATCTTCAAACAATTCTTTTGTTTATTTTTTTTCGTACCATGTTTCCATGAAATGGTCCTTTTGACCTGTGACCGAATTTCTTTCGTTGGGTTTGTTTGCCTGTCTGACCCTTTTTGGTCACAGGCTTGTTGTGCTTCCCACTATGTTTTTGCCGCCAACGCAACAATGCCTCAAATACATGGTATGTTTTGCTTTGTCTTGCTTTTCTTTTCTATCTCTTATTTTGTTTTTCCCTGTCTTATAATTCCTTATCTGCTTTTCTATGTAAGGTGTTGCAACCATTCATCATTCTTCTAATTACTATATCAAATGTTACTGTGTGCATGCTATAACGTTTAACGTTTTGTTGCTTCTTCCTTTTTCTTCTTCTGCTATAGTCCTATATGTTTGTTTATTTCTTTCTGTTTTTATTGTGGCGGAGCAGAAATAAAAAATACTGATACTGATACAATTACAAAAACTTACTATACATTTAACAGCTTAAACTACCCACCGGCATAGAGGACAGATGCAAAGTTTATGCTTGCTTTCCCCACAACCAATAGTATGTATGCAGGGCAATGTCAGATTTCCTTGCTTGACCTTCCCACAAGCAATAACATATCTGCAGGGCAAAGTAACATTTTGTTGTTGTGCTATGAACACGGAAGTCGGAAAAGTTTAAGTTTCTTGTCTACTAAATATTTCTGAGAGTGAAGAGGTTTGCTATCGCGTAAACTCCACCGTCGCTTTGCTAATGCTGAGATTAAATAGACAGAATAAAGGCTTTGTTTAAAAAAAATGGTGGAAAAAATGTGAGAAATGAGCCTTAGTTATATGCTGTGATCGCCTTTTTATTTCTTTTACAGGTTCTCTGCTACTGAGATAGAAGGAAGTTTGTTGTTGCTTTGCTATACAAAGGCATAATGTTAAATTCATTTTCTAAGTTTGGTTTGGTTGAAAGCGAGCATAACGTTCTGTCGTACCATCATCTTCTGTACAGTCTGTACAGAAACCACACAAAAATATTTCGTTTCAAGTTTTGATTTAAGAACCTAATTTCAAATCACACTGTAAGTGTTTAATCTTCAGCGTTGATACTTTTGTTGTAGCGATTTGAAAACTAATAAGAAATTAATTCTTGTTTTAATCAGAGAAATAGGCTTCTATTGCCCAGTGTGTTCTATTCTTCTTCTATCAAAGAAATTAAACTTAAATCTAGATTATAATAACTATGATCTAAATGCTCATAATTTTCAGATTGAGAATGTTATCACTTCCGTTAAAAACCCTTTTAAATTTAATTTGGCGGCAAGTATAAAGTAGGGATGGCCTATATAAAGTAGAACAGAAAACAAAAACCAAAAATTTGGCTTTAGTTTTCTGTTCTATCTTTTAACGGCAATTCAGAAATAAGTTCATTATGATTTAATAAAAAGTAAATTTACAATTACCAAATCTGGTTTTGTAAAAACTTGCATCAAACTTATGCCAATAATTAATTCCTATTCTTGGTCTCTTCGATTCAAGTATAAGGCCAAGTCTTAGCTCGAGCAAACATTCAAGTATATTATGATGTAATAAAAGTCAAGCTTTACAAATGACTAGACATGGTTTTGTCAACATTTATTTTGGAGCAAAATGTCTGGAACGTGATAGAACTTTCAACAAAAAGCAAAGAGCCAATGCAGTTAAAAACATTTTATTTAGAGACTGAGGTTTTTTTTTAAGAAAAACAAATCCTAATTTTAAAATCATTCTTGAGGAAGAGATTTTTAACCTTGAAAAATATTTTATTTACTAAGATAAACAATCAATGCTTTGTCGATCAAATGTTGTGTACAAAATTACTTGTAGTTGAGGCGATAGCTACATTGGACTGACAAAAAAACTTATAACTCAGAATAAAAGAACACAATCCCGGACTTTCCAAAAACAATATGGACGTCTCAAACATTTAATAAAATACCCTGACCAACTGATTGATTTTAATAATGTTAACATTTTAGCAGATTCGGACAATTGGCATAAATTATTAATTAAGAACATTACTAATACAAAATCAAAAACCATCGCTAAACATTGATCAAAGTTCGGCCTCTTTATATCTACTGAATACGTAATTAAATTTGTGTTTTTCCTTCTTGTGACGTGACAGTGTTTCAAAGTTTTAAATTTTGTTTTTTTAAAAAAAAAGTGTTTTGCTTTGACAATGAGAAAACTAAACTCTCGAAACGTCAGCGTCTAAATTAAATGTTTTCAACTTCATTGGCTCTTTGCTTTTAGTTGAATGAACATTTATTGTTTTCAATTAAGACATTTAATATTTTTGGTGTAAGTCTCTTTGATTTAAGTAAAGGTGAAAAAGTAGCTAATGCAAACAAGTTAAAAAATATGAGCCTTGTTCTTTAACAAATTCACTCTCGTACAACCAAGGGATACAAATTTGTTAGAAATCTATGCTTTATAGCAACCGAATCTAAATACCCAATCAAACACAAAAGTGTTTGTAAAATAATGCCTTTCAAAGATGCGTATTTGAGGTTAAGGATGAAACGTAATTGGCGGTAAGTAAATTATCAAACCCTTCAGAATCTATTTAATTCTTTGGGAACAAAAATAAAACGTCAATTTAAAAATTAATAAATATGATGTACTTACTAATCGCATTAATATTAGCACCTTGGTCTAAACATTGTTTGACGTTATCGTATTTAAACAAGCAGTTTTTGGTGGGTCGGTTCAGATGATAATTTCGATGATAATTTTATCATCCATCAATTATTTATCTTCCTAATTTGTAGGACAATGGCAAAATTTTTTAAAAGTTATCTAAGTTTTATTATTGCAGGAATGTCGAACCTTTTTTCATTATGAGCCAAATTATAAATTTACGTATATTCGGCGGCCCTCAAAAGTATATGTACACTATATAAAACTTCCTTTTTTTGATATTAGATGCCATGAAAAAATGATAAGTATTAAAATATAATTCAAAATTGATTAACTAATTAGGAATCTCCGTAAAGGGTAAAACTATTAAAATCATTACGTAATTAATATTAAAAATATGGCCCAGATGGTAGGTGCTTTCACGCAGCCTGGGCCGTGAGTAAGTCTGTTCATTGATTTAAAATGACAGACCGAAACCGAACCTACCAAAACGGAAGGGTATCCACACATTCCGATGTTCAGTGTGGGTCTGCTAGTCGGCAAACGTCCTTTTCAGGAGGGGCAATGCTAGGATAAAACTGCCCTTTTCAGGGCACATTGCCAACAAGTTCCGAAGACCCACTATTCTTCAGCTGAACATCGAAGGCCTCACTGCAAGCAAGATGAACGTTCTTCATCACCTCGCTATGCAGTCTGAGGCACTCGTCATCCTACTGCAGGAGACCCACTGCACTGATGCAGAGAAGTTGGTACTACCAAATTACCAACTAGCTGGGTCTTCTTTAAGCAGGAAGCATGGCCTTGCCACGTTTGTCCACGAGCGACTGAGATACACGCTTTTGGGCCAATCTCCACCGACATCGGAGATCGAGTGGCTGTGTGTAGACGTTGATGGCTATAAAATAGTCAACGTCTACAAGCCACCGCCAACACGATTGCGAACCCTGGATCTCCCAGTGTTTCCTCACCCCTGTCTCTACGATTTTAACGGTCGCCATGCTGACTGGGGTTACGACGACAACAGTCCGGACGGTGAGTGCTTGGCTGGATGGGCAAGTATTAATTGTCTTGCCCTCCTATATAATGCCAAGGACACTGCCAGTTTTTATTCCGGCCGCTGGAACACTGGCATCAATCCAGATCTAGCTTTCGCTAGCATAGGTTCAAACAGTCGCTTACCGGATAGACGTGTCCTTGACAAGTTCCCCAGGTCACAACATCGACCTTCGCTTATTACACAACCAAGGTTTGCTATGGCAGTGCCAAGCATGCCTGTTAAGCGATGGAACTTCTGCAAGGCCAAACGGAGTCACTACATTGCTTTGACGAATAAATTTGCAAAGACTTTGTTGCCACCTGATTGACTTGATGTGGATGCGGCTTACCAGGACTTCTGTAACACTATTAAGAAAGCAGCCAAAAAGACTATCCCACGCGGGTATCGAAATAACTATATTCCGTGTTGGGATGCAGAGTGTGAGTCCCTCTATAAAACCTTTCTGCAGTCTCCTCAAGGAGACGACTCAAGCTTGGCTGCTACAGCTCTGCTTGCCAAGCTTGACAGAAAGCGTAGGGATCGATGGTCCGAAGCAGTTCGGAACATTGATTTCTCACACTCTAGTCGAAAAGCATGGAGTATTTTGAACAACCTTACTGGTAAATCACGACACTCTCCTCGTCACTGTCCCGTTTCAGCCGATGCTATTGCATCTCAGTTGGTTAGAAATGGGAAATACGAGGCTGTTGACCACAAGTCATCTCGACTTGTCTTTCAAGAAGTGTCTGACCTTTGGAGGGCCACAACACCAGACGCAGTAAATATCTCTGACAGTTTTTTACAGAGAGAATTTGCTGCTGCCCTTCAACATTTAAAACCAGGCAAAGCTCCGGGATCTGATTCCATCTGCCCAGAGCTTATACTCCATGCTGGAGCTGCTTTGAAGTCCTGGTTACGTGACTTTCTTTCTTCCTGTTTGCGCCGACTCAAAATTCCCAAGATCTGGAGAAGAGCGCTTGTGGTCGCGATCCCCAAACCAGGAAAGCCCGTGGGGGATGCAAAGAGCTATCGAACGATATCTCTGCTCTGTGTCCCCTACAAGATCCTCGAGAGGCTTATCTATGCCCGCGTTGAACCATTAATTGATCCATTTCTCCCTAAAGAGCAGGCTGGGTTCCGACGCGGGAAGTCAACCGTAGATCAAGTTGTTCTGCTAACCCAGAACATCGAGGATTCTTTCGAGGCTAAAAAGAAGGCCGGTGCCGTATTTATCGATCTGACAGCTGCTTATGACACTGTCTGGCACCGTGGTCTTACCTGCAAGCTGCTGAGACTACTTCCGGATAAGCACATGGTCAGAATGATCATGGAGCTTGTCCAAAATCGAAGTTTCACCCTTACCACCGGTGACAGCAAGCAAAGCAGGCTACGCCGTCTTAAAAACGGCGTTCCTCAGGGATCGGTCTTGGCTCCCCTCCTATTTAACATCTATACGTACGATCTTCCTTCCATGATTTCCAGAAAGTTTGCTTATGCTGATGATCTAGCATTGTTGCATTCTTCTGGAAACTGGAAGGATCTGGAGGGGACTCTAAGTCAAGACATGTCCACACTGTCAGCGTATCTCCAGACTTGGAGGTTGAAGCTCAGTCACACTAAGACGGTGACGGCTGCCTTTCACTTAAATAATCGAGAGGCCAAGCGTGAGCTAAAGGTCTACAACAACGATAGACTTTTACCGTTCTGTCTAACCCCTACTTACCTTGGAGTAAAACTGGACAGATCGCTCACGTTTCGTCACCATTTAGTGGCATTGCGCAAAAAACTATCATCGCGCGTCACACTGCTGAGGCGACTCGTGGGCTCGGGATGGGGTGCTGGTGCTAAAACACTACGCATAGCCACCTTGTCTCTAGTCTACTCAACAGCTGAGTACTGTGCGCCAGTCTGGTGTCGCAGTGCTCACACTCGCCTCATTGACAGTGTCTTGAATGACGCCTTGCGCATAGTTACTGGATGCCTGCGTCCCACTCCAACGGACCACCTACCTGTACTTTCAGGCATCCAGCCAGCTGAGCTTCGCCGAATGGGAGCGACACTCTCTTTGGCTTACCGTGAATCTCTGGACCCCGATCATATCTTGCATGGTCTATTAAGTGGGTCCTCAGATACTCGCCAAGTGAGACTAAGATCCAGACGCCCGTTTGTGCCAGCTGCGCGGAATCTCTTGGACAACCTTGCCAGACTTGGCATCCGCGCCTCTGAATGAACAAATCACAAATGGAACGCGGAGTACTGTGAAAGTGCTTCCAGGCTCCGTGCTTTTGTCCCCGAGACCGGTGCCAGGCCTGTTGGGATGGGCTTACACCGAGCAGCTTGGGTTAAGCTCAACCGCCTGCGGACTGGTGTTGGGCGATTCCATTCGTCCATGCACAAATGGGGTCTCGCTCCTTCAGCGAATTGCGAGTGTGGCGCCTCAGAGCAAACCGCAGACCATGTGCTAACAGCGTGCCCTATACATCGGGCACCACATGGAGCACGAGGTCTGACGGTTTTGGATGACGAAACTCGATGCTGGCTTAATGACATTACTGCCAGCATCTGATCCAGGCAGTGCAGCAGTCTGGGGTAGTAAAAAGATAAACCCTCGGCCCCAGTCCTGTTCTGTGTCTGGCCTGGAATGGATACCCTTCAAACGACGACGACGATTAAAAATATCTATGCCCGAGCTGCTTTGAAGTCCCAATCACATGACTTCTTTTTATTATTTATTTATTTTATCTCTATATCCTGTATATCTCTATATCTGTATCCTCCTGAATCGCAGGAAAGCGACGGAGGCGCTAATACATAGGGCAGGCAATTAGCCCGACCTGCTTCCGGAGATACCAAGATATTGCTGACCGCTTGTAATTTAATGGAGATATGACTGTAATTTAGAACTGCTTGCCAGGCCACCAAGCAGGAAAATGTGTCCTAAAGTGTCTTTCCCAAGGACACAACAGAATGGCACGAGTGGGTTTTGAACCGAGACCGTGTTGGTCACGAGCCCGGCGCTTTAAACACTCAACCACGCTGCCGAATTCCTATTCTACCTACTTACACCGACTCAAAATTTTCAAGATCTGAAGAAAAGGGCTTGTCGTCGCGATCCCAAAGCAGATCCCAAAGCAGATGAAGCCCGCCGGAAAGCCGAAACGTTTTCTACCGATATCTTTGCTCCGTGTCCCCTACACAATTCTCGAGAGGCTTATCTTTACCCACGTCGAACCAATTATTGATCCATTGCCCCTTAGAGAGCACGCTGGGTTTCGACACCAAAAGTCAACCGTGGATCAAGTCGTTTTGTTGGCAGAAAGCATCAAAGATTTTTTGTCGATTTGTCGATTTGACGGCGGCATATAACACTGTCTGGCACTGTGGTTTCACCTGCAAGCTGCTTCAGACTTCTGCCAGATCAGCAGATGGTCAGAATGACGATCATGGAACTTGTCCGAAACCAAAGTTTTACTCTTACTACCTGTGAAAAAAGCGTTTTTCAGAGATTGGCAGCTTTCTTTTTCAAATTTTATATGTACGACCTGCCCTCCACGATTTTTAAAAAATTTACCAACGCAAACATTTTAGCATTGTTGCTCTTCTTTGAAATTGGAAGGTCTTTAAGAGGATTTTAAATCAAGGCATGATTACATTTTTGGCCTATCTCCAAACTTAGAAGCTGAAGCTATGTCACATAAAAACTGTGATGGCAGTCTTTCATTTAAGTAACCGAGAGGCCCAACTTCAGCTTTACAACAGCGATAGACTTTTACCGTTTTGTCTAACTCCTACTTGTTTTGTGGTGAAACTGGACAGATCGCTCTCGTTCCGTCACCATCTAGTGGCATTGCACAAAAATTATCTTCGCATGTCACACTGCTGAGGCAACTTGTAGGCTCAGGATGGGGTGCTGGTGCCAAAACACAGCGTACAACTGCCCTGCCTCTGGTCTACTCAACAGCTGAGTATTGCGCACCAGTCTGGTGTAACGGCTTCATAATCGCCTCATAGTCAGTGTCTGTGACTATGAGGTGAGTATGAAGCTGCGAGTGATTAAAAAGGCCGTGATTGTGATCAACAAGGTCTCGGTTTAAAATCCACTGGGCCATTTTGCTGCATCCTGGAGAAAAACACTTTACGCACTTTTTCTTGCTTGGCGGTTTTAGCAAGCAGCTCTAAAATTCACTTATATATCTATAAGAACTAAAAAACATAAAATAACAAATTTCAACTAGATAGCAACATTCTGATATCTCCGGAAGCAGAGCGATGGCTTTCCCTATGTAAAGCACCTCTAATGCTTTCCTGCAATTCAAGAAGATAAAAATAGAGATGAAATGAAAAAGTTTATTTGTCTTATGTTTAATTTGCTTTTATGCTTGCAATAAAGTCTGTAAAAAAGATTAGGTTGCCAAATCTTTGCTCTCTATTTTCACTTAAGATTTGTGTCGCTAGAAAAAAAGTTGAAAAGCACCACTCTAGAGTGTTGAAGAACAAACAAAGTAAAGCTAAAAATTATTATTTAACAGTAAAAATCAATCAAAACATGATAAACTATTGTATTTCTAAGACATTATTAGTGCAAAAAAACTAAGTGAAACATTTTCACTCTTTTGTGCCGAGTCAGCGGTTTTGCGCAAATCAAAGTCATTTGAAAAAATGCCGTTTTTCTTTAGGGTATAATACAAAAGTTTATGTGATAAGGAAAAAAAAATTAAAAAATACTTTGTAGGTGACCAAACTAACCTTCTATCTAAAAATTGCAGCAATGCAAAACAACCGAAAGATTTTTCGAGTTTTTGAACAAGTTGTTCTTCTACAGAAGGGTTAAGCAAATTATGACTTGCGACAAATTTCTGTGCGGTCCGTAAAAGCCATAAGCAAATAATTAAAAAATATTAACTTGGCATAAAAAATCAAATTATTACAACTGTGTAAACAAATGCGAAACGTTCACATAAGTACTTGCTTACATAGGGGCACACAGACAGATAATGTGCAAAACCTTAATATTCAGAAATATCTTTATGACGCATCTAGTTAATCACATAGTCAATTTCCAAGCTTTTTTATGCGATTAAGTGAATTATGTATTCACTTGAAATTAATATAAACATGCAAACAAAGCAGTGAATAAGGCAGTGCTCCGCAACTGGTGAGTCGGAGCAAAGTTGTGTGCCGCAAGATGACGCTAAGTGTGCTCCGAGATAAGGTTAATTTAAACATACTGTTTTAAAGTAAAAAAAACTTTTATTTTTTGTTTCATTAATTATAAAAACTCCTTATAATGTTGTTCCTAAAAAACATATACAAGGCGTTAGCACGGTGATTCAACTCCACTTCCCCAACGTTAACATGGTGATTCAACCTCATTTTCCCAACGTTAACATGGTGATTTAACCCCACTTTCCTGATGCTCCTTTTTGTCCCACAAACACTAACCTTTGGACTATTTCTCTCGTTTTTGGAAAAAAAACTTTCTTTCAATTAACGTTTATTATCAAAAGTACCCCGAAAATGCAATTCTTATTTTGTGAATGGAACACTAAAAATGTTACTTTGAATTGTTATTGATGATATTCAATTTAATACTCTTATTGATGAAAGGAAAAATATACAAAAAAAAATTGATATATAACTAAACTTAATTACTCATTATAAGCACTGCCTTTCTTATGTATTATTGTTCTAGTTGTAATAACTATACACCTGAAACAGAAAAAACATACACGTAAGATTTCACAAAATAATACGACAACCATTACATCGGAGCAGATTATCGAATAACGTTGAAGCTGTTAAAGTTAAAAAGTTAATTTTATTAATATTTTTTCAGTTTTCTTTAAAATTTCAAAAATCGTGATTATTTTACCATCCGAGTTTTTCCTTCAATTAGATCTTTAAGTGGCAAACCCAGATGGCAGTCGCTTTCTTGCAGCCTAAGTTGTGAATAATTCTGTTCTTAAATGTTAAAAACCTTAAGGCCTAATAAGCTTCATGCCAAATATTTATAATTAAATCATGTTTTGCATTGACATGTTTTTGATCATCTTTTTCAATCTTGGAATTAAGACAAAAACAATTCGTTACATTAAATGCAGTCGCAAAACCTTAACTTTTTATTGCAACTTTTATTAACTATTACACAAAATGTACAGATATAATTTAAAAACAGAAATACGGTATGTAGTTGTACGTGGATTACCGATTTGAACTTAATATTGACCTAAAAGTTATTGTAGAAATGACCTAGCCAAGCATCACTCCAAAACTGTAGGCCAATTGTTAAGTTGCCAAGTATACACTCCAGAATTGTTAAATTGCCAAGCAACTTTATGCCTGTGAAAAGAAGTTTTAGCATGCTACACAAGCTGTTGGAAAAAATTTTCCCCTGATAGTGTTTGGAAATCTTTGGGGTTATATGCAAATGAATCGTTTGGGAAAATCAATGTCGCTTGTGCATAAATGCAACTTTTTGCTGCAATTTCTGTTAAAAATACACGCAAATTTTTCACAATTTTATTGCAACAAAAAGCTGCTCTTGTGATAACTCCGCTAATAAGTGTATCATTCATCATTGATTTATCTTTCTGATTTGCAGGTCAATAACGGAGTTGCTGAAATGCTTTAATCAGATAATTGAATAAATATGATGAAATGAAACTTTAAATAATCACAATAAGTTTTAAATTAATAATATTTTAAAAAATATATATATATATTTTACGCAAACTGAAGACCAAAAAACAGGTCTTTACTTGTGAATTCAGCAGCGGTGTTTTATTCACTTGATCCGTCAATATTTTTGTTAAGCCAAAATTGTCCTGAACTCAAAATTTGGACGTCCATGATAAAAACAATACTTTGCACAATTTATTGTTTTCACTTAGGACAATCAGATCAAAATATTTTGATATTTAACAAATCGTGTGAAATTTTTTACCAAAATTACTTTAGTTTAAAATCCAGAATTTCGTAGCAGTTAAAATTACTAGTAGGTTTTAAATTAAATGTTATTTGTAAAACTAAACAAATCGTGTTAATGCTAAACCTCGCATTACGTAAGGATGCGGAATTTCGATTCTTCATAAATGATTTAAAAGTAAAAAAATCATGTTATTACATAGAACTCTGATGATTTTTTTGCGTAAGCCTGGAGAATTTTGATACTGTAAAAAAATCATGTAAATGCATAAGATTCTAAAAACTTTTTTAGGGTAAGCATGGTGAATTTCGATTTCATAAAAATAATTGTTGTTTTTAAAGATGCAAAAATCCTTTTATATCGAAGATTCAGAAAAGTCACTTGTTATTTTGCAGCTTGCAAAGCAATTTTAGTTTGGTTGGTTAGAAATAAGCATAATATTGTTTTGTACGATTTGGTAAACAGACTTTGAATAAAAACATTTAGATATCGATAGTAACCGTACACGCTCAACTGGTTAACATAAACCGAAAAATTGAAAAAAATCTTTTGTAGACTTTATTTCAATTGCGTAAACATAGTGAATGTTTCAAGTTGAAAATTTCTAAAAATAATTCCAGCTGGAAAATTATAGTTTACTGAGCTTTCACAAAAAAACAATTTTTTAATTTGTTTTTAGACTAACCAAACTAAACTAATATTGAAAAATGGTCGAGGAGGAAAAAAACATTTAATTTTTATTTGTAAAATATAGTAAAGTTGTAGGAAGAAGTCATTAAACATTTTGCTTGCAGTGCAATGTAGCACTATGTTTCCCAAAGCTACAAACTCGATATGTTTTTAATCAAGTTCACGATTTCGTTCGAGTTCTTTGTTTTAATTTTTCAAGTTCAAATTTGAATCCACAGCTCTGTAACGTATTTTTTATCTCTATATTTATCCTCCTGACTCGCAGGAAAGCGACGGAGGCGCTAATACATAGGGTAAGCAATTAACCCGACCTGCTTCTGGAGATACCAAGATATTGCTGTCCGCTTGCAATTTAAATGACTTTTAAAGGCTTTAATCCAATTTAAAGACTTTGCAATGACTTTAATTTAGAACTGCTTGCCAGGATTACCAAGCAGGGGAAAAGTGCCGTAAAGTGTTTTTCCCAAGAACACAACAGAATGGCACGAGTGGGTTTTGAACCAAGACAATGTTGATCATGAGCACGGCATTTCAACCACTCGACCACGCTACCGACAATCTGTAACTAACTAAAATGACACAACAACATCACACAACAACATCAGAAAACAATTCCCGTACTGCCATGGGATCAATAGGTTTATACATTTTCTAATTTTAATCGAAAGACAATAGCACAATGTTAAGATAAAGAACCATCCAAAGATTAGAATTCTTTTTGTTTGGGAATGATTTCCGGGCCGACAAAATATTTGGGTGTTTATTTTTAGTTATAGTTTTACATTTTCAGTTAAAAAACTTGGAAAAAATCTGTTTTGTTTACAATGGCGATTGTTTCAATTGTCTTTACCTGTGATTCCCAAACTTTTTTTACTCACGTACCATTTTGAGCTTTTGTACAGTGTTTGTGTATCACCTAAGTTACAACTAACCAGAATATCTCAAACTAAAAAGCATACATCAGTATATAAGAAAAATTAGCATGTAGCTGTATTAAAGTTAAACGAACATCAGTCCAGGAAGACATAAAAAGCCAAAAAATGATCAAAACACAGCAAATAGTTTTAATGCGATGGATGTAGTTGTTTTTTCTCCACCAGCTGGTCATTGTGAGAAACAGCTTCGCTGACAGCGCATCGAAAATCATGTTCAGGCGTTCCAAGACGATTTTGGCTTTTCGATTTGATGGTCATCAAAGCCGAAAACCCTTGTTCGCACTCCCACGTAGATGGAAAAATTAATAGCTGGGAAACAGCGGGACGGGCTAGGTTCGGGTACGATGATGCCATGCTCAACCAGAAATTGATAGGACAGCATTCCTTTTGTTTTATTTTTGCTGTCTCATCAGTTTAAATGTCTATTAGTTTTTCTTGTTCTCCTGTCCCCACACGCACATCAGCTGGATCAATGAAAAATGGGTTGATGGAGTAAGCAAAGCATGCAACATCAGGAAAGTAATTCAATAGCTCTGTCTTAAGTTGAAAAAGATGGCCAATAATTTCTTTAGAACTGCCACCATCAGGATTTTTCTCTACGGAAGTAAGGCATTTGAACATTCTGTAGCTTTGGTTGTTAACATTCTTTGCCCAGGGTCCAGCTTACTAATGAGTGCTCTCAGCTTCGAAATGAAATCTGTTGCAGTTAGATTGGGTCCTTGAAACGACAGGTTGAAGTTGTTCAGAACTTTGAAAATGTCCGATAGATATGGCAATCTTGTAAAAAAATTTTTGCTCTCCAGGTCGTTTTGAAAATCATGATTTTTCTCCTTGAAGAATTTGAGCAGCAGTTCAAACAGACGCCTTGTTGCATTACCTTTGGACAGCCAGCGCATTTCTGTGTAGTAGAGAAGACAGGTGAAGTCGAAACTGAGATCTTCACAAAAACGTTTAAACAACTGGGTATTTAGGGCAGAAGTTTTTACGAAATTTACCATTTTGATTACTCGGTTCAAACATGACAACATATTTTGTGGCAGCACTTTCGCGTAAAGGGCGAATCTATGAATGGAGCAATGAACGAAGGTCAAGTTGGATGCCACAGCTGTCACATGAACTTTGAATTCTGATTTATGTCCCAGCATAGATGGCGCTCCATCTGTTTTACAGCCAATTAACCTTTCCCAGTCCAGTTCATTTAGTTTGAAAAAATTGTCCAAAGCTTCGAAAATATCCTTTCCTTTTGTTGTACCGGAAAGTTCCTTGCTCATCAGTAATTCTGTTTTTACAGAACTGTCTTGTGTATAACGAACTTACACAAGTAACTGTGCGTTATTTGTTACGTCCGTCGACTCTTCCAATTGTATGGAATCAAAATGATTGAAATATCAAAATGATTGGAATCAAAATGATTGGAATATCATTAAAAAACTAGTTTCAAAATTAAAGTAAGCTGAAGTTGCTCGCGTACCACCTCAAAGACTCTTGCGAACCACTAGTGGTACGCGTACCATAGTTTGGGAACCGTCTTTACAATGAATTTAGTGGAATAAAATCAGTTCTACTACTTTGGTGATCAAAAACCAAGCCTTTGTTAGAGCTCGTTAGTGATGCATTTGAGATTCGAACTGACTAGATGCTGTCTCACGCACAGTGACCACTCCACTAGTTTTTAACATAAACTGTTGTATCTTTGCACAAATACACAGGTTTATTAAAAAAAAACAATAATAAATATTCACAAAAATCACTTTTCGTTTGCTGTAGTAGCTTGATAACTTTGAACTGACTGGAGAACCAAAATAAAGGCGCATATTTAACTTGTAACAATTATACTTGGATTAGAAGCGTTTAAGAAAACACTACGTCATCTATTGCACAATATCACAACACCTCCCCAAATAAACTACGACAAAAAATATATATATATACTGATCGTCGTAGATTGTGTCGCCCGTACTCGTCTCCGGTTGGTAATCTCGGATTGTTGCGTTGGTTCATCGAAGAAGAACTAGATGCGTGGTCAGTCCCGGCTGGAAGTGTTTCTGTAGACAAAACGCTCGTTGGGATTTCACAGGGATCATCATCTTGATCCGAACCGTATCGAGGTCGAAGTTGATCAAGATGTCTTCTCCAAGTTGGTCCTCGAGGAATGACTCGTACATTGACGCTTCGTGTACCATGGACTTCCATCGTGGGTCACGATCTCTTCTAGGGCCGAAGTACAGTGCGTAACAAGGGTCTCCTAGTGAGTAATGATGTTCGACTTTCGAAACCACTTCCGAGTCTTCAGCATTTGAATGCTTGCTCGCTTGTTTTGACTGTCTTCCATGCAGGAGATGCGGAATGGATGGAACCAAAGTGTCAATTTTGGTGCGAATTCTTCTTCCATTCAACAATTTGCTTGGTGACAGTCCCGATGCAAAAGGAATTCTTCTATATTGCATTAGAAATTCTTACAAAGCTTCCTTTGGAGGTAACGAGGATTTTCTCAATGCTTGTTTGAACGATTGTATCAAACGCTCGGCAGCACCGTTTGTTGCTGGATGATAAGCCGAAATGTCCAAGGTGTAATAATTTAAGAATATGATTACGTAGGGTTGAAGGAATTATTACCCGTATGCCGTAAAAAAGGCAACCATTCTCTGTTGACAACGAATTTTCCAACTTTTTTGAAGTCTTTAAGCTCTTCCGATAATGCATGCGGCCATCCTTCCTTCACAAATCGCATTACTTGGGAAAGAATTGGATCCTTGGCAGTCTCTCTGATTTGACGACTGATTGTTCGAACTAAACAAACGCTATCGACATCATCTTCCATCTCCTCCCCATCAAAACTTGTGTCATTTGAAAATGGCAAGCGACTAAGAGCATCGGCATTGCTATGGTCCTTGCTTCTACGGTATTCCACCGTGTAGTCGTAACCACAATGAACTTACGACCGTACAGAAACTGATGAAATTTCTTCAAAGCGTACACTAAGGATAGTGCTTCTTTCTGTATTTGGCTGTAGCGTCTTTGTGTCGCCGATAAGATTTTAGAAATATTGAGAATCGGACGCTCGCTTCCGTCTGCAAAGCGATGAAATAATACCGCTCCAATTCCGCATTCTGAGGCGTCACAAGATAAACCCAACGGAAGAGATGGGTCATAGTGCGCAAGTACAGTCTCTGTGCATAGTAACCGTTTGATCTTTTTGAAAGATGTCGCTTCTACTTCACCCCACTTCCACTGTTGTCCTTTGCGTTTAAGCTTGTACAACGGCTCGGTGATTTCCAAAAAATATGGAGGTAAGAATTTAGAATAAAACTGCACAGATGCTAAAAAAGATTAATGTAGAAATGTTCTTGGGTGTAGGCATTTCTAGTATGGCATCAACTTTGGACCCTTTTGCAATTCCTCGACTTGATAAAGTGTGACCCAGGTAATCAATTGATACTTGGGCAAAAACACATTTCTCACGGTTGCAGCGAAGACCTTTTTCTTCTAGTCTTTTGAACAAAGCTCGCAGGTTCATCGAATGATCTTTTGCGTTGTCACCACTTACCAAAATATCATCGAAATACACGGCAGCTCCTCGCAAATTTTGCGTTAACTGTTCCATGATTTCTTGGAAATACCCTGGTGCGGATTTAATTCCGAAAGGAAGTCTTTTCTGAAGTACTGGCTGTCAGGAGAAAGACAGATTTGATCATATGCATTAGCTAGATCAATCTTACTAAAGCAGTAAACACGTCCTAGCTTGCGCAATAGATCTTCTGGGAGAGGGATTGGTTGACGATGATCTTCCAGTTGCGAGTTTACAGTCACCGAATAATCTCCACAAACTCGGATGCTTGCTTTTGCTTGACCTGGCAAAGGAGACTTTCGAATAGGAACCACGGGGGTGCCGTACGAGTTAAAATCTGTAAGCTCCCATGCTTCTTGAAAATAAAAATATTTTAGACAACCCAATGTAGATTCAAATAAAGTAGGAAACTCTCCACATAATTGAATACATGCCGCATCTAAAGAGTTTTCTGGACCAGTTGTTACTTGCAGTTGATTGGAATTGTCCCACGACGGGCAGCGGGCTACCTTCAGCAACTTGATATTGAACTGATACAGGTTGTAGAATGGGTTTACCCAGCGTTTGCCACGTCGCTTCACAGCAAAATGTGTCACTGGCTCCGCTATCAATTTCAAACTTAATTCTGCGGTCATTAAACAGAACATTGCACTTTGTGCACCAATTTCACCTGTTGTTTCACAAGCTTATTATCTCTTAGTCGAGACATGCATACAGATTGCAGATGACCTGTTTTCTTGCAGAAGCTGCAAATAGCTTTAAAATGTCCAGAATTTCCACACCTGAAGCAGGCGGTTTTCTTTTCTTGCGTTTTGGAAGTTTTGGACTTACCGTGTACGGTTTCCTTTGCTACCTTGGCTGCTTCTTCCACTTCTTGAGCCACTCTGATGGCGTTGCTAAACTTCAGTTCATCGTCCTTGAGCTTGAAGAGTGTCTTCACATGTAGCTGCATCTTGTCGTATTCTGCTTGCCAGTTCAGGAATAGTTTCGCCAGGTTTGCGTTTCATGTCAGACCAAAACTTGAAACGTTCTCTGACAACAAATCGTTTTGGGTCGAACTGCTCTGCCATAAACGTCTGAATATCATTCATCGTTAGCTCATGTATGCTTTTGACAGGTTGTTGCTGAGCCGCTAAGTTGCTAAGCATTTTGTAAACGGAGTTAAATTGGTTGGTAAGAAAAATTTGTGCTTACTTGTTGTCGGGAATAGAGTTAGCAGTGACGAATGTTCGGAACCTTGCCAAATAATCAGTCCATAACTCAGATGTGGAATCGAATGGTTGAAAACTTGCCATCGGTGTTGGAACATTTTCTCGCCGGTTGTTCAAGCTGCTTTGTAAAATTTTCAGCTGCTCTTGAAGCATTGTCATTTGCTCTTGGTGTTGCTTGTTCTGCTCGCGATGCTCGTCGCGTAAAACTGCCATTTGCTCTTGGTGTTGCTTGTTCTGCTCTTGGTGTTGCTTATTTAACAACAAAATCAGTTCAGAAATTTCACTCATTTTGACAATTCAAGCTTTAATGCAGATTCAACAAATTTTCTTTTTTCTCGACGCAGTTGAGTTCCTTGAATCCTCGTCGCCACTTTTGCCTGTTGTATCTTTGCACAAATACACAGGTTTATTAAAAAAACAATAATAAATATTCACAAAAATCACCTATCCAAAAAAACAACCGTATTGAAATAGAATGCTTTTAGTTCGTTTGCTGTAGTAGCTTGATAACTTTGAACTGACTGGAGAACCAAAATAAAGGCGCATATTTAACTTGTAACAATTATGCTTGGAGATGCGCGTGTCCAATAATTGTTCGAGCAGAAGCCCAGTCAAAAAAAACCTGCCTGGCCCAAGCAAGGCAAACACACGGCAGAGCAGTGCCGTGTTTCTAGAGCCTAGTCTTATCTAGCATTTGCCCGATAATTGCCAAGCATTTTTGCAGGGCAAATGTAGGGAAATGAAACAGGCCAAGTAGGATCCCTGCACGGCGTAACAGGGCGAAAGCAGGGGCGGCCTAGTATTTACCGTGCTTTGCCATGTGCAATTGACTGTCGTTGCGTGACAAATATAGGAAAATGTAACGGCTTAGCTTGGTGCTTGCCGGGCGTTATAGGGCAAAACATGGGCGGCGTAGCGTTTACCGTGCTATGCCAAGTGCAATTGACTGCCGTTGAAGCACGGCAAATGCAGGGAAATGTAACGGCTTAGCTTGGTGCCTGCCGGGCATTATAGGGCAAAACATGGGCGGCGTAGCGTTTACCGTGCTATGCCAAGTGCAATTGACTGCTGTTGAAGCACGGCAAATGCAGGGAAATGTAACGGCTTAGCTTGGTGCCTGCCTGGCGTTATAGGGCAAAAGCATGTGCTATGTCATGTGCAATTGACTACGGCATCTATTCACCTAGTTATAAACTTTACAACTAAAATCAAGTAACATGTTGCACATGGGCAATGAATCGGCCCAATGCAGTCTGAATTGTACTCAAACTGCAGTTTCCTGTACTCACCCAGTACTCTGCCTGTACATTATAAGTAGTGGGCAAGTATGGTTTGTTCAAAGGGTGAGCAAAGGCAAACTGCAAGTTCTCTGTACTTTCCCTGTATATTATATGTACAAGACGAGTACGGTTTATATAAATATAGGGAGAGTAATGGCAAACTGCAAGTTTTCTATTATGACCTTATACATGTACTTTCCGATACATTTTTAAGCATAAGCAGAGTGCAAAATCATCACAAAATTTGCAGTATTATTTATTATTCGACGTTTGAATAGCAGTCAAGACCCAAAAATTCCTCCTGTTTGAGGGTATTTTGTTTACTTAGATTTATTACTTACTCAATCTATCATATAATTGCACATAATCACTTTCAATGACATATATATTTTATTTTTATAAAAGCAAAGACAAATTGACAAACGATCTTAAAAGTCTTTGGTAACACTTTCAATTTTTTTTCCACCAGCACGGTCCCGCCAATTCCTCATCCAGGTGCTAATCTCCTTTTTAATGCTTTTTTCTGTGGCCGCCCCGACTAGCACAGGGTTTGCCATCACAGCTCCTGTAACAAACATAAAACTAGTTAGAGTTGTTGTTGCCCTTCCTCCGATATCTTGGAGTAGCCATCCCTTAATCTCTCGAAAAAGCCAATCTAGATTCCCACTCTTGGATTACCTCTGCTGCTTCTAAAGGCCTTTTCCACAGACTAGTGGTGCTGTGCTGGTAGTTGACTGCAGTTAAAGAATTAGTGTCATGTGTCTGGGACAAGCATAGTGGACATTGTGGCGTGTAAGTATTAGGGTTCACTGTATGTAGGTAGCTTTGCAAGAGTGGTGATTTGTTAGCTCTGAGCTGTGCCAGTTTTGTACGCATATGACGTGGTGATGTTTGTTCTGATGAATAAACGTCATAGGGTGTGGTGTTAGTAACTTCGTTGTTTTTTCTAGAACTAAGATATTGTGAGGTGTTGGTAGTGTGAATTTGTTTGAGGTTTTCTCTACATTCCTCAGGTGTTAAGTGTGGTTTTCAGATGATGATGTTAGTGTGCTCATTGCTATAAAAGATTGTGACATTCATATTTCTGGGCGAATTTAAGTATAAATTAAGATCATGTAAAGAGTGTGTCCGTGTTTGAGTCAGTTGTTTAAGTTGAGTGGCATTGAAGTTTGAGAGGGGTGTCCATTGCAAGGACTAGTTAGAGTAAAACAGAATACAATGCTGTAGCCATAGTATCTAAAAAGGCATTCATACCAGGGCATAAATTCAAACCTTCCTCGAATAGTAAAAATGCTTGTGTTAACGCTTTAAAAAATTTCGTATCTTATATTAATAGTAAAAATGCTGGTGTTAACGCATTAAAAAAAATAATAGGCAGAGTGGTCGAGTGGTTAAAGCGCCGTGCTCATAATCAACATGTTCTCGGTTCAAAACCTACTCGCGCCATTCTGTTGTGTCCTTGAAAAAAGACGCTTTACGCCACTTTCCCCTGCTTGGTGGTCCTGGCAAGCAGTTCTTAACTAATGTCATATCTCTATTAAATTACAAGCGGACAGCAATGTATTGGCATCTCCGGAAGCTGGTCGAGGTAACTGCTTGCCCTATGTATGGCGCCTCCGTCGCTTTCCTGCGAGTCAGGAGGATAAATATAGAGATAAAATAAATTTATCTTCATTTGGCGTTCAAATTTTCGCAAAATGCTTAAAGGGAGATACTCATAAAGTTCCAATCGCACTTTGTCGAGGTAAGATTGGAGCCAAAATACGCTAAATACTGGATTTAGAACATTTTTTTAATCTAACTTCAAAAAAGAAAAATAATAGTTAAAAATATTTTTATACTTTGCGATAATAATTTTAAAAAGTATACATTGTAATTTATTTGAATTAGAATTTATAGTGTTTGGTGGTATCCACATTTTGCCTGACCAATTATAATACTGGCACACTTTATTTTTTATGAGAGCTGACATCACCCGCCAACAAGTTTCTTTAACGGATGACCCACCAATTTCTATCCTGAATTATGGGCAAATCGTTATTAATTTGATTATCAAATCTATCCAAGCAAGGAGGAGTTGAGAGTGACAGTCGTGCTTGTTTCCCATATTGGTTTTCTAAAATAGTGGTCGGCAACCTGTGGGCCGCGGCCCAATTGTGGGCCTTTTAGCAAAATGTATTGGGCCGCATAATACATTTTGTAATAAAGTATGGGCCGCGTCTGTCGTTTTCGTTGACCAAATTTAGGTGAAAACCTTTTTTTTTTAAAGAACACCTTGATTTTGGAACGAAAATTGAAAATTAGGAGACTAAATTCATGCAAAGGCCTTTTTTTTTTAGAGATCACCATGATTTTAGGACAAGATTGGTTTTTCGTCCAAGAATCTCAAGACAATTTTTTTGTCATATCCGTAATGTACTATAAAATCATTATTTGGGCAAACGTCACAAAATTTGGGCAAAACTTCACTGCCCCCCCAATTTTTTTGGGCTGGTACGCCTATGATGTTTCAAGTGTGCTGCTGGGCCTTCAATAATTTCTAATGATAGAATTTGGGCCATCGTAAAAAAAGGTTGCCGACCACTGTTTTAAAAAAAATACAGGTTTTGAAAAAACATCAAATAACTGCAACAGTATACTCACCCTTATGTTTTTTGGGTATAATTTCAACTTCTCCATCTTCACTATTACTTTCATCCAAAAACTTTAATGTTCTCTTGCACTTTCTCCTGATAAAAAATAGACTTATACAAAACCCAGTAACACTAATTTTACAGAGAGGGACGGTAAATTAAAAAAAATTTAAGGTTTGATTTAAATTATGAATCTTGAAATGTATCGCTTATTTTATTATAAAGTGAAACATTTACTTTGAAATTTTGTTGCAATCACTTTGTATATCAGAAGTATCTTCAGCCTTTTTGGCTTTTTTTCTTGCTTCTTCATACGAACCTGAAATCGTAGTATTAAAGTCAGGAGTATATTGCATCTGCAATCTTTTGTGGAAGATACAAAGAATAGCCGTATTATAAATGAAACTTACTGCAACGACCACCCGGAAGCACCCGAACATCGTATAACATCCATGAAGAAAGATCTGGCCTTGATCTGAGTTTTATTTCTCTACTGAGAGCATTTCGTGACACAGAATTAAGCCAATAAACTTCTGTCTCACTTTTAAACCAATTATCTGGAACACATTCCACTTCATTTGTTTTAGTGAAAACTCAGAAGATATATAAACTAATCAAGCTGCAAAGTTAACAACAGTTATAATTTTACAAAAAAAAAATGCATTTTTTTAAAGAGCACTAAAAACCATTTACAATATTTATCGCAAACTATCACAAAGCAAAACTGTGTAGCTTTCAGAATTAAGGCTTTTAACAATGAAACTTTTAGACAGGTTAAGTCTGTAATAAATTAGCAATTCGAACTTATGGTCAACTTAAAAATTAGGTAGCTTAATTTTACAAGATGCCAGTTCAGATTTTGAAGCAAAAGTAAAAATAAATAATCTTTGTTTAGTCAAGATAAAAATGTAATATTTACGAAGTGTGAATTAACGGAAGGGCTATATATAAAATCCGAAGCAAGACAATTTTGCGGAACCAATTTGGCGGGAGACAATTTGGCGGCGCAAATTTGTCGGCGAGCCAATTTGGCGAAAAAATAAATAAATGATTTACCTTCACCAGCGTTGAAGCGACAGCAAAAAAGTTTTGTTCTGTCACAAAGGCAATTGAAAAAGCAGTTGTGAATGTTCAGCTGATAAAAGCAAAAATTTTAATTTAAAGTTGTTAAATGCGTTAAATTTAGCTATGTTTCTAGCCCAATATTTATCTATTTAAATTTACAACTTAATTTCGAATATTTAAATTAAAAAAAGTACTTTAATAGTTAAATTTTTGAATCACGGTCGTTTAACATATATCTTTTACAAAAAAGTACAATAATCTAGCTTATTGCAAAGACGACAGGTTTGAAGTTTTACCGGCGTACGAAGTTATGACGTCATAATGAGCATTTTACTATATCTAAACAAATCTATTCTGGTCGGCACGCATAAACAGTTTTATTTTAACTATTTTTTTTTTTAGTTCTAAAAGTTCGTTTCGTCTATAGGGCCATAGTTCCCTCTAAGCTGCGCAGTAACGAGAGAAACCCCGCGCAGTACTTTGTTTTGCCGCGCACTATATAAGTATTTAGCCGAGAACCCCGCATATGTTAAACAACCGTGATTCGAAAATTTAACCTTTGAAGTACCTTTTTTAATTTAAACATTTGAAATTAAGTTATTGTAAATTTAAATAGATAAATATTGGGCTAGAAACATCTCTAAATTTAACGCATTTAGCAGCTTTAAATTAAAAATTTCGCTCTTACCAGCTGAACATTTACAATTGCGTTTTCAATTGCCTTTGTGACAGAACAAAACTTTTTTGCTGTCGCTTCAATGCTAGTGAAGGTAAATCATTTTTATTTATTTTCTCGCCAAATTGGCTTGCCGCCAAATTTGCGGCCGCCAAATTGTCGCGTACCCTATAAATCAGCGTTAATAGGCAACAAAACCATTTTGTTTTCAATCTGGTTAATGGGGCACACAAATGTTTCTATAGTAAGTTTTGATACGTTGCAAACATTTAAGTCTAATGAATTACATGGGTAAAGAAAAAATGGCTCAACAGTACAAAATTTTTGATAAACAATAAACACTTGAGAAAACTTGTGCAAGATATTGATTGTTATGCCAATATCATTTCCAGCTTTTATACAGTTGTCTGGCATTGCCAGTGTAATTGTGAACTTTTGCAAAACTACCTTGCCAAACTGCTCACAAGATTCATATTTAAATGGCAGAGGCCCAAGAATATGAGGTCTTTTTAGATTTGGAAAAGAACCAATTTTTTTTATCTTATTTACATTAACTTGGATTCTGAATTTTTTATTCATCTCGAGACAATCTGTTGAAGTACATGGTTTGGCTTGCGTACAAGATGCTTTAATCTATTTAAGTAATTTTCATAAGGAAATGAAGAAAATTTATCTAATGGACCAAAAGTTTTTATATCATTTACCAAATGCACTAGGCCATGAATATTGTAAACAACAGAATTTGATTTAAATAGTTGTGAATAGTGATTAACAAAAGCAGTTAATAATTTTTGAGCAAACTCACACATGGTCATACATTGGTGTGGATCTGTTAAAATGCAAATATCAACAGAAAATAATAGAAAGTTTTTGTACAGTTCATCAGCAATTTTACCGCATAGAACAAAGAGGACCAGTATACAGGAGAAACTGTCTGAACTCTGTGGCTTTCCATCAACTGACATCTGCAATTGCTCTTGGTTTTCTGGCAAATTTCATTGGTATAGATTTTCTTAAAATTAGCAAGAAATCTGATATATTTTGTTGTACTTTTCTTCCAATTCTTACTTTCAGATATCCAAAGCAAAATGAACCTTTTTATGACACCAAGACACACAAGGTGCATACAGTCAATTGGAAATTGACTGACCATGCCAATAGATAATTCACAAAATGGATTAGGTCCTCTGTGATAATCTTCATCAGACATGGCTTTAAAAGCACCGTCGGTTCAAAGAGTTGCATTAGTTTCCGGAAAGGTCATTTTTTTCCATCATGTACCCCACTCTGAATACACTTATCACAGCCCAAATAACCAGCACATGATTTTACTTGTTTTAAAAAAACTCGAGCTTGAGCATCACATACAACACAAGCGAGATTAACTAAATAATTTTTTGAGTGATAAACCATACCTGTTGTTTGCAATTTTCTCAAATCTTTTATGAATGGTTTTAGGTAAGTTACAGGATTGTTTTGTTTATGTTGTCCTGCATATATTCCAATTGTGAATGGCAATGCTGAATTACTAGATTTTTGTATTAACCCAAATATTGGCCATAGTTGCATTGAACTGCTTTTAAATAGTGGAAGGCCATCAATATTTACTTGAAGATTAAGCTTATTTAGTTGTTGAAGTTTTGGATCACATGCTAAACATTGTTCAACACAATGCTTTACACCAAAATGGTAATAATGTCCCCCAGCAAGTTCAGTAATACCAAAAAGTTGAGAAGATTTAAAGCAAGGTTTGAGGATCTTTTGGTATACATGGATGAAGCTTCTTTAAAATACACAGCAATTTAGCTAATCAGATATAAGTAATGTTGCATTCTATAGCCAATACTTTTAAACTTAATAACAAATATGCTTTACTATCATTTAAAGTGCTATCATCAGCTTTTTAGCTGCTAGAAGAACTTTTATCAAAATGCTCAAGAGTGGCATTATCAGTACAAGATAAAAAAGGCACATCATCAACACCAACAGCACCATCATCAGACAATGAATTATTAAAAGAAGTTGAATATTTTGATTGCATATGTTCAACAAATTTTGTTTCACTACTTTGCTGATATAACTCAAGTTTCATTCTTTCCAACTGTTTATTAACTTTACGACGTTTTGTCCAGTATGACATGATGATTAGGAATTGAGCTATTACACACCAGTAACAATGTAAAATGTTATAATACGCAATTTACAATACTTCAAACAAGACAAATAAACATAAATGTTATTATTTAAAACTATAAAAGCTTTCAGATTAAAACAATTTTACTGCCAATTGAATACAAAAGAGCTGGTCTCAATTTTTGATTACCACTTTTGCATATGGCAGGTTTTGAACAGCTTTATATAAACAGTAGGTTTAGAATTAGTTTTATAGTAAACTAGGTCAATTATTGCACTGATTCTTATTCAAATACTATATAAACATAATGTTAAAACTTTGACTTTACCTGGTTGCACTACAAAAAAATGCTATCAAAAAAAAAAAAATTATTTTCTAAAATTAAAAGTTGAAGCTTTTAAAATTTCACTACAGCTAAGCACGAAAATATCAGGCATTCCCGCCGGAGAAACGTCACAAAGGAAACCAAATCAAATTTGAGAAAAATAACAAACCTAAGAGACTTACGTCTTACAAGAAATAAATTTAACACAGTCAAGGAAGAAAGTGCAAAAAAACAATTCAATTTTTAACATACTCCTTTTTAAGCACGTGCGCTATAGAATGCTCAAAGGCAATAGCCAAGCAACTAAGAAAAGAAAGGCAATGACGTCACAATAATGGCACAAACAAAACATTGGTGCAAACCAACCGTCTGGAACAATTACTGTCCATTGAAAGTTAACTTCAATAAGTTCTTTTACTATCGCCTGACAGTTGACTACTTGTACAATTGAACTGCAAGATAAGTTTTGTTTACATAGACCATTTGTTCTTTTTGAAAGTAACGTAAGCATCCATTGCTGAACTACAGTCTGGCCTGGCTGAATATACAAATAAATGCAATTATATGTTTATCATGTATTCCTTTTAGAATAAAGAAAAGATTAAAAATTGGTAAATCAGTTTTCTCAAACTGAAAAAAAGTTAAAACCAATTCGAAACAAATGGTCAGCAGAATATTGGCTCGATATCGGCTCGTTATTTTCTAAAGATTCTAAGATAAAAAGCAATTACCAAAAAATTTAATTTCGGTTGGTCTAAAGTGTAAGAATCTTTAAAATCTTATATGTTGAACAAAAACAAAAAAAACTACCTATTTTTTTTTACCCAAACATTATAGTTTTGAAAAGTATGTACAGGCCCAATATAAGACCAATACTGGGATTCATTAACGCTTAAACACTTAAGAGATGAGAAAAAATAGTTAATATTTTAATTTCAGTCGGCTTACTGCCTTTAAAACATTAAATTTATCAAAAAATAAAAACATTCTATTTTTTTACTTAAACGTCATAGTATCGAAAAACAGTACTGGTCCAATACAATACCTATACCGGGAAAACTATTCCGATACAGCCGATACCTGCCTTTACAAAGCCTGTACTGGGCCAATAAGTGTATGTTTGCTGAGAACACGCCGCAAGTTTAAGCTGTGTATTGAAGAAACATTGGAAAAACGCTATGGAAGCTTGGCAAATGCCATTGGTTTAAAAAAAAAAGAAATGAGTTTACAACAATACTTGGCAAAGCTTTTGGACGCCGGGCAAAAGCCAAGCATTTTAATAGACAAACTCAAAGTCTAAGAAAATGCAAGGCATGCTTTGCGACTGCCCTGCATTTGCCAAGCATTTTGCGTGTCGAAAATAGTTTTCAAATAAATACTCGGCAAAGCTTTTAAACGCCAGGCAAATACCAAGCATTTTAGTAGACAAATTTCAAAGTTTAAGAAAATACAAGGCACGTATTGCAATTGCCCGGCATTTGCCAAGAGTTTTGTACGTGGCAATCACACGGCCGTGCTTTTGCCGTGCTTTTTTTTTGACTGGGAGGCGCTGATTAGGATTAGAAGCGTTTAAGAAAACACTACGTCATCTATTGCACAATATCACAACACAAACATTCAAAATACACGATAAATTATACTTAACTGGACAACACTAAAAACATTACCAAGATCATTATCTTGCATTGAAGGGAACACGCTGCACCAAACAGCAAACTATGAATCTAAAAATATTGGTTCCTATTATTATTATTATTATTACAATAACTTATGCAACAGTATTAGTTATTATTATGAAGACAATATTTTCAGCTATATCACAATAAGCATTTCGTTCGAAAAATTATCCAAAAATCGATTCATCTCATATGAAGCAGCCGCTTGGACAGATGGAAGTAGCCTCGTTGAGCACAATTTCGAAACTTCCGATAGTGCCATACAAGTTTAGTCAATTTGTCGATGATTATTTTTTCTTTTCGTTGAGAGTTCTTAAGTAAAAAGGAAAAATTTTTAGCACATTGTTTTTGTCAACTTTGCATTTGTAGAACGAACGAACCAAATAGGTAACAAAATAGATTTTCCAGAAAATTGCCGTTGCTATGGTACTTTAATACCGTGGTAACTCGGATAACTTTTATTTATTTTTTTATTATCGAAAAACAAAAGAAACATAAATGTATAATTTATTGGTGTAGCCTATGCTTGATTGATAATCAGGTTCAATTTAATGAACTTCAATTCAATCGTTTTTTTTTAGTTTGAGTTCAAGAATTTTTGTTTTTTAGTTCGAGTTCGGCAAAAAAGACCAAGTTCTTTGAGTTCTGGTTCGAGTTCGTGTTTGTAGCCCTGGTTTTCCCAACTATGGTTTTTAAATTGTAAAACTCTTTCATTAAAACAAATTACGCGTTTTTTAACATTTGAAAATTAATATTTGTCTTGGGCAGTAGTTCTTTGCATTTTATCTATTTCTTAACTTTTTGGCCAAGAGCACAATTTATTTGTTTATTTTTTTCTCAATATTCCTAGGAATCGAACAGGTCCCAGGTTCGATTCGCGGTGAGATGAACATCACTGATGGGCTCTAGTGAGAGCGAAACTCGAGTCTGGTGTTTCTCATCTTTATGCAGCTTGTTTAAAAATTACTACATTTATGTAAACAAATGCAAAACATACACACACAAATGTTTGTGTACATGTAAAGCGCGAAATCTTAATCTTCAGAACGTAATGCGCGAAAATCTAAATCTTCAGAAATATATTATTGACGAACCCAAATAATCGAATAATAAATTTGCGTAGTTTTTTTATGCATTTATTTTAAATTAGTGAAAAAACGCGTAAACAAGCAGAGAATAAAGCAAAGCATCGTTTTATTGCTTAAAGTACTGCGCAATTGTTGTTTGTTTTGCTGGTTCTTTTTTTGCACTTGCTTTTTAAATAAAAAAATGTGTCCATGTCAAGGCCTTCAAAAATTCAACAGGATTTTGTAAAGTACAAACTTCGCTAAATGAAAACCGTAAATTTTAAAGAACAAATGCTTGAATACCTAGATTGCGTAATAAGATATAATCACATGTTTTAGTTTTTCAATCACTTTAAAGACCAATGTTGTGCGTTAACGGCGTCAATTGTCGGTGACAATTTTTTGGTTGCGCAGACGCTTATGCCACTGATTTTTTTTAATTTACAAAGCAAGTTTGGCCGTAAACTCTATATTCATTTTTAAAATCAAACGTCCAATATTTTATACTACATTTTCAAATTTTTCCTTGAAAAAATAAAGTAAATTATTACTGAAAAACTGAATGTAATTGCGTAAAAAATATAAAAAAAACTGCAACGTTGAGCAGAAATCAGTTTCATTTTGTAATTTTTTGGGCGACATCCATCAAAACTGTCTTCAAAATCAGTAATTGTAGCAACTGTTGCACTCTTGGTTTGAACTCGCAGCTGTTTCGAACGCAAGCTTGCATTCCACAAAAATAAGCCCCTTCACACGATAACAACTTGCAGTTGGGAAATATCTTGCTGCTGCACGGATTTAATTACAAATTTGCGAAATCAGAAAAAATGAAATAAAAATTTGAAACTGTCAAAATCGCAGCGAGAATTAAGGCAAATTTTATTTAACTTTAGTTTCATTTGAGTAAAACTTACAGCTTGCTCTATAAATATGTAAATTATATTTGACAATACTGGGTTAATCTGTCCAAAAACAATAACAATTTAAAGATCTAATATTGAATATTGTTACCGATAGAAACAAGAACTATTAAAAATTTAATTGATTGAGTGGTTACTTTTCGATGATTTAATCACAATTAAAAATAGTTATAAGCTGGCTACCCATTTAAGTGCAGGATTGGTTACACCAGTGCTTCTCAACCTTTTTAAAATCACGGATGAAAATTATAACAAATCTTTTGTTTTAATTCAATTATAATGTTTTTTTTAATTAAGACCGGTTCAACATTCTAGATGAGGCTTTCTAAATTGGTTGGAACACACAAATTACAAAACCAAGAAAAAAGAACTATAGCAACATTTTATTATTTAACATATTTTTAGTGAAAAAATACCAAAACCATTTTACATTATTTTATAGTATCATAAGCAACATGTCTATACAGATAAGTTTGTTGAATGACGTAAAACTCTGGGGTAATTTTGTAAAACTCTATAAACTCCAAGTCTAAAATTTTTTTCTAATATTCAAGGAAAGAAAAAAGTTTTTTTACGTTTACTAATAACAGTACCCGAACTTTAATTGATGACTTTTTTTGACACTTTAGGGAAAAAATTTGATGCTTCAACAACAAGTAAAGACTACAATCTTAAACTTTTTTGGGCAATGCGCTTATCATTGACAAATTCTTATGATTTTAGAAATTTTTTTAGATAAAGTTGAATGTAGATAGCAAATTATTGTTTTATAGAAAAATTCCGTGGACCCTGTTTAGAAACCCAGTCCTAGATCTTGTTTTCCTTAATAGCAGGTTGTCATATTGTTGCTTCAAAGCAGAAAATAATTTTTTCGCGGAAGCTGTATTGTTGAGCATAGTAGAAGTCAATTAAGAAAGCTTATCTACTTCTTTTAATCTAGTTTGAAGATTTTTGTTAAAATTCTTATTTTAAATAAACTTAGTTTTGCTCGTGATCATGCTTTTCAGCAAATTTGTCGGGTCGGTACAGGATATCTAAATTGGATTTTTAAGCATGATTTCTATACTGGGGTTCCGTAGCGACCTATCCAGTAGGTCTAGTCGAAAAAAAGTCAATTCGCTAACTTGGTTTTATATTCTATATATTCAACGTGCTACAGTTATAAACAAAAATCAAGTTTTCAAAATGACGAATATCTAGTCTCATTTGTATAAACATGTTGCTTGAGATATTACAAAATAATTAAAATTTTTTATTTTATCTCTCTATTTATTCTTTTTTTTTCTCGTAGGAAAGCGACGGAGGCGCTATACATAGGGTAAGTAATTACCCCGACCTGCTTCCGGAGATGCCAAGATATTACTGTCCGCTTGAAATTTAATAGTGATATGACTTTAATTTAGAACTGCTTGCCAAGACCACCAAGCAGGGGAAAGTGTCGTAAAGTGGCTTTTCCAAGGACACAATGAAATGGCGCAAGTGGGTTTTGAGCCGAGATCATGTTGATCATAAGCATGGCGCTCTAACCACTCGACCACGCTGCTGACAATGCTTTTGCTGTCTCTTTTACTAAAAATATGTCAAATCATAAAGTGCTGCAAAAAGTTCTTTTTCCTTAGTTTTATAATTTATTGCAAGTTTATTTTGATTTAGGTTTGCCCAGCACATATTATTTCTAGTTTTTGCGATAATTTCAGTTTGAAGATGTTTTTAAATACTTTCAATTATTTTCCGTCAAACTATTTTTATCATTTAGCTAAATTGTTATTATTATTGAATGTGAGTACGAAATGGCAAACTATTAAAATTTTATTGGATTTCTTTGAATTTTTTGGTATTGCGAGTCTTAACACGTCACTTCTATATATAGGAAAAAGTCAATTAAAATTGATTTCTTTCATAAAAAAGAGAAAGTCAATTTACGCTAGGGTTGCCATATCTGAATAGGCGGAATTCGGGACAGACATAGGCGCACCAACGAAAAAAGTTTTGAAGAGGCGGACAAAATAAATTTGTTTACGAATCTAGGACGAAGACCTAAAAAAAAAAAAGGTCTTCACTTCGAATCGATCACTCGCCTCATCGACAGTGTCTTGAACGACGCCTTGCGCATAGTCACTGGATGCCTGCGTCCCACTCCAACTAACCACCTACCTGTACTCTCAGGCATCCAGCCAGCTGAGCTTCACCGAATGGGAGCAACACTCTCCTTTGCTTATTGTGGATCTCTGGACCCCGATCATATCTTGTTTTTATTTATTTATTTTCATTTTTACTCACAATCAACTTGAAATTAATCATAGTGCATGTAGAAATAAAGATTGTGAATAAGGAAGCAGCGACTAAACGAAGTACGTTATTACATGCACAACGTCAGTTGTGCATGTAATAAACGTAATAAACGTAATAACGTACCTTTGAACAAAGTGATGTGATGTTAATAAGAAAAGAAAAGCGAAAAGAAGATAATTAATACACACATCCGAGCCATATTCAGAGAATGTTGTATAATCATGGGTGGGAAAAACAAAAACTCAAAGACCAAAAGGGTCCGGACCAAAAATTATATGGTCTTTTAAGTGGGATTCAGATACTCGCCAAGTGAGACTAAGATCCAGACGCCTGTTTGTGCCAGCTGCGCGGAATCTCTTGGACAACCTTGCCAGTCTTGGCATCCGCGCTTTTGAATGGACAAATTACAAATGGAACGCGGAGTACTGTGAAAATGCTTCCAGGCTCCGTGGTTTTATGCCCGAGACCGGTGCCAGGCCTGTTGGGATGGGCTTACCCCGAGCAGCTTGGGTTAAGCTCAATTGCCTGCAGACTGGTGTTGGGTGATTCCATTCATCCATGCACAAATGGGGTCTTGCTCTTTCACCGAATTGCGAGTGTGGCGCCTCTGAGCAAACCGCAGACCATGTACTAACAGCGTGCCCTATACATTGGGCACCGCATGGAGCACGAGGTCTGACGGTTTTGGATGACGAAACTCGATGCTGGCTTAATAACACTACTGCCAGCATCTGATTCAGACAGTGCAGCAGTCTGGGGTAGTAAAAGGATAAACCCTCGGCCCCAGTCCTGTTTGTGTCTGACCTGGATTGGATACCCTTCAAACGACGACGACTAAAATTTCGGACATTCCTTCCGGACACTAAATTTAACAAAAAATTCCGAACGGTATGGCAACCCTAATCTACGCTTTACAATATCATCGAAGGATTGGGAGGAATAAAAATTGGGAAAACCGTGTCAATTCTTGAAATCAATCAGAAAAGAACGAAAAATTGTTTACTAAAGTTGTCTTAGTTCTTATTAATTAATTTTGCACCTGACGAAGTGAGCAGTTGCTCACGAAAGCTTGTGCCATTAATAAAAACTAAGTCAACTTTATTGCACAATTTTTGGCTTTTACACTATGTTAAACTCTTCAGGACACCAAGAGCCTATATGAGTTAAAAGCGTTTTCCTAAAACAAGAAAAGCCAATGTCCGCTAAAGGTTGCTTTCAAAATACAAAATAAAAGATCGGCTTGTCTGCGTGCGCCGAATTGAAACTCAAAATTTCAAAATATCATAGAGTTTATTGTTACGTCATAATTTTCTCGTTTAAGATTGACATGAATATATTTATTTAATTGCGTTGATAAACGCGTGAGTGATTATAGGCACACAAATAACTTTGACACCTTTTTATTAAGAAGGGGCACAATTTCAAATAAACGTTTCAGCAAATATGAATAGAAATAACCTTATTCAAATAGAATCAGTTTCACGAATATTCTCAAGTCGAATTTCACTAGTCTTTATTAACCTATCTATCACAATATGAGTCTCTAATTTAATCTGAGATCTAGCGCGTATATGTAGTCGTAATGATTTTATGTCTGTATTATTGTGACGTCTGCCTTATTTATCGATAAAACCACGTGATCAGGCTGCGTCCTGAGAGCTGTATGTCAAGAATGATTACACAAATGGCCTTGATGGCGCGATCAGCCAACGATTAGCTCGGGGGAAACAACAGAAAGGCGGTATATAAGCAAAATATAAAGAAATGCGAAATTATCACATGACGGTTGTCATGGCAGTAGACGAACATTGCGCAGCGAGCGGGAGGGCGCTGCAAGCCGAGTCTGCAGCGAGCGAAATACAACGTGGGAAAATACATTTGCGGAAAACTCTGCAATAACGAATAAAAGTATGAATATTTGCAATAATATAGCAATTCTATTAGCAGTTCTATTGCAGTATTCTATATAGCAGTTCTATAGCAGTATTAGCAATAACGAATAAAAGCAGTTCTAAATTGCAATAACGAATAAAAACATGAAGGTTTGCAGTGATGAGTTCGCTACAATATCATTATATTTGATTTAAAATTTAAGAAAATACTTCTTACACTTTGGTGTAGAAAATTACAAGGTGTGCGGCCCACACTCCTCACGTATGGACTATACGCCCCTGATTATTTTTCTTTTTTTAGTTGACATTTAGTTGACATTTTTAACTACGTGAATTAAGTAACACGCATGCGCGATGTAAATAAAACAATTCAAAATCAAAGCAATTCACATCCAATCCAGGCATCACTAGAATAAAAAAATCGTTTATTTTGCAATTTCTTATGATTCTTTCATGGGCTGATCCAGCCAAACAAAGAACTGCATTCGCCCCGCGGCCCACAGCCGTAAAATGCCCATGTCTGGCTTAAAGTCTGCTTTTAAAATACATAGCAGAATATAGGCTTGTCTGCTTGCGCCGAAAAAAGGTTCAAAATTTCAAAATATAATCAAGAGTTTATAGTTACAGTAAAATTAAGTTGAGGCGGTGGCTTCAGACAAGGACCTTGATTTTTCAAGATTCACAAATTTTTAAAAAAGCTGACTTTTGAGTAAAAGGTGAAGACTTTTTTTGTCGTAGCTTGACTTTTAAAGACGAAAACCAACTTTTTTAGTTGTTCTTTCTTCACGGCCACCCCGTAGGTGCACCAACGAAAATTTTTGAAGAGGCCGACAAAATAAATTTGTTTACGAATCTAGGACGAAGACAAAAAATTAAAAAAGGTCTTCATTTCAAATCGATCTCGGATTTTCCTATTTTCGTTCCAAAATCATGGTGTTCTCTAAAAAAAAGATCTTCATTTAGAATCAGTTTTAGAATTTCTTATTTTTGTCCCATAATCAATGTGTTTTCTTAAAAAATCGCATATTGTTTTTAGTTAATACTAAAATTCCGGACATTTAAGTCTTTGTTGAAAATTTCTTCCGGACACAAACTTTAACAAAAAATTCCGGACGATATGGCAACCCTAATTTGCACTTTACACTATCATCGAAGGATTGGAAGGAATAAAAATTGGGAAAGCCGTGTCAATTCTTGAAATAAATCAGAAAAGATCAAAAAATTGTTCACTAAGTTGACTTAGTTTTTATTAATTAGTTTTGTACCTGATTAAGTAAGCAGTTGCTCACAAGAGCTTGTGGCATTAATAAAAACTAAGTCAACTTTAGTGCACAATTTTTGGCTTTACACTAGACTAAACTTTTTAGGACGCCAAGAGCCTATATGAATTAAAAGCGTTTTCCTAAAACAAGAAAAGCCAATGTCCGCTAAGGTTTGCTTTCAAAATACAAAATAAAAAATCGGCTTGTCTGCGTGCGCCGAATTGAAGATCAAAATTTCAAAATATCATAAAGTGTCTTGATATCATAAATTATTGAAGACAGAAAGATGTGGAAAATGATGATACGCTGTGGCCACCCCTGACTAAAGGGAAAGGTCGAAAGGAGAAGAAGAAGAAGAAGAAGTCTTGATATCATAAATTACCTTTCTTTTTTTAGTCAGCATTGTGGCGATAAAAGTTGTCTCGATACTTGCTACTTGCTTTCAACTACGTCAACTAAGTAACGCGCATGCGCGATGTAAATAAAACAATTCAAAATCAAAGCAAATTCACATTCAATCCAGGCATTACTAAAATAAAAAAATCGTTTCTTTTGTAATTTCTTCTAGTAATTTTTTCACGGGCTGATCAGAGCCAAACAGAGAACCGCATGCGCTTCGCGACCCACGGCCGTAAAGTGCCCATGTCTGACTTAGAGTCTGCTTTTAAAATACATAGCAAAATATAGGCTTGTCTGCTTGTGCCGAAACAAGGTTCAAAATTTCAAAATATGGTCAAGAGTTTGCAGCTATGTCATACTTTCGGTATTTGACAGTGAAATTAAATCGAGACGGTGGCTTCAGACAAGGACCTTGATTCTTCAAGATTCACAAATTTTTAAAAAAGCTGATTTTTGAGTAAAAGGTGAAGATTTTTTTTGTCGTAACTTGACTTTTAAAGACAAAAACTACATTTTTGACCAACTTTTTAAAAAAAAAAAGCTTTTCTCTCGGATCGGTCTCACATTTGTCTAATTTCATCCCAAATGAATGCTCTGCTTTGTTGCATTAAAAAATATATAGGTCAGTTTATGCTTGTCAACAAAAGATCCAGGTGCCGTTATCAAAAGAGCCACATTTGGCTCGCGAGCCATAGGTTCCCGAACCCTGGACTAGATGCTGTCCCGCGCACAGTGATCACTCCACTAGACCATTCGACTGGACGACAATTGGACTTTTTGCTTATGTGGCTTGGTTCTTAACATAATCTAAATTCTTGTGTTATTATAAATTTTGCTGATAAAAAATAATACTCAATAGTAATAGCATTAGCTCAATATTTACAGACAGTGACAAAAAATCATTTTGATATATTTTTTATGCCCCAAAAAATGAATGTAATCATAAACTTTCAAAATACACGATAAATTATACGTGACTGGACAACACTAAAAACATTACCAAGATCATTATTTTGCATTGAAGCAAACAAGCTGCACCAAACAGCAAAATATGAATCTAAAAATATTGGTTTATATTATTGTTACAATAATTTATGCAAAGTATTAGTTATTATTATGAAGACAAGATGTTCAGCTATATCACAATGAGCATTTCATTTCGAAAATTACCCAGAAATCGATTCATCTCATATGAAGCAGCCGCTTGTGCAGATGGAAGTAGCCTCGTTGAGCACGGGTTCGAAACTTGCGATAGTGCCATACAAGTTCAATTAATTTGTCGATGATTGTTTTCTCTTTTTGTTAAAAGTTCTTAAGTAAGAAGGAAAATTCTTCAGCACATTGTTTTATCAACTTTGCATTTGTAGAACAAAGAAACCACGTAGGTAACAAAACAGATTTTCCAGAAAATTGCGGTTGCTGTTGGAACTTTAATACCTTTAGTAACTCGGATAACTTTTTATGTAATTTTTTTATCATTGAAGAACCAAAAAGAAATATAAATGTAACGTCATAAAATAATATTCCACTGTTTGTCGGGTGGAAACAATAATTTATTGGTGTAGCCTATGCTTGGTAGATAATAAACTTCAATTCAATCGATTTTTTTAGTTTGAGTTCAAGAATTTTTGCTTTTTAGTTCGAGTTCGGCAAAAAAGACCAAGTTCTTCGAGTTTGCGTTTGTAGCCCTGGTCTTCCCAACTATGGTTTTTAAATTGTAAAACTGCTTTACTAAAACAAATTACGTGATTTTCAACATTTAAAAATTAATATTTGTTTTAGGCAGTCGCTCTTTGCATTTTATCTATTTCTTAACTTTTCGGCCAAGAGCATAATAAATTAAAATTGCTTTTTTCCCAAGTCACAAAACCTAAAAACTGTTGGCAAAACAAAGAAAATAAATCTAATATAGATCGAATAAGTAAAAGGTTGAATTTAAAAATTTATTTAAAAATGAGTAATTATGTTCCAAATTTACTAATGCAAATTGCCTAAGATTAGTATTTTTAGTTTATAGGTCTAACGAGAAATAAGCCAACTATTTAAACTCTTAAAAAGATTGTTTATAAAGCAAAATTTCACCCAAAACAAGCTAGTAGAAACTCTTATTTTTGCTTTCGCGTGACTTTTGAAAGCAAAAAACATTTTTCGACTCTCAAATTCTATTAAAGTTTTTTGTTCTTCAAAAAAGCAATTTAAAACTTTTCCCCCATTAAAAAAGCAAGACTGAAGAGGTAATTACTCTTGTGCAATGGGTATGCATTTTCTCGATTGGGTAAATGTGATTTTCAAGTTGGAACGCTAGAAGTGGTTTTTGTCATATTCTTGCTTAACTTTTAGCGTGAAAGATTCAGCAATAATTCTCTGCTTACTTTTAATTATATTGATCTTTTTTCTTACTAAAAAATCTAACCTTTTTTACTTTTTTGTGTATTAAAATTGATTTTTTATAAGTTGAATGTGTTTGTTTTTTTCAAAAGCTTAAGCTTTCGTTTCAAATTAACTCGTGAGATTTTGAGAGCAGTCTCTTAAGCTTTCTTTCAAAACTCAAAACCAAACCAAACGAAACTTTTGCCTTACATTACGAATATAAAAAATAAACTTAATAAACTTTTTTTCCTAAGGTTTTAAAAAAGCTTAAAAAATCATTTGCACTGATTTTACTTTAACAAATGTTAGTCGCATTTCAGAGAGTAAATATAAGAAAGCTATGTTTTAAAAAGTTTGTAAGCCTACGCTCTTATGTACGATATATCGTTTTAGTTTAAAAAATGTGCTGATGAGCTTTAGGTTATAATTAAGCTTGATATTAATTATAGCTGAGGTAAAGTTCATTTATTTTATTTCATCTGTATATTCATCCTTCTAACTTGCAGGAAAGCGTCGGAGGCGAGTTAACACATATGACTTTTACACTTGCTTGTTTTGTGCTTGGCGGTCTAGCAAACTTGGGATCTCTGAAAGCATCTCCATGTTTCAGTCTCGTCTCCAAATAAAAACTAAAATCCAAAAGTTGATATCAAGATAATAACATCAATTGTTAATAGAAGCTTGCAATGCGCGTTCGATAGTCACGATGAACCTTATTATAATTAATTGTGTTGGTAGCGTGGTCGAGTTGGTAGAAGGCTTGGTTGGTAGAGTTTGTATTGATGGCGATAGTGATCGACACTGTCGCGATTCAAACCTCACTCGGGTGATTCTGTTGTATCCTTGGGAATAAGACTTCACAACACTTTCTTTTGCTTGGCGGTCTTAGTAAGCAGATCTATATTTTATTTGTATCTAAATCAGTGATTTTCAGCCTGTGTGCCACGAGAGATTTTCAAGTGTGCCAGGAAAGATTCAAAAAAACACTAGTTCATTACTGGGCAACTTTTTTTAGTAAACACTACTTTTTAGGGATGAAAACCAAAAAATTCGAGATAAATTCAAAATGAAGACTTTTTTTAAGAACATTACTTTTAGAGAATATTTACATTAGAAAATTAAGATTTGCACTCTAATCCAAGTGTGCCGCGATTTTTGAAAAGATCTCAAAGTGTGCCGAAGGCACAAAAAGGTTGAGAATCACTCACTGCTCTAAATAGAAAATAAAACCAAATGAAAACTTTCGATTGGGCAGCAATGTCTCGGCATCTTTGAAGCAGGAAACTCGGGATAACCGCTTAATTGGTGCCCTAAGTACAACATCTACAACGTTTTCCTGTGAGTCAGAAAAGTAAATGTAAAGATATCAACATCAATAAGAAATAGATCAATTTCAAAATTTAACACATATTACTCTGGTTTTCTAATCATTTACGTAGGTCTACAACAAATTATATTGAGGTGGGCAAACTACGGCCCGCAAAAGCCCAAGCAAATAATTAAAAAAATTGATAAATCGGCATAAAAATCAAATTACTACAATTATGTAAACAAATGCAAAACATACACACACAAATGTTTGCGTACAGACACGTAATGCGCAAAATCTTAATCTTCAGAACGCAATATGCAAAAATCTTAATTTTCAAAAATATATTATTGACGAACCCAAATAATCGCATAACTAGTTTGCGTAGTTTTTTTCTGCAATTAAACAAATAATGCATTTATTTTAAATAAGTAAAAAAACGTGTAAACAAAACAGGGAATAAGGCAAAGCCTTATTTTTTTGCTCAAAATACTGCGCAATTGTTGTTTGTTTTGCTGGTTCTTTTTTGTATTTGCTTTTTATACAAAAAATGTGTCCATGTCAAGACCTTCAAAAATTCAATGGGATTTTGTAAAGTACAAACTTCGCTAAATGAAAACCGTAAATTTTAAAGAACAAATGCTTAAATACCTAGATTGCGTAATAATATAAAATCACATCTTTTCAGTTTTTAAATGACCTTACAGATCAATGTTGTGCGTTAACGGCGTCAATTGTCGGTGACAATTTTTTGGTTGCGCAGACGCTTATGCCACTGATTTTTTTTAATTTACAAAGCAAGTTTGGCCGTAAACTCTATATTTATTTTTAAAATCAAACGTCCAATATTTTATACTACATTTTCAAATTTTTTCTTGAAAAAATAAAGTAAATTATTACTGAAAAACTGAATGTAATTGCGTAAAAAATATAAAAAAAACTGCAACGTTGAGCAGAAATCAGTTTCATTTTGTAATTTTTTGGGCGACATCCATCAAAACTGTCTTCAAAATCAGTAATTGTAGCAACTGTTGTACTCTTGGTTTGAACTCGCAGCTGTTTCGAACGCAAGCTTGCATTCCACAAAAATAAGCTCCTTCACACGATAACAACTTGCAGTTGGGAAATATCTTGCTGCTGCACGGATTTAATTACAAATTTGCGAAATCAGAAAAAATGAAATAAAAATTTGAAACTGTCAAAATCGCAGCGAGAATTAAGGCAAATTTTATTTAACTTTAGTTTCATTTGAGTAAAACTTACAACTTGGTCTATGAATATACAGTATAAATTATATTTGACAATACTGGGTTAATCTGTCCAAAAAATAATAACAAACAATTTTTAAGTTATGGGACAGATGGCACTAGAGAGTACCACCTGTGGCATTGTGCATCACGCACGCCGAACCCGAGCTCACTGCCCGACCATGGTTTCGAATTTTAAACTCTCATCAGGGACAGTCTGCTTACTCGGGTTTAGTAGCAGAGCTGGTCATATAAGAAAGGGTAAATATAAGATTTGTGGTACCTACCATGCGTGATGCACAATGCCACAGGTGGTACTCTCTAGTGCCATCTGTCCCATAACTCGATATATTACAGCATCTGGTCATACGGCGTGCGTGATGCACAATGCCGTTCCTACCAGTGCAGTCTTGCACTTGGTAGGAACCACAAATATTATAAACAATTATTAACAAAATTAAATCTCAATTGCATTTATTCCTAAAACTGAAGACACCTTTTGGGTTTTTTTCACGATTTATAGCCCATAGTTTTCTTTAATCAATTTTTTCATGCTTCATACTTATGGAAATTTTTTGCAATATGTTGAAAGCTAAATGTATGATGTCCTTTACTGTGTTTAAAGGAATAACGATTTGTTTCAATATTTACAGCATGACAAAAATTAAGGTTAATTGCATACCAATTTATGGCATAATCCTTTTAATTGGATAGGAATAAGACTAATTGCATAGGAATAAAAGTATTTATTCGATTAAGCAAAGTGTTAATGGCCAAAATCTTCTGGGACAAAAAATTTCTTCTTTCTTGAAAGACATGCCAATTACGAGCATGTTGTAAGCACGCAATGCAAGCACACAGTGTTGTGCTTGTCAATAAAACATGTTGAAGGCGCCAGCGTCAACTTCAACTCCACAAAATCTTAATGGCGTCAGCTAAAGCGTTTGCGCCAACAAAATTTAAAGGTACAATGAAAACAATGTTCCACCAGCGCAACTGCAAAAGACACCGCTAAACCGCAAGGGTATACTGGCGGCGGTTCCGATATGCTAACCACATCGAGTTAGCTAACACGGAGACGAGTTAAGACAAGCAAAACCCTGCAGTTCCCATTACAAACATATAGTAAGAATGGTCAAGTCAATCAACAAGCAAGTGCCGACAGACCTGTTTCGTCCTTATTAGGACTCGTCAGGACACTACAGCTTGTTGTTGACCCCAGCTGAAAAAGTTGAAAACTTAAACAGCTGGCACAACTTTCTGTTTGTGGTTTTTACACCTCAAACATCCAGTTGTGGACCTGAACGCTGGGTAGGTAGTACAATGAAAACAATGTTCCACCAGCGCAACTGCAAAAGACACCGCTAAACCGCAAGGGTATACTGGCGGCGGCTGTCTCTCGAGAGTTAGAAGCTGAAATGTTTCACTGCTTAAACCCGCAAAAACCGCATATGTGTGACAAAGAGGATCGTATGCGAACCTTTCCATGATCAGGAAAGTCCAACGCCGCATGAACTGGTTAACGCAGGACTTTATTATATGGGTTCTGGTGACCGTGTCAGTTGTTTCTATTGCGGAGGACGATTATTTCACTGGAAACTGCGTGACAACCCGTGGTACGAGCATGCAAAGTGGTTTCTTTTGTGCGAATTTGTTCTAAAGAAACAAGGTGTAAAATATGTGGAAAAAAGTATGCCAAAGACACCCAGGTTTACATCGACCAAATATAGAAAATCCAATTCGATCCGCTGCAACAAACCAGCTACGTATCATGTTGACCAATCAAACGCAAAGCACGGTTGCAGCCGAGGAAAGAAGTCAAAGATTAGAAGTAATGATGCTGCTTGACCCTCACGTGAAATATGCAAAAAGCATAGGCATTGAAAACACCAAGATCCGTTATGCTCTTTTGCAACAAATGGAAAAAAAATACTTCTCCTATTGCCAAAAGCTACCTAACCTTATTTTGGACATAAAGAAAGAAGACAAATGCATGAAATGTAAAAACAAGGAAAAACACGCAGTTTGCATGCCTTGTGGACACATGATATTTTGCTGGACCTGTATACAAGACATCTATTCTTGTTGGTTGTGCACTCAAAGCTTGTCCGAAACAATCCGCGTCAAACAATGGTAATTGCACAAGAGCTTAAGACATGTTTTTGTTCTTCGAGTGAGAAACATCAAAGTAGAAAACGCATTTCAAACAAGCTATTTCTATTAAAGTATCTTGAAAATTGACAATGAATATACGTTTACACATTTTTCACACTGGTATTTGCGCTAAGTTCTTAAAACTACGGTGTAAAAGATTTAAATCGTATCTATTTGACAATCAAAGTCTGACATTCTGCATAGCTTTTAATCGGGAAGCTGCAAAATATCCAAAAGAAAAACCGTGAACGTGTTTTTTAAAACGTCAACTGTGGATAGGGCTTGCAAGAAAATTAAAAATTTTTATATTGCTTATACTTTCGAAAAACTTTTGAAAAGTCTGCAATTGTGAACTTACCGTTTCATATTTTGAAACTTTTAGATAAAAATTTGCATTATTTTAAATTCTTCAAACACAAAAAAAAAAACCGACAGATTCCTACAAAATTGTGGTTTATTCGAGATTTTTGCTGTTCTTTAACGTTTTTTCAATTTGTATCTACATAGCCGCAACAGAAGGTAAGCTGCAGATTTTTGTGGAAAAACAACACGGATTTAATCTTTTTAATTTTGACTCGAATCTTAAAGTTTTTCGTGAACGTTGTAATTTTTCAAACCTCGAAGCTTGGGAGTATGAATTGTTTAAAACATAAAAGTTGTTTTTAAACAGAAGCAAAAGCGTTTCAACATTATTTTGCACGGTTTCAGATTTCTTTGTTTGCACTTCGCTCCATTTTTCTTTTAAAAGCGATACAATAGATTATTAGTTGTTTCAAAACAATGCGCTTTTTCTTAACACCGGTTAATCTGTTTTTAAACTATCTCTTCACCAAACAAAGTAAAGACGTTTTTATTCCAAGATGATTTTTGAAAACTACCTCCAGAAAAGTAACAAATCAAGAATATTTAGGCTCGTCTCATAAAAACTATTGCGTCTGTCACAATTTTTAAACCGCCTGACTTGTTGATGCAAAAAACTTGCATTTTTTACGTTGCACAACGATTGATGCAAATTCTTCAAGTTTTTCTAACCTCAAAACGGTTTGATTGTGGCTGTTTACAAGTAAAATTTTGTTAAAAGTCAAGAAGTCGCTCTTTAGCACATCGTAAAACTTTTATAATTTTTCGACTTTGAAAACAAGAAAATAGTGGTTAAAACTTTTAATAAAAGAACAGTTTGTTAAGAAAATCTTTTAATCCCTTCAAAACCTATTTTACAAAGTTGAATTATGTCTAAGATTGCACTGGTTCAATACTTGATTTCACATCTAATTTTGCGTTTCGCTGCAAAAGAAAAACAGTCGGCATTACGAATAGTGCAAAGATTTCTTAAAGTTGAAGCCTTCTTGATCGAAAAATAACAAAAAATCAGTCAATTTGCAAAACAATATCGCTTTTCCAACAACTTTTTCAGCTTGTGACCTATTGAATTAATTTTATAACAGAACATTATACTTTAAAAATCAGGAAAACAATACGTTTTTAAACAATTTTCAACATCTAGTTTATATCAGGCAAACTTCTCGACATCATGTCTGATGAAAAATACACGGTGTCACCCGCTTTGTTTTCAACATATGCGTCAGTGAATTTGAGTCTTGTTTTAAAAAACAATACTTTGTTATTCTAAAACTACGATTCGGATTTTTAAAAGGTGCAGACGTGTTAACATAGAGGTGTGATTTTAGCTGCACCGTATATTTTAATAAATTATTCTCTTGTCTTATCGTCTTTTTAGACCAAAAAATTTAACACGTAAAACTTTCTTACATCAAGATTTATACGTAAAAATTTGTCTCAAGGTAAAATATCAGATAAAAGTTATAATTTACAAAAAACAAATTCTCTGAACTACGTTTTGTAGCGAATTTTACTGTTTTTATAAAATAGTTGGTTTTGGAAGCAAAAATCTTCGTTGTTTATACCAAACCTTTGAAAAGTTTGCTGCTGACAACATTTAAAACAACCCCACCGCCTACCGATTCTTTGTATATACAATCATAAAACTATTTCTTAAGACATCAAAGGTCTACAAAAAGTAAAAATTTTTAATCAAAACATACGATGTGGCGCACCCCAGTGTCAGATGAAAAACCGTTACTTGCGTCACACACTTTTCGAGTTTATTGAATTATACGTTTTTCAGTTCCAATTCACTGTTTTGGTTAAGAATGACAAAGAAAAACTTGTGGTCAATTTTACATTTTGTCAGTTTGTTCACAACAAAATCGAATTTAATTAGGATTGTGGAGTAGAAATCACCGGAGTCGCATGTTTTAAGAAGAAGTCGGAGTCGGAAGGGAGTCGTTTTTTTTAGACATGTCGAAGTCGGTTCGTTTTTAGATGTACTGGAGCCGGAAATTTTTGAACAACGGAGTCTGAGTTGGAGTCGGAAAAACTCCTACAACAACTCTACAACCCTGGTTTTAATTCGCTGCAGGACTGCCAATATTTTTGCGAATCATAACTAAAAGTTCTTTACATTGTAAAATTTAACACGAAAATGTAACCATTTTGTTATAACGATATCAAGACAAATAAAATTAATGTTTTAGAGTATTTAACTATTATTACCTTATTTTTGTTAAAAAGTCATCCAATTTTTTGCTTTTTCTTAAACACGACGTTGTTTATCATTTTTTACATAGTTTTGAAAAGCTTATAAAATCTTTTTTTTTTCAAATTTGTTAGCATATTACTTCAAAAGCATATGTTTTGGTTACTAAAAAATAATATTTCAAAACTTAGAGTGTACCCGTTTCTCGAAGAAATAATTGGTTGTTTCAACAAACTAAAACACATCATTTACATTTAGTCAAAGATAAAAACACTCGTTTGTTAAAAACATTTTACGAGTTTTTGACATCTTCAGGCGTGTTCAGACTTGTCAAGACGTTTTAAGTGAACAGCAAGTAAATGACGAAAAAAGAAACTTAATAGAGTTACTATTGGACAATAGGTTGAATAAGAAAAAAAAATTCCTTATAATTATTCGTTAGAGTAGAAATAGTCATTTTCCTAACATACAGCGCACCAATGTCTGTGAGTGGTAAAGCAAAGCTAAAGAAGAAGAAGTCGCTTTCTTCTCCGACGTACAACACAACAGACACCACTTCGATTCGAAATGTGTTTTGTGCAGTGAAGACCAAGCGAAAATACAAAAAGAAACCTCAAGAAGACAGCGAGTTGGGAATGATTTCTTTCTTTGTTGAAGTGGAAAAGCAACAGTATTTCGATCACCTTCAGTTACGCGAAGTTTTATTGAAACTGCTACCTTTTCAAACATGTCTGCTACTCTTCGAAAAACAAAACAGCAAAGGAATTCGAAAAGTTTACATAATTTTTCTTGCTGAAACCGACCCTAACAAGTGTTCAGTTCGTGCTATGTTTGAAAGAGCGCAAAAAGAAGTATTGGCTGATAAAATGAAGCTATATTATAGATATATCAATTTGTTTTCTCCTCTTTTGTATGTGGAAACCATGAAGGAATCTCTTGTCGCTTATGAATGCATTCGCCTTGAAAATGCAAGCGATGTCGAAAAGAAGAAACTTTGCGAAATCAGCCAATATCTTGCATCTTTTTCTACCAATAGCAAGAACGCTGTAATGCCTGATTTGAATGATCATCCTTTGTTTAGCGAAAAATAAATCGGTTGTATTTTTCTGAATTGTGAATAAAACATACAGTCTTAAAATTTTTGTGCTTTATTGTATACACCAAGTTGAAGTATTGAGAAAAAAGTTTTCAATCATGTCTCGATTTTCTGTTTTAAAAAGGTTAACATTGTAAAAACTTTCACTAAGCATTCGTGAAATTATGTAAAAGTAGAAGTGATCTCGAATCTTGAAGATAAGTTTTACTTTAGATTTACGAAAGAATTGTGTTTTGGAGTGAAAGACACAGAGTTTTTAACTATTGCTTGCTCGCAAGTAATTTTATAATAATAATAAAAGCGACAACAAAGTCGTTTGAAATCAGACAAAACCTTCGCTCTACTTCCAACTCGAGTACGCTGCATAACCTACTTTTTAGTGCATATTTTATAAATTGATTATTTAAACAAAACAGTCGTATTTATGAAATAAGATTTACAAGCTTTACCCAAAATCAACAAGAAAACTAACGTTTTGATCTATAGAATGAAGAAAAGATCGCGCTCGTTCTTAAAAATCATAGGTTTTCTTACGATTTTCTTTGTTACTGCTTAGTTTACTAACGAACAAAAATCTAATTTACCATAAGAAAAGACACATTTTTTGGTTAT